>JAKWIX010000322.1:23305178-23905178 GCA_027704785.1 Solanum chmielewskii | reverse complement strand
AAAATAAGTTCAGGGGGGTTTAAGGACCTTAGTATTGTATAAGTATGTCTCTAAAATTCTGGGTATAGGTCGAGGGGGTACTTAAGCATTACCCGTAATATAATATTGTGCATCCTACACATAATCTTCTCTAATTGAACTTGCATTTTTCAATTATATGACTGAGAATGTGAACTAACATTGTTACTCCAAGTCATTTGTTCGTCAATTTGGTTTGTAATAAATTTGATAAAAAAAAAAGGGAAGATGCACAAGTACCCCCTCAACCTATGTCAGAAATTCCAGTGACACAATTATATTATATTAAGGTCCTATTATTTCTCTGAATTTATTTTATAAGTAGTTTTTTTACTTCTTTTCAGCCTACATGGCACTTACTTAAAAAAAATCAACTAGCGTTGGGTCCACAAGATAGTGCCAGGTAGGCCGAAAAGGGATAGAATATTATTAATAAAATATGTTCAGGGGGTGATAAGACCTTAGTATAGTATAAGTGTGTCTCTGAGAGTTCGGATATAGGTTGAGGGGGTACTTGTGTATTATCACTAAAAAATAATGAATTTTATTATTATAAATGGTAGAGTAGGAAGAGATTTAATGTAATAATAAATTTTATGTTGGTAAAATTATTATTTACTAGATATAAAAGGTTTTAAAAGTAATGGTATGAATTATATATTTTATATTTCGTATGAAATAAATTGTTAATAGATATAAATGTGGTTTCTTTTTATAAAATTCAAATTTTTTGGTCTATTTTTAAATTTGAAAATATTCAGATCATGATTTTTGGAGAATTTGAGATTTAATCTTATAACATGCAATCAGCGTAAAATCGCATGTCCAAACGTTGATTTCATCTCGTGATTTCATATTATGACATGAAATTGCAAGTCCAAAATTTGACTCATTAGAAGACATAATCTCTTATTTATACTCACATTCTTCTAATTGAGTAATCAAAATAGAGGTGAAATTATATTTTTTATACAACTCTTTTATTCTATGTTTGTATTTGGACATACGCTATGATATCTTGATTTAAATTCATATTTGGACATGCAATTTGAGACTAAAATCTCCAACTGAGTATGATTTTATATTTAAACTCTAATTTTTTTTTAACGCAACACTTGATGTATAAGTTTATATATAAACCATCATTTTGTATTTTATAAAAAGAGACTTATGCTCGGAGTGAAGAGATTATCCTACAATGTGAAAGAATTAAATTAATGAATAACTAATTACTACTACTACTACTGGATCTTAATAAATTTATGTATATTTGAAAGTTTTTAAAAACAAAACATTTGTTTATAAAAAAAATAGAGAGATGTGTGATTTATCGATGTGACGCTTTAGAATTTTTTGATATCATAATATGATTTCAAATGTTATGTCCAAACCGACCTAAGAATATAATTACTTCATATAGTATCCATATTGATTTTTTATGACTTAATTTAGAAGTAAGAATTTAGAGGTTGAGTCTACACTAATTGATCATGCATGGTTATTATATTTAGTGTTTTTATGCAAGTAAATATTGGAATTACATGTTAATTTTGTTAATTTAGCCATTTTTTACTTCGTTTTTATAGATACTTTCTACTTGCTCTAATACCATATTGAGCTGAGTGAATATGTTATTTAAAAATTTAAATTATTACGGGATAAGACATAAGTACCCCTAGATTATGATCAAAATTCAAGAGACACACCTTAACTAAAATATGGTCCTATTACCCCCCTTACCCCCCCCCCCCTGAATAAACTTTTTTTTTGTAATTTTGTATACCTTTTGTCTTACGTGGCACACTCGTTGACTCCACGCAATTGAGCCGCGTGAGTGATATTTGGATGTCACGTAAGCGAAAAGGTGCACAAAATTACCAAAACAGATGAGTTCAAGGGTAATGAGACCTTAGTTTAGTTCAGGTGTGTATCTGAAATTTCGGTCATAGTTTAAAGGGTTACTTGTTTATTTTCCCGATTATTAATGAAAACATATTTTATTATATTTATTTATCGTACTGTCAAATATTGCTACAAGAAAACTAATTCCTTACTAAACTAAAATTGAAAATAAAATAATTAAAAATACATTTGACTACTCCCTTGTCATTATTTGTGAATTTAATTGTATGAAAAACATTCACACATGAGGACATAGGGCAAAAAAACCTTAAATGTAATAGGTGATGTACATCATTTAAAAATATAGTGACAAAATTTCAATCTTGATTCAACATGGAGGAAGATGTGATATATCAATCAAAATGAAATACTCATCCTTTAATAAAAAAATATCTAAATATATAAATTCTTATGTTTTATAAATTAAAAATATATTTTTTAAATAAAAGATAACTTTATTTATGTATTGTAATTTAATTTTTGAAAAACATTATGTATGTGATTTTTGCATTAATGAATTAATGAATATTGTAAAAAAAACATTGACAATTCACACCTATAAAGTTATTTAGTATGTAATTTGCTTGGCATTATATTATTTTTTAAAAGTTGATAATATTTTTTTAAAATAAAAATCTAATTAAGTTGATATAAAAACGAACATGCTATTTTATTATAATTTTTTTTCAAATGAAGAAATAAAAACATGCTTTTATTGTGAAACAAATACATTTTTTTTCAAAATTACAGTAATTAAAAAATTAAACAAAAAACTCAAAAGAATATAATATAATTTTATGCTTTTCTAGGTACTTAATTATAAGGTATTTTCTGCAAAAAAAAAAAAAATTAATGAAGCGAAGACAAAAATACAGAACATTATGATATATTCATTCCATAGTCAACATGCACATTTACCCTTTCTCCTTCGTTGTAATTTTGCATGAAGAATTTCATCAAGCAAGTCACAATTTTACTCATCAAGTAACTAGATAACTAGATGAAAATGAAACTCACGCAATTCATTAAAGTAACAAACTTTAGAAATTGAACATTAATTTTTCATTTTTTTACTAATATAAAAAAAACATACTAGAGATTAATTAATATGACTTTATGCTAATAAAATAAAGATTGCTTCATAGAAAATATTCATCCTTAGTAATAACACCAACAAAGGTCACCAAGAAATTTCTCATTGATTGAAGATTATATCAGGTTAGGGATAATTGTAAAAAATTGGCCTTCCGATGTACTGAATTGGCACGAACCGGGACATGAAATGATGAGAAATAATTTGCGCATTTTCACTACCATGTGGATGAATGTGTGGGTGAAAGAAGCGACACCGAAGTATTGGAGGGTGATACAATGAATGACTATTTATCCGATTAAAATTCCTTAAACTTCCACAAATATATACTTCTTTTGTTCCATCATCACCCTTCTTCACAAATTTGCGATATCCATCTATCGAATAGTCCCAAAAATTAGTAGCTTGATTTTTTAGTCATATCTCATATTTTATCGTCATATCACCACTTGGATTTGATCTGGAACTATTTGTCATTGCTTGATAGTTTTTTGCTAAAGACTTAAAGACTAAAAAATTTGTTTTGCTTTTTTATATTGCGTTCTGAGACTCTCTTAAATAATGTGTGCAATAAATTTCATTATTTTATTGTTTGAAATAAATCTACTCAAGACATTATATATAGTAGAAGTGAATTGATTTTAGTAATTTTGCATTAATAATATCTGTACAAAATGTTTGAAAAGATATATACAGATAAGAACTTTTTAAGTAAGTTTATATATATATACATAAAGGTCCATTTGGTCATGCAATATGAAGTCATGATTTGATACTATGAGAAAAGTTAAAGTTTTGTTTGGACATTTTATGTTGCTTGTTTTCTCATAATAAGATCCAATAACTTGCAAACCTATTAAAATTGTGTCGCTTCTTTATACAATCTTATCAAATCAGAAAAAGTTTATAAAATCGCATAACATATTATCCAAAGCTATTCTAAAATATTTGAACATTTATCGAGCAAACTTTATTTCAAATAAAACGAAAGTAAATATAAGTTGTAGTGTCTAGTTTTTAATATAATTATCCTACATACCATGAATAATCTTCTCACATTGAACTTGCACTTTCAATTATATGACCAGAATAAGAATTAACATTGTTACTTTAAGTCATTTGTGGGTCAATTTGGTTTGTAAATAAAGTTAATGAATAATAATGAATTTCGTTAATATAAATGGTAGAGTAGAAGTCGATTTAAAGTAATAACAAATTTTATGTTGATAAAAATAATTGTTGTATAAGATAAATGGTTTCAAAAGTAATGATATGGATTATATATTTTATATACATATGAAATATATGATTATTAGATATAAATTTCGGTTGTTCTCATAAAATTTTAATTTGTTGGGAAATTCTTTAATTTGAAGATTTCCCAATTAACATTTTTGAAAAATTTAAGATTTCATATTATGAAATCAGCGTGAAACCGCATGTCTAAATGTTGATTTCATTTCAATATCAAATTTGTGATATGGTATTGCATGTCAAAAATTTTACTTCTTAGAAGACATAATCTCCTATTTCTACTATATGTCTTTTAATTGAGTAGTTAAAACAAGGGTGAAATTATCTTTATCACACAACATTTTTTTTTCTAAGTTTTATTTGGACATATGCTATGATATCTTGATTTCAAATTTATATTTGGACATGAGATTTGATACTAGCTTCTCCAAAAAAAGGATGATTTTAAATTTCAAACCCTAATTTCCATTTTATTTAATGCAACACGTGACCCATAACTTTATATTCATAAACCATTATTTGGAATTTTTTATGAAGAGACTCATAAAAAATTAAAGAATTAAATGAAAGGATAACCAACTACTAATACTAGTGACCCGTGAATCATTAAAAAAATTATGTTTATTTTAAAGTTTCTAATCACAAAACATTTACTTATAAAATATATATGGAGAAATGTGATTTAATGATGCGACAACATATAATATTTTGATATCAAATCATGATTTCACATCTCATGAACAAACTCTAAAAAGATACTTATTTCAATATTGTATTCATATCGATTTTACACAACTTCATTTAAAAGTAAAAAAATAGATGTTGAGTCTACACTAATTGATCATGCGTGATAATTACATTTAGGAGTCGTTTGATAGAGTGTATTAGCAAAAATAATGCATGCATTACTTATATGTATTATAAATTCCTTGTTTGGTGCATCTTTCATGCTATGTATAACTAATGTAATTGTGTATTGAGCAGTGCATTACTAATACCTAGAAACCTATGGTATTAGTAATACAAAGAATTTAATGCATGCATAATATTGTCAAAGACTCACTTACCATCTTTTTTCCACCATATAATTGTGAAGTATAATTTTGTAAATAAATATTTTTATACACATACTATTTTGAATAACACTAAAATAAACTTGCATAAAAAATTATCTATGCATAGCTAATACAAGTATAACTAATACATACATTACTAATGTTTGCATTACTAATACATTCTATTGGTTATTTTTTTTATACACACTACCAAATGACCCCTTATAATTTGTTGCAAATATATATTGGAATTACATTTTTTTTAAAATTTAAACATTATTTATTTAGTTTTGGTAACGACCCATTTGATTGTTTGGGGTGCTAGAGCTTTTTATGTCATAAAATACTTTTTGATAGATTCTAAATAGATAATTTGGACTATTCGTAATTATACTGTAAAATTAATGGGGTAATCTTAATAATTAATTAAATTGATGGTTAAAGAAAATAACACTAAAATTAATAGGATTTAATATTTATTAATCCATAATTTATACCCATATATAAATTAATTAAATAAAAGAAAGAAGGGTTATATTATTTGGTTATCAGAAGACAAATAACATGCACCTCTTCTCTCGGTTCTTGGCACCGCTGACAAGTTTGACGGAACAACTATGGGTGAAACTCAATCCAATTCCAACTTTATGCTATAATTATTAATAGTTGGGTGTCGTTAATCTTTATTATTATAGTTTTATAAGGTGTAAATAAATGGGATGATTGGGAGTATATGAAGAAATTGTGAGAAACATTTAATGTTAGCGTTTTGAGGGGACAAGGTTTTGGTTATTAAATTGTTTGTTGGTTACTTTTGATTTCCTAATAATTACTAAGGGAATTAAATAGTACAGCGTGCACTTAACAAAGTGAGGAATTATACTATTATAATAACCGACGACATTAGAATTGTAGTATATGTTAAAAAAGTTAATGGGTCTTGGTGGTTATACATAGTAAATAATTAAAAGTATTATATATGATATAAATTTGACTTAGAGAAATAAATTATATCTTGGTTTTTTTTGAGATTTCCACTGGTTTCGGCAACTAGTGGATTAACCTTTACGATCTTTTAATCATTAGTATTTATTGTGTTACTATATCATAAACAAAGTTGTGAAAATATTAAGATAGAAAGTTAAATATTATTTGTATTGATTTTGTTAAATTCTACTAATGTTATGCTAATTGGAGTAGTTAAGACTTATCCTTTGGTTTGAACTTAAGAAATTGATTATAGAATTAGGTGAGTTTAAAGTATAGGCTAGAGATAGAGTAATATGCTATCTATAGACTCGTTAACTTGAAAATTATGTATATATCCCTGGTATGTTGGAAACGTTTGTAGGCGAGGAAGTTGCTTTCTTTACCTCAGCTCATCGGTGGAGGTAGGTTATTGTTTATGCTATTTGATAGTAAACTCCTAATAGTGATTGATATGGATTGCATGATATTTTGAAGTTTTATAGGTACTTGATAATGTGGTTGTGTTGCTTTGTTGTGTGTTTTGTGATTGGTTTGAAATCCTGAGACCGTAACATTTATACTCTTGAACCCACTTTATCAAAGTAATGCCTGAAATAAAGAAGGCTTGGTGAAATATTATCAATGAATTGAAAGTGGTGATAATAATGATAAATTAATAGTATAATTTGATCAGAGTGTCACGTTCCTACACGGTATAATTTGATCGGAGTGTCACGTTCTGACACGGTATTTTTGGGTCAAAGTGTCACGTTATGACATGGTATTCTTGGATCAGAGTGTCACGTTCCGATACGATATTCTTGGATCGGAGTGTCACTTTCTAACACAATATAACTGGATCGGAGTGTCATCTTCCGACACGATAATATTAAAGGAAAAACACATTGAATTAACGGAATGTACTCAATCTCAGATAACTCAAATCCCCAAATGGTTTGGTTAGAGGCATGAGTCCTAATGGATGATCTTGATATTGTTGACTTATCATATACTTTCTTTAGTGTTGTCGACACTTGTTCATGTTGTTTGATTATCACTTGTTAAGTTCTATAGTTGAGTTCATACTATTATTCATTGTATATTAGTTTCTATTTTGGGTTGACTGATGATACCTACTAAGTAAATGTTTCCCCATACTGAGCCCTACTTGTATTTTTCTTTGTTTTCCTTTTATGGAGTGCAGTAAGTGTACCAATGACTTCGAATTTCCCTCAGCTCTAGCAAGTCTCGGCATCTCAGGAAAAAGTGTGAGCTATTCATTCAAGCTTGGTTTTGATTCTCTCTGTCAATATCTGATGTCCTTAGTTTTAGAATACAGATTACATTAGTTCATTTATTTTTGTGTATTTGATATTCTTAGACTTAGTAATTGTAGATTAGATTTCCTTGTTGTGATGACTTTCAGATTTTGGGAAAACTATAGTATTATTTTATTATTCGTAGTTGAACTATTGGTAGATGTTGGGATTTGGTTTCCTTAGTTATCTCACCTAGGAGGGTAAGTGTGGGTGCCACTCACGTCTCATTTTGGGTAGTACAAACTTGGTATCAGAGCGTTTGGTTCAGTGATTTAATCACACAAGGACTAGTCTAGTGGAGTCTTGCGGAACGGTATGGGGACGTCTTTACTTTTCTTCGAGAGGTTGTAGGACTTTAGGAAAACTTCATTCCTTCTTTCTTTCGTGCTATTACTTGAATTCAATTGGTATCTAGGTGATACAAATTGATATCTTATCTTCTTCACTCTATTTCGCATATGTCTAGTGCTAGAGTAGTAGAATTGGAAACACCAACGCTAACAAGTGAGGATCCGTCCTTAGAAATAGATATGTTATTCTTTGTGAATCAATATAGGCATGTATTGACTAGTGACTATATAGTATGATCTTTTTATCACGTTATTAAAGTTAAAACCCCCATTCTTCATAGATATTAATCATAAAGATTTTTGTGCTTTCATTGTTGATTGTTCTAGGTGCTTCATAAAATGAATATAGTAGAGAGGCTTAGTGTCGAGTTTGTGACATTTGATTTTCGTAAGAGAGAGCTAGAAAATGAACATCATTACGTTGGAAATTATAGTTAATAAAGTTTTCATAACATGTATGAATTGTATAGTGAATGCTAAAATCAGGTTGCGACAATATAGGTTAGAATCTTTACTATGATGCCATTTATTGATTGTACATTAAAGAAGGTCATGATATGACTACTAAAACACATATAACTTGTGCTAAAGACAAGACAAATTCGATAATGTTTTACAAATATTCAATGGGTAGAAATGTGTGGGCTATTTGGGTACGATCTTCTCGATAAGTATGATGTGTTCTAGTGATGAATTTAATGACCTTTCATAGTACAGTACTAGTGTTACGTATAAATGAATACATGGATTGTCAAGTGTGAATATAAACTACTTAATAAGTAATTACTAGTATGACATGTTTAGATAACGAGATTTGATGTTGCTTTCACATTTGAGAAACCAACTAGTCTATTAATATGGGCACTTGGATTGCATTGTTTTTAAGAAATATTTTAGCGGTGGATCTTTGGTACAATAATAATATATTTATGTTGTGAAATGTATCTTGAGGGTTCTGAATGAGGACTCACGATTTTATCTTAAGCTTCAAAGGTAGATTGATACTATGATGACAAACTTACACGGAAAGAAAGTCTTAGTGAGTATACTTGGGTGAACTAAAATAAAGATTTAAGTAAGAAAGTGATTATAAAATTGAGTTAGTCCCTTGCGTTTGTTTGGTGTACCAGACTTCAAGGTGTCATGTCGAGGAGAAGGTTCACTTATTGATGATGAAAATGTCTAGGTAAGCATGATGGTAAAAAGAGAAAGTGATTTATGACATATATGATTTATGTTTGTTGTACTAGTATCGAAAATACTCATTTAGAATCAGTTTTAGTCGCAACAAAGTCTTGAAAGTGTTTTACCGGTTATGATATCGAATTTAGTATTTTCTTAAGAGTTTGACACTAGACCTAATCCTCTTTGAAAAAGGATTGAAATTATTCTCTTCATTTGGTTTCCATTTCTATTAGAAAAAAAAGAATTGGAATTGTGATTCTATTTGTAGTTGGTATTGACTTTGTGAGGAAAAGCATAATTCTATACATAGAGGATGATCTTGGGAGACAAATTGAACTACGCATTATTTTTATTTTTCCTTGAAATGCATTAGGACATTAGAAAGGTTTGAGAGAACTTTCAACAAGAGAGAAGAGGGAAGAGAGAAGAAAACAAAAATTATTTTTCTGCAAACCTTTTCTCCAACCAGCAACCTTAAGATCATATTTCTCAATTAACTGAACGTAGGATCGAGATAGAATTTGAACTACGTGTTCCTGACATCTTGGTGGTTGATTATAATGGGTGAGATTGGATTAGGAAGTCTGCAAGATCATTTTTGGTCTCGAACAACAATTGCATTTGGGTGGTGCTTGCATTAAAATTGTAAAGGCATTGTATGTATAGTGTTTTTTATGAGGTGTTTTAGTATAATATTTAATAAAAGGAATCTTAATTTAAGTCAATGCATATGATTAGAGTTCTCAATAATGATCGAATGAGTAGCGTTTATCGTATTGGCGAAGTTAATGTGGTAGTATACGCCATAGGTTGAAAGACAGTGTGTATAAGTAGTCTAACTTTTGTACATGTAGGAGAGTGTCCCTTGGATATGGATGTCAATTCCAAAGCCAATAATTTTGTAAGACTTAATACTTTAAAATCTAGTATAATATGGCTTTTGGGGAGGTGAAAAGCTGTTATTGGAGCATGTCATGGGTTCAAAGACAGGTGGTTTCATATATTTTAATATGGTCATGGTATTAGTGGCAGAGGTTTAGCAAATTGGCTAAAAACGATCGAATAAGATTTAAGAAAAAAGTGTACATACGTTCAGATCGAGTGTGATGATAAGTTATCTTGTGATTTTGGGTTTGTTAATTACTACGGTTGATTTTTTAGCGAAGGATATAGTAAGATCGATGAAGAGGCGATAAATGATAAGTGAAGATATGTGAAATCATAAAAATCTTCAAGGTATTAGTCATGTTGATAGCTAAGGAGATTGAGTTACATGATTTGGTTTACAATTCATGCTTTTCATTGTGAATCTACTTTTTTGGTGGCAAGGTATGAATATTTGAGGTAAAAAAAAAAGGAATAATAATATATTATTTATTTAAGATATTAAACATATGGAAGGACTTATGCATAGTTCGAATTGAATTTTTTTTACGGTTGATTATTAAAGGATTGAAGGAAGGATTTCATTTTAAAGTTTTTTTTTTGAGTATAGATTGTTGGTCAAGGAATAAGATTGCTAAGTGAGTTAGCAAAATGAACAACAATCTGTTGTATCGATGATTTCAAGGTATTTGAAGTTTGTGACATGGGTAGAATTTAAGGGAGGTGAAGGAAATAGACCTCTCATATAAATCCTTGGGATGTAGTAGAAGGTTGTATCGATTTTTGTCTATGAATTTAGATGTGATTGTGAGATGTGCTGTAGCTTTATACAGACTTACGAGGGGTATATCATTGATTTCTTTTAATAATTGAATTTTGATTTAGGTGTTAATAGTAAGGTATAGAAAGTTTAGAGTTTTATGTGAGATTAGATTGCTCAAATTAAGATAGATGACTTAAGAATGACGCACAAGGTGATATATAATTCTAAATGGTTATTAAGAATTTAGAGTTGAATTAATACTACTCTATTGATATGACGGAACTATATACAATGTCATGAGGTGTTATATAGACATTTAATGGTGAATTAATGTTATGAATTTATATTATACATAATAATTTGAGTGACCAAGAATTTTACTAAGTGTTTGCGTGATATATGTGATAGTTTTGAATGGTAACTAAAGCATGGTAGGTGGAAGTGGTATGAAGTTAACTTTGGGGGTGATTTAATTGTTTTATCTCGATGGAAAGGTAGTATCAAATTTGAAATTACAGTTATTAGCTTTGTTTGTGTCTCACATATGTCATGAAATTTTTAAATAGAAAGAGAAATAATCATAGCTTAATGAGTATTGGACAAGAAAGCTTTGACACTAATAATGGTTTAGGTGTCAGGAAGATGATTGATGTTGTTATGATGTTTTATTAGTGTTAAGAGTGTTAACTTCAGCGGATGTGGGATTTAATAAATCAGGAAATATGCAATTATAATAGGGACTAAATTGGTGATTGTAAGTAACTAAAAAAACAAAGAGATAGAGTTAGATGAATAAAAATGTTTGATATGGGCCCTATCAAAGGAGTATATAGAGTTATTCGACCTTGTATATGTACATTATTATGTGACCAACTACATCATTCCGGCGTGGTTAAGAGTATAACTCACTTGCTACGCCCGTGTGTGTTTTCACTTCGAAGGGAAACCTTAGTAGTCTATCATGAATATCGATTTTGTGATTGTCCTCCTGATTGTAACCAATATTGACTAGGATTTTATGATGATTATATTGGATAGTATTGAACCTGATGATTGTGTCACGGTCTAGTTGGAAAATCGATCTGTTGACGAGTCCATTGGGAATAATTTTATTGTTAGTTGAGTTTTCATATAACAACAATTCTTAGTGGAGTATTGAGATGACCTCATTTGAGATATTGTATGGGAGGAGGTGTAGATCCCTAATTAGTTAGGTTGACACTTTTGATATGAGGCCTTCAGAAGTAATATTTAAAAAGAATTGTTGAGACAACTATCCTTTCTTACCCTCACCTTCCTTTGGTCGTTCGAGGACGAACGATGGGTAAATTGGTATCTAACGTAACGATCCATTTGATTTTTTTGGGGGGTATTAGAGCTTTTTATGTCATAAATACTTTTTTATAGATTTTAAATAGATAATTTAATTTATGGTTAAAGAGATAACACTAAAATTAATAGGGTTTAATATTCAGTAATCCATAATTTATACCCATATATAAATTAATTAAATAAAAGAAAGAAGGGTCGTATTATTTGGTTATCAGTTCTTGGCATCGCCAACAAGTTTGACGGAACAACTACGGGTAAAACTTAATCAAATTCCAACTCTATGTTATAAATAGTAATAGTTGTTTTTTCGTAATCTTTATTATTACTAATTTTTAAGGTGTAAATAAAAATTGGAAGTATATGAAGAAATTGGGAGAACCATGTAACGTTAGAGTTTTGAGGGGACAAGTTTTTGGTTATTAACATATTTGTTGATTACTTTTGATTTCCTAATAATTACTAAGTGATTTAAATAGTGCAGCGTGTCCTTAACAAAGTGAGGAATTATACTATTATAATAACCGACGACATTAGCATTGAAGTAGATGTTAACAAAGTTAATGGTCTTGGTAGTTATCAATAGTCAATGATTAAAAGTATTATATATATGATATAAATTTGACTTAGAGTGACAAAGTATACCTTGTTTTTTTTTAGTATTGCCACTGGTTTCAGCAACCAGTGGCTTTAACCTTTACGATCTTTTAATCTTTGGTATTTATTGTGTTACTATATCATAAATTAAGTTGTGAAAATATTGAGATAGAATGATAAATATTAGGTGTACTGAATTTGTTAAATTCCACTAAAGTTATGCTAATTAGAGGAGTTAAGACTTATCTTTTTGTTTGAACTTTAGGAAATTGATTATACAATTAGGTGAGTTTTTGGTCTAGGCTAGACATAGAGTAATATGATATCTATAGACTCGTTAACTAAAAAATTATGTACATCTACCTGGTAGATTGGAAACGTTTGGAGGCGAGGAAGTAGCTTGCTTTACTTCAGCTCATCGGTGGAGGTAGGTTGTGGTTTATGATATTTGATAGTAAACTCTTAATAGTGATTGATATGCATTAAATGATATTGTGAAGTTTTCTAGGTACTTGTGTATGATTGTGATGCTTGATTGTGTGTTTAGCAATTGATCTGAAATTCTGAGACCGTGAAATTAATATTCTTGAACCCTCTTTATCAAAGTGATGCCTTGAATAATGAAGGCTTAATGAAATATTATCAATAAAAATAAAGGGGTGATAATAAATAATAAATTAGTTGTATAATTGGATAAGAGTGTCACCTTCCGACACGATATAATTGGATCGGAGTGTCATGTTCCGACACGATATTCTTAGATCGGAGAGTCACTTTCTAACACGGTATTCTTGGATTAGAGTATCACGTTCCGATATGGTATTCTTTGATCGGAGTGTCACGTTTCGACATTATATAATTGGATCGGTGTCACCTTCTGAAACGATAATTTTAAAGTAAAAACATATTGAATTAACGGAATGTACTCAATCTCAAAGAACTCAATTCCCTAATGGTTTTGTTAGAGGCATGAGTCCTCATGGATGATCTTGATATTTTGACTTATTTTATACTAACTTTAGTGTTATTGACACTTGTTCATGCTTTTTGTTGTTTATCACCTGTTAAGTTCAATAGTTGAGTTCATATTATTATTCATTGTATATTAGTTTCTATTTTGGGTTGACTGATGATACCTACTCAGTACATGTTGCCCCGTACTGAGTCCTGCTTGTGTTTTTCTTTGTTTTCCTTTTATGGAGTGTGGCGTGTGTAACAATGACTTCGAATTTTCCTCAGCTCTAGCAAGTCTCGACATCTCAGGTTCAAGGGTGAGTTATTCATTCAAGCTTGGATTCTCTTTGTCATTGTCTGATTTCCTTAGTTTTTGGACACAAATTACTTTAGTTAATTTATATTGGTGTCTTTCATACTCTTAGACATAGTAGTTAGAGATTAGATTTCCTTGTTGTGATGACTTTCAGGTTTTGAGAAAACGATTATTGATAAGTTTTAGAGCTTCCGCATTATTTGATTATTCGTAGTTGAACTATTGGTAGATGTTGGGAGTTGGTTTCCTTGGTTCGCCACCTAGGAGGGTAAGGGTGGGTGTCACACGACTCATTTTGAGTCGTGAAAAGGTTTTTTTATAGATGCACTCAATATCTTATTTAAAAATTTAAATTATTAGTAAAACCACATTTTTATTTATTTATTTAAATCGTACTATTAGGTACTGCTGAAAGTAAATTTAATTCTTTGCTAAGCTAAACTTTAAAATAAAGTAATTAAACATACAATTGATTTCTCCTTTGTCATTGTTTGTGAAACTAATATCATGAAAAACTTTCACCTATTACGATATAGGACAAAAAGATTTATATGTAATAGATCAACGTACATCTTTTAGAACTATATAGGAAAATTGAAATATACTTCTATTTTCAGGGATGATTTTTTTTTAAAATAAATATTTATGACTTAGCGATTGGATTTGTTGATTGCGGTATATAGAACCACTTTAACAAAATAGATATTTAGTAGAAATAGATTTTTATTTTGCTGTAAGATTTACTACCATAAAATATTTAGTGATAATTTAGTTAATGTTATTGCATTAAGAGTAGCTTAAGCCATTAACAATATATAAATAGTTTTTTGATTTTAAATATTCATATTTATTATTGGTGTTAAAATATAAAAGGATGATAATTATATTATTAACATTAAATAATCTTCAGACAATTATTTATTCGTTATATCATATGTATGTGTCCCCCCCCCCCCCCCCCCCCCCGCCACACATATTTGAAAATTCTAATATTTTTGTGTGCCACTTTAGAGTTTTTAAATACAATGATTACCCCCCTCCCCCTCCAAATTCAATGTTAACATATTTTTAGGTTTATTTCATTATTCAAAATAATTGAATTGTTTACCGGTCCACATGCATATTTGAAACTTTTTTTCATATTTGCCTTTTTATTTGTTGGAGAAACTTATATTAATTATGATTAAGAAAATGACAAATAGTAGAAATTAAAAAATATGATTTAAATTGTGTCCTTAAATATTTTCCTTAATATATGTGAATTATCTCATAAATTTAATTAATATGAAATTGAGAGAGTAATTTTTTTATTTTTCTACTAGGACAAATTATGGTTAATGTAGGACCTATGCGTTTACATGTATCAAATTATCATTTATTATCACTAAGCTTATAATTGTTGGGTTTAATTCATTCATAATTGCATGGACTTTACGGGGCATTTATGTCTCTTAGGATCATAGGAAACAGTTGGGAGTTGAACGTTTGTAAAATGATGTAAAATGTGGATGTAAAATGACGTTTGTATGTGGCCCACAAGATCAAAGCAATGAAACTCTTTAAAATGACTTAAAGCACGTACAATGTGTAGACCCCAAGTTCATAGGTGATCTGGACTATTTTATCTAATCAAAGAATGGTATACATTTAAAATCACGAGGTAAATTGGAGCTGAAGCAAGAAAATTAGTAAATTTCTGAAATATCCTCTGTAAAAAAGCATGCATATTGACAGAGAGGATCTTGATATTCCATCTTGTTATATAGTATAAAAAGTAATATACAAAATAAACTAGTGAAAAATGTTGTTTGTATTATCATAATCAAACTCTCTCATAATAAAATTACAATATAGTTGAATAAACATTCAATGTTTAGGTTATCAGCTGAATAAATGGCTCTAATATAACTTTGAATTATTACACGAAACCTGGTGTCTATTTTGTATCATATTTTCTTGTAGTATGTATCATTGGTTAGCTTATTAGCTATTGCTTAGTAAATAATTTTTATTAATCTATTCAAACTCTTAATAATGTTACCCATTTATTCAATTTTGGAAATAAAAATTAACCATATCTTTTATGAAGAAGTATATATATTCATTAGATTTGCATTAAAAGAAAATTTTAAATTAGACTTAGATTTGTCACGCCCCGAGCCTACACCCTGCACGTGCCCGTCACTCAATGACCATTGTTGGCCTTGAGTGTATCCTTGGTCTTGCTTACTTAACTCAGCGAAAGAAAATGATCAATAACTATAAACATAAAAACTCAAGTGAAGTGATAAAGCATACTAACTATGAATGTTGTAAAGGGTTAAAACATTCAATTGGCCAAAAGTGTCAACCCAAGTCTTAATAAATAGAAAAAGTTGAAAAGACTTAAGGACTCAAATCTCGTTGTCAATCTATGAAGCCTCTTTAACTGAAAGGATGTTGGGACAGGCCTCACGACATCCTAATAATGAAAGTACCGAAAAGAAACAATAAAAGGATTCATCTAAAATGTAAGGATGCTCACCAACTTATTGTAGAGTGCTCAACTAGATCAACGGTGCGCTGGCTGCCGATCCATGTTACCTTTATTTGCGTCATGATACAATATAAGTCAACTGGCATCGGTACATTGAATTTACGAGTATGCGAGTTGAAATGCTAAAACAACTTAAGCTTGAAAAAAGTAAGAAGAATCACTTACCTTTGCTCTGTTCAACTCATAAATAATTTAACTCAATATATTTGACTCATTTCTATATAAAGCAAATCAAAAGCAAGTGCAATATAAAGAAAAGTTGTTTGAAATCATGTTATGAAATCTTAATATATAGAAAGATACAATTAAATCTTAATTTAAAAATACAAATAAATTTGATTTATATATAAAATACATTTAATTTCTTTGGGAGTTTCTCTAACCAATAACCATCACTTAAGAGCTATAGTGATGATACAATGATTTACCTCACGCTGCCAGCACATAAAAATATACTGACTCTTATGTTTTGAAAACACACTTCTTCTGTGATTTGATATTAGTGCCTAAAAACATAGCTCAAAGGCCACCATGGAAATCTCAGTTTCTGTGCTTGTTTTATTTAGAAAGTTATTACTCTTTAACTGAAAACTAGACCGAAGGCTCTTCGGACATATGAATGTTCATTCTTTTTTAAAACATTATAAACATTTCAATACCGCTTTTGGAATATTTAGTCCCAATATTTGCTTTGAAGAAAAGGCTTCCCTTACTCTGAATTGAACTAAACCTTAAGTCTTAAAATAATATTTAATTTATTTTTGAATGACTTATGAAACATGAAATAAACTTCTTTTTCTTATCTTTACTCTTTACTCAATCTGATACTTAAGTCTAAAAAACAAAGTTTAGAAAACATTTGTAAAAGACTTCTAGAAAGGACTATAAGAACTTTCTAGACTTAGCTCTACACTTTCCTTAATTTCAAGTTATAGATTTAAGGTTGTAATTTATGTTTTTGAATGATTTAGTTATGATTAGAAGTCATTTAGAGTAGTTAGAATCATTAGGCACTATTAAAACACTGTAGAAAGGTTTAATCGAACTGAATTACAAAAACTGGGCGAAAAACGCCGATTTGGATGCATTCTGGGCGCTCCGCGCTACCCATTAGTCTGAGTTTCCAGCTGGGCGCACTAGAGGCGTGCCACCCCATACCCTCTAGAGCAAATGGCGCGCGCCGCTATTGACCCTGCCTAAGTGACGCCTGACGTATTTTCATCTCATTTTCTTGACATTAAATCATTCTAATACAATTTTATTTCCATCCTCAAATTCACCTATGATCTATGTACCTAATTCATA
Source organism: Solanum chmielewskii (assembly GCA_027704785.1). Taxonomy (NCBI): domain Eukaryota; kingdom Viridiplantae; phylum Streptophyta; class Magnoliopsida; order Solanales; family Solanaceae; genus Solanum; species Solanum chmielewskii. The sequence goes on along the minus strand of JAKWIX010000322.1, from coordinate 23,887,348 downwards.
TATACAAGGATCTAACACAAAGAACAACACTATCTACCTCAAGAAATTCATAAACATCAACTCATGTTCAAGAACGAAAGCAATTCAAGAACAACATTCAAAATCCAATCTTTTATAAATGAAATGAAGCTGAATAAAATATGCTTTGCACATAAGTGAAAGAACCCAACATTATGGAAGGCTCAAATACCGTATTAGGGATCACCCCTGACGAAATTCACATGTTAACTTCAACAATTTTGGTGAATCTTGCCTATTTTCTTATTCTCTTTTCTTGTCATTTCTCCTTAACCCTAACGTGAAAATTTCTAACTTCCAAACTGACTAAATTGAGTATTGACCCTTATTAAACTTCTTAAAATGGATTAAATTAATAAGTTAGTTAAAAGACTAAAATACCCTTTAAAATCCTTAAATTGGACTTTTCGTTAATCCAATAGCCCAACTTCCAAAGGGAATAATTCTATCTTCTGAAAATGACCAAAACTCACTTTTAACTTATTTAAATTTCCCAGATTAACCTATACTATCCAAAAAACAGTTTTTCCAAATTCTAATCTCATTTCTATATCTTTTTAATTGCAAGATGCTATAATATCTTTACCTTGGGAACATTCATCCTCGAATATCCTACTAGACTAAGGGTGGTAACATTAAGCTCAAACACCCAACATGCAAATGCAAGAATAACATGCTAACTCATAACTTAAAGAGTACTAAGAAGAAAAATTAGTATCTTGGTCTGCATTTTCTCCGAATTCAAAGAAATGTGGATATTTCTTCTTCATCCTAAGGAGCTTCTTCAAAACTTTGGTTCCTCCAAAGGACCTTGATTGATGCTACTTCTTTTGTTCTCAACTTGCGAACTTGGCGAATATCTTAATTGATATCTCATCATAAGATAGAGTATCCTTGATCCCAATATTTTTAGTTGGAATGATCGAAGAAGGATCTCACATGCAATTCTTCAACAAAAATATCTGAAAACTGAATGAACTGCTGCTAATTCTTGGGGTATCTCTAACTCACATGCTACATTGCCGATACTCTTAGCTATTGGATAAGGCCCGATATATCGGGGACTGAGCATTCCCTTCTTGCCAAACCTGATAACACCTTTCATGGATGAAACTTTTAGATATACCCAACCATCTTCTTCAAACTCTATTGTTTTCCTTCCAACATCGGTGTAGGATTTTTGATGACTTTGTGCCCTTTGAAATCTCTATGTAATCACCTTTACCTTAATCCATAGCTTGGTGAACTAAATCATGTCCTATCAAACATGCTTCACCAATTTCAAACAATCCAATATGAATATCTTCTCCCATAAAGAGCTTCATAAGGAGTCAGTTGTTGCTAGAGTGGTAACTTTTGTTGTAAGCAACTCAATGAGAGGTTGGTGATCATCCCAAATCCCTTTGATATCGAACCACGCATGATCTCAACATATCTTCTAATGTTTGAATGGTATTCTCTGGTTGCCGGTTAGTCAGAGAATGAAAGGTAGTACTTAAGTTCACCTTTTAGCCCACAACATTCTTAAAGTACTTCAACAATTATGCAGTAAACTATGCAACTCTATCTGAAATAATAGAGATCGAAACTCCATAAAGCCTTACCACCTCTTGGATGTACAACATAGCATATTCCTCTACCGAATGAGTAGTCTTTACAGGTAAAAAGTGAGATAATTTTTCATTCTATCAAGTATCACCCAAAATGGGAGATCTAGGCCAGCCTGTAATGAAATCCATATTAATCTTCTCCCACGTCCACACTGAAAGTTATATTTTCTGAGCCAAACCTCCCCACCATTAATGCTCTACTATAACTTGTTGTCAATTTGGGCACTTTGAAACAAATTTTTAGCAATGCCCTACTTCATATTATTCCACAAATATACTTCTCACGAATCGCAATACAACTTTGTGGAACCCAAATATATTAAGTATTTAGAGATATTGTCAAGTCCCAAGCTACCCATGAAACGCGGACACCAAACCTAGGACCATAAGTGATCCCGATCTAACCCTGCTGGCATGTGGATGAGCATACTAAAGAATATAAACTATTGTGGAAGCTAAATCATAAATTTAAACTCAAAAGACGGAAATACCATATTCTATAACTGAGATATTTGAAAATAATGAGTTTAATAAAAAGGAAATATTAACTCAATACTAAGGTGAAATTAACTATGTCTGAAAATAGCCTCTAAACTGGACTAGAAATACTGGGACAAGCCACAACTAAATCTAGCAAAAACTGAAACTAACAGACTAAATGCTGAAAAGAAACTCATTATTATTGTCCTTGGAGAATGCGGACTCGGTACTGAATTTACTGATTTGAAGATCGAAAATTGATCTATGCGTGATCTGATGATATGAACCTGAACCTACATCAGGAGAAGATGTAGCGCACGTATGAGTCAGTACTTGAAAGGTACAGAGCATGTAGGATAGGATAAAGCTGAAATAAAACATAACTGATCAAACACAAAAGCAAGTATAATAATCTGAAAATGATCTAGAGAATTCTGAGCTAATTGAATGCAATGACCAATTTATAACATGAAGAAATTGGACACTTAGTATACTAATAAATAGTCAATACAAGAGAGTCTGACTGAACTATGGGATCTACTAATAATCGATAATAATATCACATGATCTAAATAGGGAGTCTGATATAAATGCCCCATTGACAGGACCCAATATACCTTGCCAAAGGTATAAAGGTATGCTGGTGTGATCACTAAACTGATTGCCTACAGAGGGACTTACAACCTACTTGACTAGTAGTTCTGGGAATAATTGGGTACGCTGAATCCTAGTCCAAGTCGGTATTATGCTACTCCCGTTAATTTATATAGTTAACTAATTATGTCTGAATTTTTTAATGACTGCATAACTCAAAACTAAACATGCAAACTTAAAACTCAACATTTAATATGATATTGATGCATTAAAAATCGAGGCATGTATAACTGAATAGTTGAAATATCTGACCTACCATGTGTAATTCAAAAACTAAAGAAATACAAAGCTAGGGTTCTGAAATTCATGAAATAAACTGAATAATAACTTTAAAATCTTATTTGGATTATATACTTAATAAACTCATGAAGTTCTTTCAAAGTTCTAGAAACCCTAGGTTTAATCATGATAAAAGAATCAGGAACTGACTGAAAACTAGGGACCCAATAGGTAAAAGGAACCCACTAGTGATATCCCACATGCCTGGTAATGAAATTCACAAAGAAACACTTAGATTTTGGGGTTGGAGCTGCTGGAACCTTGCTGCGTTCTTGAACTAGGGTTCATGACCTTTTTTCTTTTTTCTTGCTCCGAATTTTCTAATTGTTTTTATTAATTATTTGACTTAGATAAGTATTAGTTATGTTTGTACGCTTAAATTGACTAAAATCAGATTAGTTATGGTCAAAACAATGTATCTTAAAGTTTAAATAAAGTGGGAAAAGATCGAAAGACCCCTAGGTAAGTTGCTTTCAGACCAAACAACGACCTTGATAGACAGTTTGTTGTTCCATCGACGGTCCGTCGTTTGGTCCGTAGGTTGGGCCTATTCGACAGGCCTTTACTAAAACAGGCATATTTTTTTACTGGGAGGTTTGATTTTGGCAAGGTCAATGGCTATGGAAAGCTAATTCAATTATGTATCTCTTGGTAGGTCATCCGACACCTAATTCATCTTGTAGTAACAGTTATGACCATCTGAAGTTGTCCCAACTGGATTTTTCCCTAACTATCTTCTATTTCTCACCTACGGTCGTGATACGCTCAAATTTAATTCTCGAAAAGAAGAAAAAGTGGTCTCATAAAGTAAAGAACCCAACTAGTTAGGTTGGGATCTTTTCCCAAGGAAAACGGTTCATACTTGACTTTATTGTATTATTACGTGTATATTTAGTCAATTATTTCCCAGAAACAAATAACTAAAGGGGTTTTTGATTAATGAATGGAATCAGCGAAATTAAAGTAAACAATTGAAAGATTCAAGTATTGGAGTTTAATCAAGTAATGCGAGTAAATAGGCCGTAAGTGTTCCCCACAGGCTTCTAACTCGGTAATTCTAGTTTAGGTATCTCTAAATTCTTGGTCCGGCATCAAGAGAATTTCACTCCGTATCTTGGTCCGGCTACATGTGTTGCTTTACTAAACCTTATCTCTACTCATATGAAGCGTCATATTCAATATTTGACAAAGTTGTTACTTCGTACCAACCGACACTAGCCTATTAGATTGTCCACACTAAAACTATGTTGATAATTCTTTTCCTATTATCTACCTCCTTGGTCTGGCAAGTAGCAATAACGTGAGTTCTAACGTTGTCCATCCATTAAAAAGACTTCTAAGCGAAAGACTTTGCAATACATGCAAGACACTATTCTAGAATTGTTATTTTAGCTAGATTTTACCTTATTATTTACCCCCCAAAACCCTAGTTATGAAGTTGATTTATCCATGCTAATAATCACACAATTCATATTGATAGTATAAGAATTCATGCACTTACTTTTATGAGAATGAAGAAAATCAAGAACTTCACTTGAATAATTCACAACAACACTAACAATTGATTCCGGAAAAGTATGATCAAATACCAAAATCAAGAGTTTAATACTTTAAGAAGAGAACTAAAAAATATCCAAAAGTCTGACCCCAAAAACGAGGTATTTCAAACTATTTATAATAAATAAAAACTAATAAAAGATGGACTATATTTAAGGCAAATTTGTACAAAATGCGTCTGAATCGACGATCCTTGCGACGGACCATCATGGACACGGCGATCCATCGTGGGCTCCTTCATCCATGCTTGGCATAATTTTCTACTACTTTCTTTATCAACTTTCTGTTACCCTCGACGAACAGATATGATAAACCATTGCAAACACTACGGTTCGTCGAGTGGTTCCGTTCCATAACACTTAGTAACTTCTTAAAATTGGATACTGGACCTACAACGAATATATAGATGGATCATCATGGCTAGGAAGGTCCGTCATGAGATTTCGTAGTCCCACACTTGGTAAGACTTCCCCAACTTTTTTCAGCAACCATTTTCTTATGACTACGATGCCACCTACATACCGTAACAATCACGACGGACCGTTGTGGGCTCCGTAGTTGGTCACTTCTTCAATTTCTACTCAAATCCTCTGCGTTCTCCATTGGACAGATTTCCTGCAAATAAAGAGAAACATTAGACAGACACTAAACTTAAGGAAAAGGCATTGAAAGTATCGTTAAACCACGGTACATCAACACCCTCATCTTAAATTCGTTGTTTGTCCTCAGCGACGCAATATGACTCACTATAAAATCTTTATACAAGAGTATCCGTCTTTTATCTTTCGCAATAATTTGGCTATCAATTCAGATTATTCTTATTATGTTGATGCAGAGTTGAATTATGTGGATCATACCATGACAGAAACTCACAACAACTTCACACCTATCCTCTTCGAACTCTCACCTAGGTGTTAATTTTTTCGCTATTGCAACTAGTGTCCTTACTTCAAAATAACATCCTCATTTTTCACAAAATGATTAGTATAAGGATACCTATCCATCAATCACTTTCAGAACAACTTCACAACTCATTTATACATATTGCCATAGGTTTGCCCTTACTTTCACTACTTTAAGTTCGTCATAACAACTCTTAAGATCATGATACGACTTTCTTAGCTTGTAACATAGGCTCAGGATCAGGTAGGGTATATTTAGGTATTTTTTAGTGACTTTTTACCCTCCATGACATATCGGTTAAGCTTCCTACCTTTTCATCATCTTATTCCATCCTTTTTCTTATATTCTTTCACCTTGCTATTTTCCCTTCTTTCTTCTTTTTTGTAAGTGACTCTTTTTTTTCTTGCTTATATATATATATATATATATATGTGTGTGTGTGTGTGTGTGTATTATTTCACTTTTCTTTCAACTGGCTGTTTTGAGTCACTTTTCTTTTGTTCTCTCTCTGTTTGTTCTTATTAAACCCCACTTTCCAGAGCATTCCTCATAATAGCCACACTCAACTCATGGCTTTGCCATGAGTCAAAGTACACAATACCCAAAGTTGGGTCAGGGCCACGACAAGGTTATTTACTACATTAGCCACTTTCAACTTATGCTTTTGGAATAATTTGAGGTGCACATGTCTAAGAAGGGACCAGGGCCAACAAAATATTCCCAGAAAAGATAAGTTGGGGTGAAAAAGAAAGGTGTATTTTAAGCTCAAATCATTTGAATCAAAAAGGGATTAATTTCATTCAGTTTTCTGTTATTTAGGCTAAAGATTGACTAGATTGAAAAAAGGCCTATGATCCTTTCCTAATTGTTTATTACAACTTAGTTTTAGCAGAGCTAACCAGGCAAGTTCAAGCTTAGTATAAATAGTGGACTATTCAATTTTTTCCTCACACTCACTTGACATCTCATTACTCTACCATATTATCAGACACCTTGTTTGAGTCATAGACTTAAGGTAATGCAATATTTTATCTTTATATCATGCTTTGAGCAACACATTTATCAATTACTATACCTAGCTATTCTTCATTTTCATTACATCAGGATATCATTTTTGTTTTAGCCATCATGCTTCAGTGTTATACCATGTGCACAATATATGGACATGTCGATTCAACAATAAAAAAATAATCAGTCTCTTGGGAAAAAAACACAAACATGAAAACCGCTAAAGAGGATCGTGAGTTGGGTTACTCAGACTTCACCCTAGCACTCACTCTTCATTTACCCTAACCCCAACAAAAAGATATACAAATGTCCCCAATGCATAAAATAATCAAAAATAATAAAGTGGTAGGTGAAGCAAACCTGAGGTGTAAAATGCCATCAATCAACAAGCGTGTGGGTCCGATATCCCGAAACCCACTCCCTCTGTAGGTTGGATACCCTCTGTAGTGTCCTAAGCATCAACAGTAACCTCAATAGCGCCTCTCTCAACAATCATAAAAACATTGGTATAGCTCTTCTCTTCCTCAACAACTCTAGATCTAGACACCCCAGTAGACAACTCAATATCCCTCAACTAACGGTCCACCTCATCAACATTCGAGGCTCTCCTCGCTGCCTTTAACTCTCGGCTCCCTCTTTTGTGCCCTAGCTTCATCCTCTTGTCGACCTGTACATCTCTTGTCATGCTCTCGTGGTGGAGGTGGTGGCACTGCAGCAGTGGAGAATAAGTACGCCATAACAGTATCCTAGACAGGATCTGTAGTATGGGCCTCAAACATGGGGACTCTAGACTCTAGAATCGTGTCCTAGTCCGCTCGCAGACTCTCTACAGCAACCTGAATGGTCGACACGTCCATCGGAGGGGCAGGCCGGGCTAGCACACGCAACTCAAAAGCGTCCAGGTGCTGATGAACCTCAATAGTCTTTCTTCCATGTGCTGGGCCATCTTTTTCTCCATGTGCTCTTCCGCCTTAGCAATAGACCTCTACATTCAAGGCTGGATGTGATGCAAAAGAGTGGAAATTTGGGCCTCAAGTTTCTGGACCCAAGAAAGTGGGACTAGAGTGGCGGAGGGAGTCGAACGAGTGGAGCTCGGAGCGGTGCTACCACCTGGGATAGACTCGACCGGGATGGTGTCAGTAGGCTCAGTATAGCTTGGGTAGCCGCTTGGGCTTGCTCTATCGTATCCGCCAGGTTATCACCAAGCGGAGGTACCTACGGGCAAGGCCCTCTGCGTGAGGACAACACATTGGGCTCATCCCTGATAAGCCCTATATCAACCGTACCCGATGGGGTATTGATCTAATCTATGTACCAAATGGGCACACCTGTGGACCTGCAAAACGCAAACACCGTGCACGAAAATGGGCAAGTAGTAGTGACCTTAAAAGCTCTCTCGTGCATGGCCGCCTGAAAAAGCAAAGGGAAGTTCACCTCAAACCCTACTACCATCGGTGCAATCAGAAATGTGCGATCCCATGTGACTATATTATCTGCAGCAGTGGGGGAAAGGCAGTGATGGACTATCAATCAAAGAAACATGGCCGTGAAGTTCAGCTTAGCCTTCTTGATGGATCCCTTCAGCTCAAGTAACCAGTCAGCAGCATCTCCATCAACTGATAAATATTGGGGGGAACCATATTTTGGTAGTCTCTCTAAACTCTAGCTCATGCAAGAACCATTTATCTTTAACAAGTTTCAACCGATAGTCGAACTCGACGGTGACAGGAGTCCTGGTGGCATCAACATCCTCGCCGTATAGGTACCGACGGATGGCTGGAAATTAGATGTCTACCCGCTTGCCGCGGACTCCGATGTGATATAGTGGAGTTTCTTTTGCAGAGGCAACCCACCTATCACTATGGGATCGAGAGTCACCACATACGAGGCATGGAACTCTCTGACAAACTCCTCTACATAGAACTTTGTATTACTAGGGTTCACCATTTTCGACAAAATCTGCTTAATCTCCCTATTTGACACCTGACTTTCCCACTAGTTTGAGGATGATAAGGAGTGGCCACATTATGGTGAACCCCATATTTCTCCAATAATGCCTTAGACAATTTGTTGTAGAAGTTGGATCCCCTATCATTAATAATAGCCCTTGGGGTTCCAAATCGGGAAAATATTTTTTTCAAGAACATGGTTACACTATTCCCTTTATTATTTGCGAGTGCGATAACTTCTACCCATTTAGACATAATCAACCGCTACTAGAATGTACTTCATCCCTTGAGAACTCACAAAAGGACCCATGATGTAAATACCCCACACATGAAATAACTCAATTACAAGAATGGGATTTAATGGGAGCTGTTGCTTTCTTGAAATTCCGCCATCTCTTTTGCATCTATCACATGCCTTGGCGAACTCATGAGCTTCTTGATGAATAGTCTGCCAATAGTTGACACATTGTACGATCTTGTGAGCGGTTCGGATACCACTATGATGTCCACCTGCGGGTGAAGAATGGCATGCCTCCAAAACACTCAAAATCTCAACTTCTAGCACACAACGCCGAATAAGCCTATCGATAAAAATCATATTCATGTATGGCTCATCCTAAAAGAACTTTTTTCCATCATACATGAACCTTTTCTTTTGATGAAGGTACAAGTCCGGTGGGATGATATCGCTAGCCATATAATTCACAAAATCTGCGAACCATGGAATGAAGTCTTGAGAGGCGGCCAAAACATGCTCATGGGGAAAGTATCATAAATTTAAGTTTTATCCCCCAATTCTCTCATTGCTTCATCTTCTAAACTGGACAAGTGATCAGCAATTTGATTTTTGGTCGCTTTTCTATTAATCACCTCAAAGTCAAATTCATGCAATAGTAATACCCAACGAATCAACCTCGGTTTCACATCCTTCATTGCCATGAAATATCTCAAAGAAGAATGATCATTATGCACTATAACTCTAGTGCCAAGAATATAGGAGCAAAATTTTGTCAAAAGAAAAGACTACTACAAGGAGCTCTTGCTCAATCACGGTGTAGTTCTTTTGGGCTTCATTTAGGGATTTACTAGCATAGTAAATGGGGTGAAGGATTTTGTCCCTGCTTTTCCCTAATACCACAACAATAGCAACCCCACTAGCATAACACATTACCTTAAATGGCTTGCTCCAATGGAGAAATAATGATAGGTGCAGACACCAACTTTTCTTTCAACTCACCAACTGCCTTGAGACAGGATTCATCAAAATAAAATTTGCACTCTCTCTCTCAAGCAATTTGCACAAAGGATGCACAGTTTTTGAAAAAACCTTGATGAACCTATGGTAAAAACCTGCATATCAAAGAAAGCTTCTAACACCTTTGTCAGAGATAGGTGGGGGAAGTCTCTCTATTACCTCGACTTTAGCTCGATCAACCTCTATGCCCTTCTCTAAAATGCGATGACCCAACACACTACCCTGTTTCACCATGAAGTGACATTTTTCCCAATTTAGTACTAGATTGTAGTCTTCACACCTCTTAAGAACCTCATAAAAATGACACAAACACCGCTCAAAGGAGTCATCAACCACAGAAAAATCATCCATAAACACCTAAATAGTGTCCTCCACCATATCGGAGAATATCGACATCATACATCTCTGAAATGTGGCGGGTTCATTGTACAACACAAATGACATTCTCTTGAACGCAAAGTTCCCATATGTACAAGTAAAGTTGATTTCCTCTTGATCTTCTAGTGAAAAAGAAATCTTATTATACCTCGAATAACCATCAAGAATATAGTACCACCCCTTTCCGAAAAGTCTATCCAACATCTGATCCATGAAGGGCATAGGAAAATGTTCTTTTTTGGTCCATGCATTTAATATCCAGAATCCATAAGCACCCTTCAACCAATAACCGGTCTCATTTGAACAAGCTCAATTTTCTCATTTGATACCACTATCATTCCCCCTTTCTTAGGTACACACTAAATAGGGCATACCCAACTACAATCAGCGATTAGATATATCACTCCGGCGTCCAACCACTTAATAATTTCCTTCTTTACTACCTCTTGCATAAGTGGATTTAGACATCTCTAATGCTCAATACATGGCATCTGATCGGGCATGAGTTGGATTTTATTAGAACAATTATCGGGAGGGATCCACATAATATCCGCAATAGTCCACCCAATATCTCTTCTGAACCTTCTTAACACTTTCACCAAACTCTCAACTTGATGCACATTCTAATCTGATTCAATAATAACCGAAAAAGTATCATCTTTTCACAAGAATACATACCTCAGATGAGGTGGTAGAGGATTAAGTTCTAATTTTGGAGCCTCCACAATAGATTGTTTCGCGGGTAGAGATTCGCGAAGTTGTATATCTAACTCAAATTTCTTTGATTTACAATGAACATTACCTCGATCAAGTGTCGCGACCAATGACTCATACTCATCAATGCCATCACTATCAAAATTTATGATCACTGCCGCCAATGCTTCAACACCCATACTCTCTTCAATTTGTACCTCTAATGACTCTTAACCTCTGTAGGATATAGTAGATACCAATTGGAGCTCACCACTTTGCCTCATGGACCTACAAATGTTGAAGGTCACTTCTTCATTGTTCAATCGGAACTTCATCTGCCCCTTTTCTATATAACCCAGGGTCATCCCCATTGCAAGGAATAACCTCCCAGGAATAATAGGCACCTCAAAATTGGGCCTCACAATCAAGAATCACATAATCGGCCAGAAATATGAATGATTCCACTTTTAGTAGCACATCGTAGAGTATACCAATGGGCCTTTTTACTGTTTGATCGGCCATCAATAGCCGCATCGCAGTGGACTTAGGGTTACCCAAACTCAACTTCTTGTAAATATAATGGGGCATGATATTTATACTTGCCCCAAGATCACATAATGCTTTCATAAAATGTAACAACCCGATTGTACAAGAAAATAGTGAAAGCATCCGGATCTTCTTTCTTTTGCACTGGAGATCTTGTAGCAATGGCACTATAGTGCTGCATTCTATCATCATCCTCAAAGAGACTGATCTTTTCTTAGTGACAAAATCTTTCATGAACGTGGAATAACCGGGCATTTGTTCAACAACTTCTACCAAAGGGACATTGATAGAAAGTTGTTTCAGCATAGTTATAAAACACTGGTATTTATCATCTTCGGTCTTGTTTACTAACCTTTGTGGGAAAGGAGGTGGTGTTCTAGGCATGGGGGTCACATTTGGGGAAACTCAACATCTCTTACTGTTTTATCTTCTAACTCACCACTAACCTCCACCACTGTATCATCATCTCTTATCACCTTTTTTACACTAGACGACATATGTGGGTCAATGGTTTGCTTCCCACCCCGGGTAGTGATTTCCATACAATGCCATCATTTTTTGAATTTTTTGGATAGTGGTGCTAGGAAGAGTGCCCGGTTGCCGTGTGTTCACAGTTGAAGACAATTGGTCCATTTGCAACTCAATATGGTTAATCGAGATTGCGTGTGTATCAACTTTCTGCCTTATACCTGCTAAGTCATTCCTTAACTCTTTAGTATGCTTATCACTAGCATCAAACCTCCTCATCATTTTCTGCTTCATATCCTCAACTCGCTACATACTACCTCCACCATCCCTTGAAGCAACTTCACGATTTGGAGGTAGAACATAGGGCTCACTCCTATCATTTCTGTTACCATAGTTACCCTCGTTGAAGTTGTTGTCGCGGTTGTAATTCCCATCTCGGACATAGTAACACTTGCGGTAACAATTACCATAGTTCCAACCTTGAATCCCTTGAACTTTGCGCCAATTCTCCTAATTGGAGCAATGGGCGCTTGGTCAGAAACCCCATGTCTAATCATTCACTGCATAGGAGTCCTCCTCATAGTAATATTCTTTATTTGGCGGTGGTTGTTTAGACAAGTAGTTCACCACATTTACCTTTTCCGCACCCCAGCACCATGTTTCAACACAAACCCAAGCTCAATTATCATTTGAGTCATTTCCTCACGAAGATCATCTGAGATTGAGTTGTGTGTGGATTTGACTGTGGAAGGTGTTCCTTCCAGTATCTAACTTTCTAGTACTCCAAGCTTTATTATTTCGGGTGATTTTCTCTAACTTTTCAACAATTTCGGTAGAAGGACACTCCCCATAAGAACAAGTTGCTATTGTATCTAAAACTGCTTTGTTATTATCATCTTGTCCCAGATAGAAGTACTCTTTCAGAGACTCATAATCTATGCGGTGATTTGGAACATTTCACAAGAATGAAGTAATCCTATCCCATGAATTGCTAACTGACTCTCATGTTAGTGCCACAATGTTGTTCACTCTGTCTTTATGGTTTAGTTCCTTAGACACCGGGTAGTAGCATGCTAAGAAAACATCCTTTTAGTTGATTCCAAGTGAAGATTGAGTTATAGGGGAGCTCAGTAAACGAGATAGCAGCCTTTCCCATTAGTGAGAAAGAAGAAACTCTTAGCCCAATTACATCAATATTCAAATCGGGCCTCTCTACACAAATTTTGCACACTTCCCTTACCTTAGCGATGTGGGCATGTAGATCCTCAAAAAGTAGCCCTGAAAACAAACCTCTGGCAGTGAGCAGTTGCATCAGACTACTAGTTACCACAAAAGTGTGGTTGTGTGGGAGAGGGGGCAAGACGAGTGGCCCATTAACGTTTGTGATATTTTCAAAGCCGCAATAGTACTCTTGGGGGCGAGGGGCGAGAATTTTTCTCCGTATTTCACCTTCTCCACGAATATCAGGTAATACAGGGTCACGAGTGTCGACCAATGGTGGCATTTGCTTGTCGACCTTATCACTTTTGATGCCCAAATTCTGATTTATTCTTCTTAAAGTACGCTCTAGTTTGGGGTCAGGTTCAATTACAGGTATTCTCTTACTGTTTGGCATGTAAGGAAGTTAGATCTGCAGGAGAAAAAACAAACAGAAAAAGTAAATTTTAGGAAAATGTTGACTAAACTTCGGTAATAAGCTTAAAGTTAATCTAAAAGCCACTTTCCACGGCAGTGGCACCAAAATTTTATACGCTCAAATTTACTTCTCGAAAAGAAGTAAAAGCGGTCGTATCAAGTAAAGAACCCAACTAGTGAGGTTGGGATCGTTCTCATGAGGAAAATGGTTCAGAATTTATTTTATTCTATTATTACATCTATTTAGTCAATTATTTCTAGAAAACAAATAACTAAAGGGGATTTTGATTAATAAAAGCAATTAGCAAAATTAAAGCAAACAAGTGACAAGTTCAAGTATTGGAGTTAAATCAACTAATCAGTGTAACTAGGGCGTAAGTGTTCCCTAAAGGCTCCTAAATCGGTAATTCTACCTATAACAATCCTTTCCTAGTATCTTGCATTTAAATTGATAAGTTAGGCATCTCTAAATCCGTGGTCCGACATCTAGAGAATTTCACTTCGTACCCTGGTCCGGCTACGTTTGTATGTTGCTTTACTAAACCTTATATTTACCTCATATGAAGCATCATATTCGATATTTGACTAAGTTGTTACTTTGTACCAACCGACTCTAGCCTATTAGATAGTATACACTAAATCTATGTTGTTAATTCTTTTCCTATTATCTACCTCCTTGGTTCGGCAATCAGCAATAACGCGAGTTCTAATGTTGGCCATCCATTAAAAAGACCTAAGCGAAAGAATTAGTAATACATGAAAGATATTATTCTTGAATTGTTATTTAAGCTAGATTTTACCTTGTTATTAACCTATGGTTCCCACAACCGTAGTTATGAACTTTAGTTACCCGTTCCAATAATCACACAATTCATATTGATGATATAAGAATTCATGCATTTACTTTTATGAGAATGATGAAAATCCAGAAATTCACTTGAATTATTCACAAAAATACCAACAATGGATTCCGGAAATTGATGATCAAATACCAAAATCAAAAGTTCATAGTTAAACAAGAGAACTAAAAAATATCCAAAAGTCTGACCTCAAAAATGAGGTTTTCGAACTATTTATAATAAATAAAACCTAATAAAAGATGGACTCTATTAAAGGCAAATCTGTCCAAAACACGTCTGAATCGACGATCCGTGCGACGAACCGTTACCGATACGACGTTCCATCATGGGCTCCGTCATTCCATACTTGTCATAATTTTCTGCTGCTTTCTTTATCAACTTTCTGTTACCCTCAACGGACAAATATGACAGACCGTTTCAAGCTCGGCGGTCCATCGAGGGGTTCTATTCCACAACACTTAGAAACTTCGTGAAATTGGGTACTTAAACTACTCTCTGACAACCACAACGAATATGTAGGACGGATCGTCATGGCTATGACGGTCCGTTATGAGCTTTCGTAGTCCCACACTTGGTAAGACTTCCCCAACTTTCATCAGTAGCCGTTTTCTTCTCACTACAGTGCCACCTACGGACTGTAACAGTCACGACAGACTGTCGTGGGCTCCATAGGTGGTCACTTCAGCAATTTCTGCTAAAATCCTCCGTGTTCCCCTTTGGATAGATTTCTTGCAAATAAAGACAAACTTACATAAAAAATCAATACAAAAAGGCTATAAACACACTAAACTTAAGTAAAAGACATTAGAAGTACCTTGAAACTACGGCACATCACGTCTGTAGGTCAATCTACGGACTATACTGGTCAATCTTTGTTCTTATGAAAGAGTAGGTGAATAAGTTATTGATCGACGGACTCAGTCTATAGACCATAGTCTGACCTATGGACTATAGGTGCGTTCATCGTTCAACTATCTAAACTATTACATCCTCGTAAGAAAGATTATCTTTCATTTCCACACTCATGTCACTAAATAGACTAGATCACCCACACACTTCTTCAAGAGTGTGATATGGAAGACTGGATGCACTGCTGCTAATTTTGCTGGCAACTCTATTTCATATGCCACCTTAAAACCCTTTTTCAAGATCTTGTAAGGGCCTACATATTTAGGACTGAGCTTCCCTTTCTTGTCAAAAATCTCATCACCCCTTTCATAGGTTATATTTTGAGGAAAACTCAATCATCAAGTTGGAACTCTAATTCCCTTTTTCTAACATCTGCATAAGATTTCTGATGACTTTGGGTTGTCTTAAGTTTATCTATAATGAGTTGCACTTTCTCCATAGAACAACGGATTGAATCTTGACCTATTAAATCTTCTTCACCTACTTCAAACAAACAAACATGAGATCTACACCTACGCCCATACAACGCACCATAAGGGGTCATCTCAATGTTGTAGTGGTAGATATTGTTGTAGGAAAACTCAATAAGAGGAAGGTGATCATCCCAACTAGCCTTGAAATCAATCACAGAAGCTCTCAACATATCCTGTAAGGTATGAGTGGCACACTCTACCTGCCCATCCGTCTCTTGATGAAATATTGTACTAACCTAAACTGAGGACCTCTATCTGAGATGATAGACAAAGGAACCACATGCAACCTCACAATTTCATGAATGTAAAGCTCGGCATAGTCCACTGCCGAATCTGTAGTCTTGACCTCTAAAAACTGAGAAAACATAGTCATCCTATCCACTATCAGCAAAATTGAGTCATGTTGTCTGTGAGTACGTTGTAACCCTGTGATTAAATCTTTATGATCACTTTCCACTTTCAAGTAAAAATATCAAACTCTTGAGTCATACCTCGTGGTTTCTGATGCTCTACCTTGACTTGCTGGCAATTGGGGCACTTACTCACAAAATCTACTATGTCCTCGTTCATGCGCGGAATATCGTAGTTCCACCTGGATGAATAGAATACCTAGAGTTATGGCATATGCAAGAATATGTTTTCTCAACTAACCCACATCAGGAACACACAATCTCCACTCTCTGATTGTGGACTGCATTCTTAAGTTCAAGAAAAATTGGATCACTGTCTTGCTTTCCTTAACTTGCACTACCAAAGAATATTTTGTCCCATTCTTAACTTTTACACAATTGTCTGATATGCTTATAATGCGAACTCCCAAGCGACCAAGCCTGTGAACATCCTTCACTAGCTCCTTCCTTTCTTCCTCAAAATGGGTTACACTATCCATAGATAATCTACTAAGAGCATCTACTAATACATTCGCCTTACCCGGATGATAATGCACACTGATATCATAATCCTTAAGGAACTCTAGCCATCTTCTCTGGCGAATATTAAACTTTTTCTTGGTGAACACATACTGAAGGCTCTTATGGTCGGTCAACACATCTACGTGAGCACCATATAATTAGTTTCTTGATATCATGAGTGCAAACACCACTGCTGTAAGCTCAAGGTCATGGGTTTGGTAGTTATTCTCACGAACCTTAAGTTGTATAGAAGCATATGCTATAACCTTATCTCGTTGCATCAACACACAACCTAGGCCAACTCTTGTAGCATCACAATAGATCACATGACCATCTAAACCCTATGGTAGAGTCAAGACAGGAGTTGTAGTCAATCTAGTTTTCGATTCTAAAAAGATTTTCTCATAATCATCTGACCATTGAAACATGACCATCTACAAGACTGTCTAGTTAATGGGGAGGCTATGAAGGAGAATCCTTCCACGAACCTTCTATAATAACCTTCTAGACTTAAGAAACTTCTGATATTTACAACAGAGTAGGTCTTTGTAATTGTTTCATTGCTTCTGTCTTATGGGAATCTACTCGGATCCCCTCACTAGATACAACATTACCAAGGAAAGCAATGGATTGCAACCAGAACTCACATTTCCTAAACATAGCAAATAACTGGAGATCCTAAAGAGTTTGTAAAACAATTCTCAAATGACTCACATGTTCTTCCTCATTACTAGAGTAAATGAGGATATCATCAATGAGGACGGTAACGAACAAGTCCAAGTACTGTTTGAACACTCAGTTTATCAAATCCATAAAACCTGCAGGATCATTGGTTAGTCCAGATGACATAACTACAAATTCGAAATGACCATACCGAGTTCTTAAGGCTATTTTCGGAATGTCACTATCTCTCACTATAAGCTAATGATAACCCGATCTCAGGTTTATCTTTGAGAAGTGACTAGCACCTTGAAGTTGGTTAAACAAGTCATGAATCCTGGGGATGGGATACTTTTTCTTGATTGTGATCTTGTTCAACGGTCTATAGTCAATACACATTCTAAGAGAACCATCTTTCTTCCTTATAAACAACATTGGTGCACCCCATTGTGAAATATTAGATCTGATGAAGCCCTTATCTAATAGGTCTTTCAACTTCTCTTTCAATTTCTTAAGCTTTGCTGGATCCATTCTGTAAGGAGGAACGAAAATAGGTTGGTTATTTGGAAGTAGATTAATTCAAAAATTGATTTTCCTTTAATGAGGGACTCTAGGAAGATCTTCTAGAAATAATTCGTGAAACTCACAAACTACTAGAACTGACTCAAGAGTTGGGGTTTCAGAGCTAGAATCCTTAACCCAAACTAGATGATATAGATAACCCTTTCAGATCATATTTCTAGCCTTAAGGTAGGAGATGAATCGACCGTTCCTACCCTTCTATTCTAAGATTGGTTCGTCTGGAAACTGAAAACGAACAATCCTAGTTCTATAATTGACTGAGGCATAACAGGAATGTAACAAATCCATGCCTAGAATGACATCAATGTTTACCATTTCTAACTCTACAAGATCTTCTGAGATGACTTTGTGAGATACTGTGATAGGGAATTTTTGTATACCCGTCTACATATAACTGGGTAATTGATTAGAGTAGAGACCGAAAAAGGTTCCAAGAGAGTTTATGGACTAACACTGATTTGGACTGCCATGTAAGGAGTTACAAAAGAAAGAGTAGCTCCTGGATCTAACAATGGATAAACATCCAGGTCAAAGACTCGTAACGAACCAGTGACTACATCAGAAAAACCTTCCTGATCCTGGCGAGCCTCAAAAAGATACAACTTGTTCCAGCTCTGACCGCTACCAGTACCAGATGAGTTACCCTGCTGAGTTGGGCAATTTGCTAGTGCTGCTGAAGTTATACATTGAGATCTACCATTACCGCCTCCTTGACCCTGTCTATAAGGACAATCCCTCAACCTGTGACCAGACTGACCGCACCGAAAGCATCCTTCTTTTCCTGCGAGACACTCGCCCGGATTGTTCTTACCATACTCAGGGTAAGTGGGGTAAATCTTGGTGCCTGAAACACTTCCCTGAGACATAGAGCTTGGTGTTCTACACTTCTGGTCATACCTGTTCTTGGAAGATGGAACACTAGCTTACGAAGGGGCGGGGGCTGAAAACTTCTGCTGACTGTGCGAGCAATTTCCACCACCCGATATCAGCTGAGAATAGTCATAGTTCCCAGTCCTAGCCTTCTTATTATGCTCAACCTATTCCGTATGCTTATCACCCCTAACCTGTTGAGCATGAGTCATAAGCCTAGAGATATTCATATCTCAAAGTAACATAGCACTTCTACAATCAGTTTTAACCAAATCCGACACTCCATACAAAAAATTAATCATCTGAGCCCTGGAGTCAGCAAGCATGTGAGAAGCATACTTGGAGAGTTGGTTAAACTTCAGCCCATACTCTTGGACTGTCATATTACCTTGCCTCAAGTTCATGAATTCCTGATTCTTTGCCTCCCTCAATTCTATTAGGAAAAACCTGTCGAGAAAAGTCTCACTAAAGCAATCTCAATTGATAGGAGCCGCATTTACACCCCTTTTCTCCTTCCACTATGCGTACCAAATATGAGCAATCTCTTTCAACTGGTATAATGCCAATTCAACTCTATCAATTCCAGTGACTTGCATTACCTTAAAGATTTTCTTGATCTCATCTAAGAAATTCTGAGGATCCTCATTATTTTGTGATCCTAAGAACTCAGGAGTATTCATCCTAACAAAGTCACAAGTCCTTGCAGCTGTTGATCAACCATTTTCATTTACATGAGCATGAACCCAATTGTTCTGGTTAGTCGTACTATGAACTAAAAGTTGTATGACATTCCTAAACTCAGCATTGGAGACTTCTTGATCTGGTACTGGAGGAGCTGCATTCGCATTCCTGGCATTCACATTCTTACCGTTAGCTCTACGAGGAGGCATAATCTGAAACGTAAAACGTGAAGTTAGAATGGAATAAGATCATACATCACGCACAATAATAGTAACAACAAAGTGAAGTTTTTCAAAAACACTTCATAGCCTCCCTCTAATTAGATGTGGTGCTTTTCACACTCTTGAAAAAGACTTTGCTTAGTGCGGCTTTTCAAACATCCTAGGACTCTTGAACCTAGTGCTCTGAAACCAAGTTTTGTCACGCCCGAAGCTACCCCCGAGATGCGGACACGGAACCTAGGACCACAACTGATCTCAAGCTAACCCCGTTGGCATGGTCATGAGCATACTAAATAGTATAAAATATTGTGGAAGCTAAATCATAAATTCAAAATCAAAGACGAAGAATACCCATATTTTATAACTGAGATATTTGAAAACAATGAGTTTAATACAAAGGAAATATTAACTCAATACTAAGCAGAAACTAACTATGTCTGAAAACAGCCTATAAACTGGACTAGAAATACTGGGACAAGCCCCAATTAAATCTAGATAAAATTTAAACTAAAAGACTAAATATTGGAAAGAAAGTCATGACTATTGTCGTCGCAAAATGGGGACCCACCAGCGAATTTGCTGAACTAATGATCGGATATCGATCTATGCGTGAGCTAGATGTTGAGAACCTGAACCTACATCACGAGAAGAAGTAGCGCACTTATGCGTCAATACTTGAAAGGTACTGAGCATGTAGGATAGAATAAAGGTGAAATAAAACATAACCGAACAAGCACAAAAGAAAGTATAATAATCTGAACATGATATCCAGAATTCGGACCTATCTTAATACAATGACAAATTTACAACATGATCAAATTGGATACTGAGTATACTGATAAATGGTCAATGCAAGAGAGTATGACTAAACTGTGGGAGCTACTAATAACCGATAATAAAATCAGATGAGCTAAAATTTAGAGTCTAATGTATATGCCTTATAAAGAGGACCCAATATACCTTGCCAGAGGTATGAAGGCATGATGGTGTAATCACTAAACTGATTGCTCACAGAGAGGACTTACAACCTACTTGGCTAGTAGTTCTGGGACTAATTGGGTACGCTGAACCCTAGTCCAACTCGGTATTATGGTAGTGCCATTGATTTATGTAGTTAACTAGTTATGTTTGAATCTCTGTAATAACTGGATAGCTCAAAACTGAACATGCAAAAGCAATATTTGATTTGACACTTCTGCATTAAAAAAAATTAAGGCATATATAACATAATAGCTCAAATATGTAACCTAGAATGTGTAATTCAAAAACTAAAGAAATACAAAGCCTGGGTTCTGAAATTTATGCGATAAACTGAATGATAACATTACAATCTGGTTTGGAACATATATTTAATAAATTCATGAAGTTCTTTCAAAGGTCTAGAAACCCTAGGTTTTATCATGATAGGAGAATCAAGAAGTGACTAAAAACTAGGGGCCCAATGGGTGAAAGGAACCCACTAGTGAAATCCCATATACTTGGAAATAAATTTTACGGAGAAACACTTAGATTTTGGGGCTGGAACTGCTGGAACCTTGTTGCGTTCTTGAACTAGGATTCTTGACCTTTTTCCTCATTTATTGCTCCTAATTTTCTATGTTTTTTTATTAATGATTTGACTTAGATAAGTTTTACTTATTTTTCTAGGATTAAATTAGCAAAAAAATGATAATTGAGGGTGAAAACAATGTATCTTAGGGTTTAAAGAAAGTGGAGAACACCTAAAGACCCCTGGGTAAGGTGATGTCGGACCAAACGATGACCTGCACAAATGGTTCGTTGTTTTATCGATGGTCTGTTGTTTGGTCCATAGGTTGGGCCTATTCGACAAGCCTTTACTAAAACAGGCATATCTTTTTACTAATAGGTCTTATTTTAGCAAGATCGGTGGGTACGGAAATATAATTCAATTATATATTGCTTTGTAGGTCATGGGAAACCAAATTCATTGTGTGCTAAGAGTTATGACCATCTGAATTTGACCCAACTGTATTTTCCGCCTAACCATCTACTATTTCTAACCTACGGTTCGGAGGTGTATCTATGGACCGTGCTGGACAATCGTGGTTCTTATCAGAGAGTGGGTGAAAGGGATGTTGATCAACTAAGTCAGACTAGGGACAGTAGTCTAACCTAATGACTATAGGTTCGTCCATCGTTCGACATTTAGTCAAAATTTTCCTGGGCTGAGATTTTGGGGGTTTCTTACTCCATCGATAGATGTGCAGGACGGACCGTGGGTCAGTTTACGGTCCGTCGATGTCCACTGTCTGTTGCACCTGTATATTTTCTGAAAAAAATTGGTTTTTGCTCTATTTTGGATACGGGGTGTTACAGATATGAGCTTCCTCCATGATCTTCTCTTGGAGTCCATCCACCATTGGTACACACAATCTACCTTGATATCTCAAAACACCATCCCCCCTTGTTCAAAAGATAATACTCTTTGCTTTTGAACATTTTCCTTCAACTCAAGCGAAATGAGATCCTGGTCTAGCTTTTATTTCTCTTCTGATTCTAACGACGATTTAGCTCCATTCGTCACCACTATTCCTCCTTATGTTGAATCCATTAGTCAGACTCCTAAGAATGCAAGTCTATTCACATATTTTGCTAGTTCCTTGTTATTTTCTTCAAGATGGGCAATACAAACAATAGATAACCTTCTTAAAGCATCTGCACCTACATCAGGCTTACCTTGGTTACAAAGAATTCTCATATCAATATCCTTGAGAAATTCTAACCACCTACTTTGTATGAGATTATTATCTCTCTGAGTGAACACATATTGTAGGCTCTTATGATTAGTTAATACATCAACATGAACACTATACAAACAGTGACACCATATCTTCAAGGAGAATACCACCGCATCCAACTCTAGATCATAGGTTGGGTAATTATATTTATGAACTTACAATTGTATGTGTACATAAGCTATAATTCTTCATTCTCTTTACTAATGTTAGAACAAAAATAATAGAAATTAGTTAACATAACTTTATGCTAATAAAATAAATATTGTCTCTTAGCTAATATTCATCCATTGTAATAAAACCAACAAGTGTCACCAACAAATCTCTCATGGACTAATGATTTCATCATGTCAGGGATTATAGTACAAAATGGGCCTTCTGGTACAAATCGAGTCATTAAAGGATGAAATATAACTGGCACATTTCCACCACCATGTGGATTAACATGTGGTAAAAGAAGCAAGATCGGAGCATTGGATTAATATACAATGACTGACTATTCACTCGATGAAAACTCCTAAAACGCCCACAATCAACACAAATATATTATTCTTTAGTTCCATCATTACCCTTCTGCGTAAATTCACGACATCCATCAACCAAATACTCACCAAAATTAGTGGCATATTTTTTTAGCCATATCTCATATATAATCATCATATCACCACTTCGATTTGAGATTGAACTGTTTTTCATTGCTTGATTATTTGTTATGCTAAAGACTTCAGAATGAAAATTTTGTTTTGCTTTTTTTTTATTTTGCAATGAAACTATCTTAAATAATGTGTGTAATAAACGTCATTTTCTTGTTTGACATAAATCGAATCATGATATTATCTATATTAGAAGTGAACTTATTTTCGTAATTTTACATTAATAATATATATACAAAATGTTTGAAAAGATATATACATATAAGAATGATTTAAGTATTTAAGTATGTTTATGTATATATTATTACTTTATTCTTCTTTAGAAGTGTTACTCCTAAAGGACTAGCACAACATATACAAGTTTTACAAAAAGTGCTAGAAATTGTACATGGTATTTAGTTTGTTATCTATTCTGATAAATAATTGTACCAATAGAATGTAAATTATACTATAAGCTTTTTCTAGTTTGATTGACTATTCAATATCTTTTACTTTTTTATTAGCACTTGTACTATAGTTCTTTCTCATTAAACCACATGTACTTTTTAGGCAGATTTTATTTTCTTGATTTGCCAACCACTGATTTCTTCTAAGTTTCTCTAAAATTACACATTTTTTTCTTTCTAATGGTTTTCAAACTTTGTTATAGATAGTGAAGATTTTTCGTTCGAAATTTTTTAATATTAAAAAGTTTTGTTGTGTCTAATCACGATTTATTTTTTGGGTTGTTTTCTATTAAAGTTTCAGTATGCATGTAATTATTTTTTATATTCAGGTCCAATTTTATGAATGATTTTGAATCCAAGCTTAAAGAGAATAACCTATTTAGGGATTTTCTCCCATTTTCCTCTTTCTGAAAAACCTAAGTTAATTCAGTTTAAAAATGAATGCAACAAAGGTGTTTGATAGTATGCTTGAACCAACTAAAAGTTTTTTTATTTCTCTTCCTGGCAAATTTTCTACAAGGTACGCCTCTTCAATTTTAAAAATTATTAATAATATTTTTTTTTTTGGATTTTGTTGGTGAGTCTATGCTTCAATACTGAACTAATCACCAATTATATTGTCTTCTATATTTTCTGATGAATTTCTTATTTTTTTGACCCTACCCAAAGCAAGAGTGATTTTCAACATTCAAGAAAGATTGCAGACAATATTATCGAAGGAGAAATTTATGAAATCATTATATCTGAACATACTTTTCAGTTCATGGATCATATTTGTTAATTCTTTCAATTACATCTACTTCAAATGATGATAGTCCACCTATGTTATTTCCTCCTTCCACTTAACAACATAGTTAATTTTACAGTTATTATTAGATTGGAGAACAAAAATTAAATATTGCTTCTTTTGAATTATTATTTACCAGTTTTATTAATCACTTCACTTTTCTAAAGTAGAAGGATAGTCACAGATTAGGACTATCAACATTCTCGATATCCTGATGGTAAGCATTAATCTCGTTCAAAGTTTAAAATTGAACCTTAAAAATCTCTTCAATGATTATATTTTCCTTTTGTCATTGCTAGTAGAGTGCAATATAACTATGTTGTTCGAGTTTTCGAGTTTAAACTTCCAGGATACTCTTTTGTTGAATATCTCTGGTCATTTCTTCTTCTTTTTTAAATATTTTTTTGGGTTGGTACTTTTTTTTTTACATTAGCAATTTCTCACTTAAACACTTTATGTTTACATGATTTTCGGTGCAAGGTAAGTTTTATTCTGTTAGTTCTAACAAGTGGTCGACTCTTTCAATGACTGTCCCATCATCTTTTATTTATTTTTTTTGACTTTTTCTTAGTTATACATTTTCAACAATGAAGTTTCTTAATATGACATTCCCTCTTTTGAGTAATTAAGGGATAGAGGGAGCAGGGTAGAAAAATCAAGAGAAATAGTCTTCCGAGTAAACAAGGGTCAGAGGAAGCAGAGGTAGAAAGAACAAGAGAAATGGTTATGAAAAGGCTAGACTTAAACCATATGTTCCTCTAAAGAATATGGTAATTCAATGGTTATGGTAATTTTCCTAAATTCTATTTCTAATCAATTTTACTCATGATTGCAATCTAATGCATGAATGGATTTAAGATTAGTGAATCAATGATATTGTAACGAAGAATAGAGGAGGTGTTGAGTTGATATATATATATGTGTGTGTATTAGCTAATATATGTAATGCTTCATTATTTTCAAAGCTGAATATAAATGGTAATTGGAATGATGCTCCTGTATGTCTAGCGTGGATTTATGCAATTGTTGGTAATGATTTTTGTTTTGATTAATATAAGCTTTCACATACTAAAATAAAATAAGCAATTTTCATATTTCCCTTTAGAAAAGGTATACATGTTTATCATTTAGAACTTTTATTATCAAAAGGTGATTTTATGTTAGGTAACTTGTCATCTATATTTAATTATTTTTACATACTTTAAGGAAACTAGAAAACTTGTGTGTTGGTTGAGATTCAATGATAAGATATTATATAAAAATCAAGTGCTGATATAATAATCAAATATTAGGTGTGTCGAATTATTTAAATTTCATTAAGGTTATGGTAGTTGGAGAAATTAACATTTAACTCTAAATATGAACATTAGGAAATTGATTATAGCGTTAGGTGAATTTTTGGGTCTCGCTAGATATAGAATAATATTAGTTCGTATAGGCTCGTTAACTTGCAAATTATGTACATATACTTGATAGATTGGAAAGGTTCGGAGGCATAGAGAAAAGGAAAAACTTCAAGAAGTAGTTTGATTGACTTCGATTCTTCGATGGACGTAGATTATGGTTTATGTTATTTGATAGTAAACTCTTAATAGTGATTGATATGCATTGAATGATCTTGTAAAGTTTTATATGTACTTGATTGTGTGGTTGTGTGGCTTGGTTGTGTGTTTAAGTATTGGTCTAAAATCCTGAGATCGTAGCATTTATATTCTTGAATCCTCTTTATCGGAGTGATGCCTTGAATAAAGAAAGCTTGATGAGATACTATCGGTGGTAATAATAAATGATAAATTAATGGCACTATTGGATCGGAGCATCATATTCCGACATGGTATAATTACACCGGAGTGTCACATTCTGATACTTTATTCTTGGATCAGAATATCACACTTCGGCACGATATTCTTGTATCGGAGTGTCACGTTCTGACACAATATTCTTGGGTCGGTGTGTCACGTTCTTACACGATATAATTAGATTGAAGTGTCACGTTCCGACACAGTAACATTAAAGGAAAAAGATATGGAATTAACTTAATGTACTCAATCTCAAAGAACTCATTCCTCAAATGAGCGTGGCGTGGACGCATGAGTCCTCATGGGTGTGTTTGATATTATGATTGATTATGTAGTCACTTGTTTAAGTTGTTTGTTGCTTACAACTTGTTAAGTGTCATAGTTGAGTTTATACTATTATTCATTGTATGTTAGTTTCTATTTAGGGTTGACCAATGATAACTACTCAGTATATGTTGCCTGTACTGAGCCCTACTTGTATTTTTTTTGTTTCCTTTTGGGGAGTGCAGCGAGCATACTAATGACTTCAAATTTCCCTTAGCTCTAGCCAGCTTCCAGCATATCAGGTTTCCGGGTGAGCTATTTATTTAAGCTCGTGTTGAATTCTCTTGGCCATGCCATGATGTCTTATGTTTTCGGATACATACCATTCTATTCTTTTATTTGGTATATTTGATATTCTTAGACTTAGTATTTGGAGATTAGATGCCTTGGTTGTGATGACTTTCAGGTTTTCGAAAATGATAATTTAATAATTTTTGGAGCTTCCGTATTATTTTTTTTATTCATAGTTGAGTTATTGGTATATGTTGGGGCTTGGATTCCTTTGTTGTACCACCTAGGAGGTTAAGTTTAGGTGTCACTCACGACTCATTCTGGGTCGTGACACTCGTACAAAACACGAAATGAAGTTAATACGAAAACTTATCTCGAGATTGATTTTCTTATCTTATGACTCTAATGGTATAAGTTGATACTTGAGATATTATTGCATCATGTAAGTTGAATATAACTTTTTTGGATTGAACATATAGCACAAATTATATTATTGCCTTACAGGTGGGATTTATAAAAAAAAAAAAAGCCCTCTCGTTTGTTAATTACTTTTTTAAGTTTGTATCTTGGGATTCTAGATTACTCAAACTAGAATTGTGTCGAATATGCATGGCCCTAAAGTATGGACAAACAATTGTAAACTGTCACGACCCAAAAATGGGTGTGATGACACTCGTCTTATTTCACCAAGACAAGTCAGCCTATATCTCGACCATTACAATAAAATTACAGAAATTTATATTAAACTTTAAAAATACCCCCAAAATCTGGTTTTCACGTGTACAAGCCTCTAAAGTATTACAATCGAGTCAAAAAAAGTACAAGTCTCATATGACATTGTTGCTAGAGTAGAACAAGACCATAAATAGGAGTAAGAAGGTCTGTTGAGATGACAAACAACTACCTCACAAATCTCCAAGATCACAAAAATTTGGGCTAGTAACCTACAAAAAATTTGTAGAAGCAAGGGGTGAGTACCAAACCACACGGTATTAAGCAAGTAAGCGTCTAAACACAAGCTAAGGGGATTAAATACGGATACTCCTACCACCCCAACCAAACCTCCACAACTACAATCTGCATAAAATTCAGTCCAACCTAACAGTTTACATTTACATAGCATGTAACTCTACAACAACACTTAGATAAATTACATGTATATCTTCCACAACAACACTTTACCAAATTACATATCCTCAATAACAAAACTTCAACAAATTACATATCCTCAACAACAACACTTCAACAAATTACATATTCTCAATAACAAGCTCAAAATTCAACAATTAAAAGTTCCACAAAAAGGCAATTATAAGATCAGCAAATCACAATATTAAGTTCAATAATGATAAGTATGTGCAATGCAATGGAATGCAATGTCAAGTATAATAATGCATGTATGACCTAGTGATACACACCCACTGTCTCTCAGTCTGGGACCCATGGGGGACATATCTGACCATGTATCTATCGTGGCGCACGACAAGACAGTTAATAAAAGTAACCATCGCGGCGCGCGATACGTCACACGAAATATAGTATCCATCGCGGCACGCGATACGTCTCTCGAAATGATACATCCTCTTTAAGTTCTCCTTCTTTCTCAATGCACATAACACTTGTTACAACCATGTCTTAAAATAATGCAAATGACATGTTCACACAAATAAAGAGGATATGACCACTTTCATAACATTGCACGATTAGCAACCACATCAACAATGACTCGACAAGCCTTTCACACCATCTTTATTATGAACACATCACACAAAAATAATTATTCACATTGCCTCTTATTACCCTTTGTTTCATTATTAGTATTAATCAATGTGGACAAGTCAACCCATCACCAAGTACCATTAGTCCCTAACATATACCACAAGGAATTGCACGCATTTCGTATACTTAGCAAGGGTTTAGAAATGCACTTGCCTCAAATAGTCGAACAATCACTCCGAGACTTGAGTCTTCCCCTTTCATTGAAGTTCCAACTCAAAACAAACTATTCATATAATTGTCCATAATAAGATTTCAAAACTAACAACACCCATATCACTACACGTCTAGACTAGACCTAAAAACTAACATCGAATTTATAATCAAGTTATCCTAATCTTGACACTAACTAATAGGTCAACTCTTCGAGATTCTTTTCCAAATTTCAAGCCTAAGAGTTAGTCGTAATCTCCAAATAACATAAAGTTAATTGTATATCTTAATATATCAAAACTTAATTCATAATGTGATAAATATAAAAACAAATTCAAACAAAGTTAATAAAGTGACATAAACATATTAAATATAAATCACAGAAACCCTAACACCAATCCCTCAAAATTTCCTATACGTGTGACTATTGGATTTATCTTATAATATAACATATTCCCTAATGACATTGCAATCATCACGCCACCCAAATACATAAAAATTGAGTCTAATACTTAATACGTACTATTAAATTTCTTCTCTTTTTTTTCTCTAAATTTCAAAACCACTTTTTCCTATTTTCTGTTTCAACTCCAACATTAAAATAATAATTATAATTCTATGGCTGCCCAATAATTAGAACAATTTTTGTTACCTCAAAAGTCTGAGATATTTCCTAGTTGATGTGCACGTGTAGTAGAGAGGTTGCCGACTGTGCGGTAGTTGTAATATTCTCCGACGTTTTTTTTTTTTAAAAAAAAAATAGGTCTAAAGTGATATAGGGTATTAAATTAAATTAATTATGTATAGACTCAATATATTAACCATCAACTAAATTAATTACTTAAATTATCCCTTAATTAAGAAAATTTTAGTTAAACAAATAAACCAATTTTTTTTCAGTTTAAATTTACGGAAAGAATCTTTTATGAAAAAAAGACTAGTTTTTAAAATGACTTAACGGGTCATAACCTAAACTAAGTAATGTAAATTGATGATGAGAATATTGAAAATATGTTAATCACCAAGAGCGTGTTTGGTATGAAGAAAAACCTTTTCCTGAAAATGTTATTTAAATTTATCATGTTTGGTTGGTTCAAATGTTTCCAAATAAACTCATTTTCCTCGAATTTAAGGAAATGAATTTCCTTCAAAACAAAAGGAAAACATTTTTCAAAACTTTCTTCAACCTCGCCTACCCAACCCACCCTACCAGCCCCCACCCACCCAAACCACCCTACCCCACCCTAAAAAAGTATTGTTTTTTAAAATTATTTTAAAATTCAAAATTTGATTTTTCACGCCTACCCTCGACCGCCACCCACTCCACTAGCCCCTCTCCCAACCGCCACCCTACACCACTAGCCCCCTACAAGCCCCCCCCCCCCCCTTAAAAAATATTATTATTATTTTTAAAAATCAAATGAACTTCAAATTATAATTTTCTCACCCCTACCCTCAACCCCCCCCCCCCTCTCCCCAAAAAAAATTTAGTTTGATTTTTTTAAAAAATCAACTTCAAAAATTATTTTTTACTCTATAATAAAGGATATTTTTCAAAAAGTTTTTTATTCTAAAACGAAACACTAAAATATTTTTTCGCAAAAAAAATTATACTTACCAACTAAACATGAGAAAATAAGTCAAATATCTACTTGTTTTTCAGGAAAATATTTTCCTTCATACTAAACACATCCCAAGTCTTGCTCATTTTAAATCATCCATAATTGATTTATGCCATTTCCTTTAAATGACCTTCTAGATAAAACTTCTAGTTTTATGATGATTTACAATATTTGAAGAAGTTGACGAATCTGATATTAATTGACTATGTACATAAAAGATTTATGTCATACTTTTTAATGTCGTGACTGCACTAGAAAAATTGATGGTCTCACTCGATAAATGGTTAATGAGTTAGAGAAGTATGCACTGCCTAGAAGTTGGGAAGGGATGGGTAGTAGTAGGGATGCTAATTAGAGAAGTATGTGAAGTATATGGTGCTACAAATGTTAGTATTTTCGAACAAATTTCAAATTTGATTGCCAATTTTTTGGTGGAGTAGCACGGAAACGACTATGTTTGTGTTTGATCTTTATAACTACGTTAAAAAGAAACACATGGAAGTGAACTTTTACCTCAATTACACATAAGTCCAGGGAGGTATTATATTCTCTTATACTAAAAGACAATCACTAAGAGCTTGTATGGTCATTTTTTCTCATAGAGAAATATACGACCTGATTTTCTATTGTGGTCCTGTATAACAAATTGTTCGATATAAGTATCTTTATTTTATTGATTGAAGAAGACAGTATAATACCCTTTATTGACTAACATGAACTTAATCTTCAAATTTGTTTTTGTTTTCAGGCAAATTATAGATATTCTAACTGCAGGAATATACTCTTTAAATTATTTATGAATTGTAAGAGGCACGTTATTCATGATTAGTAAGATAGAGCCTCGATGGAAACAATACTTGGTGCATTTCTTATTTTTAAACAAGATGATCACAGGTTGTGTAGTTGTCATCACAGGAACAACTATATCTATTTTAGGTTGAATAGAATATCTTCAGTTGAGGAGTTACCACTATGATATTTTCATGTCTCTACTCTAGATAATTTAATTTTTATGCTGGTGGATAGTGTTGTTTTTTGAGTCGCTTTTTAATTTGGGTGGATTTTAACGTTGAAGGCTTGATTTCAGAGCTATTGTTTAGATTATGACACATTTATTTGAAGGTAGAACAGTTCATCTCCCACTTTAATAATTACCATGTTAGGTCGTGCAAAGCACTGGCCTTGACTTATCTAGTATATATACATACATATATATATACATCTGTGTATATATATATATACATATGTGTATATATTTATTTATATATATGTATATATATGTATATGTTCATATATGATTAGATGAGAAAATATTTATATATAAAGACATGTTATACATCTATTAACTTGATGTATATTTAGGGTCCGTTTGACCATGTGATATGAAATCATGATTTGAAAATATGAGAATGAATTTGAAGTTTTGTTTGGACATTTTATTTTGTTTGTTTTCTCATAATCATCAACCCCTATAGCTTGTAAAACTATTAAAATATGTCTCACTTTTTTATAAGATCTTAACAAAATTAGAAAAAGTTTATAAAATTGCATAATATCATATCACAAATTTTTTTTAAAATATTAGAATATTTATTGACCAAACTTATTTTCATTTAAAAAAAACATAAGTTATTGTGTCTAGAATTTAATATAATATCGCACATCTTACGGATATTCTTCTCAAATTGAACATGCATATTTCAATGATATGACAGAGAATATGAACTAACATTCTTACTCTGAGTCATTTGTTAGTCAATTTGGTTTATAAATAATTTGATAAAACAAAATGAATTTGGTTATTATAAATAGTAGAGTAGGAACTAATTTAACGTAATAATAAATTTCATGTTGGTAAAACTTACTTTTTATGAGATATAAATCGTTTTAAAAGTGTGACGACCAAACAAGTCATGAGTGACACCCACACATAGCCTCCTAGGTGGGAGAACCAACAAATTTAACCCAACTTACAAAATACAAGCATAATGCGAAAGCTCAAAATCTTCCTAAATATCATTTCCCAAAACATGTCATCACATCAAGGACATTTAATCTGCAAATCAAAGTTTAAGAATATCTAATACACCAAAATAAAAGAACAAAATGGAATGTATCCAAAAACATAGGACATCATGTCATGACCAAGAAAATCCAACACGAGCTTGTATGAATAGCTCACCCTGGAACCTGATAAGCTGGAGACTGGCTAGAGCTGAGATCAATTCAAAGTCATTGGTAGACTCGATGCACTCCATAAAAGAACAAAAAGAAAAACACAAGTAGGGCTAAGTACGGGACAACATGTTCTGATTAGGTATCATCGCCAACCTAAAATAGAAACTAATATACAATGAATAATAGTATGAACTCAACCATGATTCTTAGTAGGTGGTAAGCAAAAATGAACATGAACAAGTGACTACATCATAAATCATAATATCAACCACACCCATGAGGATTCACGTCCCCACGCCACGCTCATTTGAGAAATGGGTCATTGAGGTTGAGTAAATTAAGTTAATTCCATATCTTTGTCCTTTAATGTTACTGTGTCGAAACGTGACACTGCGATCCAAGAATACGTGTCGGAATGTGACAATTCGATCTAATTATATTGTGTCGGAATGTGACACTTTGATCCAAGAATATCATGTCGGAACGTGACACTCAGATCTAGAATACCTTGTCGACATGTTACACTCCGATCCAATTATACCATTAATTTATCATTTATTATCAGCACATTCAATTCATTGAAAATATTTCATCAATACTTCTTTATTCAAGGCCTCACTTCGCTAAATAGGGTTCAAGAATATAAATTTCAAGTCTCAGGATTTCAGACCAATCACAAACACACAATCAAGCCACACACAACCACACAATCAAGTACATAGAAAACTTCACAATATCATTTAATGCATATCAATTACTCTTAAGATTTTATTATCAAATAACATAGACCATAATCTACCTGCACCAAAGAACCGAAGTCAAGCAACTACTTCTCCAATGTTTTTCCTTTCCTCAATACTTCCAAACATTTCAAATCTATCATGTATATATGCATAATGTGTGAGTTAACAAGCCTACAAACACTCATTATTCTATGTCAAGCCTACACCTAAAGACTCATCTAATTATATAAACAATTTTCTAATGTTCAAACCTAAGTGTAATTATTAAGTTCTCCAATTTTTATGAGCTTAATGATATTCAATCAATATAATACGCCTTATATTTAATTGCCTATCTTAATATATCAAAAAATAATTTATAATACGATATATGATATTAATATTAAACGTCTAAAGCCACTGGTAAAGAAACCAGCGAAATCCAACCCTCCACAATACAGTTACCTGAGTGTTGCCCAATGCCAATACCCATATGTCATGATAGATATACTCCTATAACATATTTCCCTCGCTAGCACTCCAATTCTTTACCCCTATTGGGAACTTTAGTTGCTAAATATATTCTCCATTAATTATATCAATATAGACACACTCAAAAAAATGCAACACCTTAAAATTCTTACCTCCTAACATTATAATAATTATATAATAATAATATTCCTCCATCACTGATCATTAATAATTAATTAATTTTTCCAATCAGCTCACGTGGCAAACTATGTTTCTTATAACTAGTAAAACATCCACTATATAGTTATAAACATTATCTAATTTTAGTTGAGATTGAAAATTTCATAATAATTCATATTTATATAAGTAGTTATCTCAATTAAAACAATTCCACTAATTTCATAATGATAATTACAAATAGTCCAAAATATCTATTTAGAACCTTTGTAACGATCCATTTGGTCATTTGAGTACTAGAGATTTCTATTTCATAAAAGACTCTTTCGATAGATCCTAGATTGACATTTTGGACTATTTGTAACTATAATCATATAAGTAAGGGGGTAATTTTAAAAATTAATATAGTTGATGACTAAATAAAATAACAATAAAATTAATAGTGAGTCACTTTTAGCATTTTTTAATTGATTACTTTAATATTTAGGATTAAAAAAAGAAGAAGGAATAATCTGTTAAAAAGAAAGAAGATGGAAAAGCAGGCGACAGAACAAATGTTGCAGCTTCTACTTTCAATTGCCTTTAATAAATTATAAGGGATTATAAATGCAATTAGGATGTGCATGCTTATTGGTAGCATGAATAGTATTGTATAGTTTCTAGAAAGGCCTAAGTCATCTCCAGCCACTCAAAGTTGTCCGCATAATTCATTTAGACACCTCAACTAATTCTTGTGCCAATTGAACACTTTATTTGTTCAAAAGTCATTCCTATTAGACACAAAATGCTGATATGGAAAAAAACGTGTAATTCACTTTCCTTGAGCGTTAATTTATTTAAAATAATATTTTTTTTTCTCTTAATTTATAGCCCTGAGTTAATTTTAAAAAAAAATTAACAAAAAAGAAGAAGAACTGTTGTCTTCTTCTTCTTCTTCCCTATTTCTATCAATCCCACCCCACCCCAACCCCCATACCTATACACCAGTGGTTATCTTCTTCCCCCATCATTCTAATGATTTCAAAATTCTTAGTATCATTGGTTATCTTCTTCCCCCACCATTCTAATGGTTTCAAAATTCTTAGCATTTTGTTTCATTTATAAATTTTTCGAAGAGATTCTTTTCCCCATCTTTCTCTACCTAAAAAACGAGATGAAGTAAAAAGTTATAATTAATAAAAAAGCTGATGAACAAAAAATTGTCGGATTAAAGATGGAACTGTACAGGGAGGGGAGGGTAGCCATTAATGGAGTTAGGGAAATGTATGTTTTGTTCCAGTTGAAGGCACGGAAGTTTAGGTTTCACTTTCTTTTTTTTCTTTTTTTAATTTAAAATAATTTTTATTTTTTTACTTTATAATATAATGTTTAAATAATTTTTTGGATTAAAAAATAACACATGTCATTATTTGATTGGTCAAATTGACATGTCAGCGCAAGTGTATTTCACACATCCTCTATTTTTTGTTTATTCTCGAAAAAATGTTCAAATGGTTCAAATTCAGAATGGTTGAAGTGTTCAATAGATAGTACGTCTAGTTAAGGTGTCTAAATGAATAATCGGGACAAGTTTGAGTGGCCGCATATGACTTTGGCCTTCTAGAAATCATTGATTCTTCAAGTACTAGTGTGCCGTGATTTGTTATATATATATATATATATACATATATATATATATATATATATATATATATATATATATATATTTATTTTTGGAGACAAATTTAAGTAGTTTATAAAAATTACAATTTAAATATTATTAAATTGAAGAGGTAAAAGTGGATTGCTAAAAAATGAGTAATTAAGGACTTTAATGTTGAAATCGACGAGGTTTCACAAGAGTAAGTACGGTTTGTTTGTTTTATTATTTTATATTATTTTTATTTTAAAGAGAAAAGCTTCATTTGGCATTGATAGACATAAATGATGTTAAAAATTTGCTCTCGAGTAGTAAACTACTGGAAATTATATAAGGAACAAGAACACAATTAGGCTTATGTTCTGTATGTTACGATTAAAGTCATTGGAACATTTTGTTTGTTGTTTGGTTTTCGGTTATGGGGATTTTTGTTTGATTACCAAATTTTGATATATTGAGATAGGTAACTAAATATTTGGTGTATCAGGTTACTTAAATTTCCTTGAAGTTATGCTAATTAGAGGAATTAAGATTTATAGATTTGAACTTTAGGAAATCTTATAAAAATTAGGCGAGTTGTTGGGTCTTGGTTAGACATAAAATTATATGAGTATTTATAGACTCATTAACATATAAATTATGCATATATATTTGATAGATGGAAAATGTTCAGGGGCATTGAGGAAAGAAAAAGTATTGGAGAAGTTGCTTGCTTGACTTCGATTCTTCGGTGGAGGTAGGTTATGGTTTATGTTATTTGATAGTAAACTCTTAATAGTGATTGATATGCATTGGATGATATTGTGAAATTTTCTATGCACTTGATTGTCTGATTGTGTGGCTTGATCGTGTGTTTTGTGATTGGTCTGAAATTCCGAGACCGTGGAATGTATAATCTTAAACCATCTCTATTGAAGTAATGCCTTGAATAAAGAAGGCTCGATGAAATATTATTAACGAAAGAAAAAGTGGTGATATTAAATGATAAATTAATTTATTGGATCGGAGTGTCACGTTCCGACACAGTATTCTTGGATCGGGGTGTCATATTCTGACATGATATTTTGGGATCAGAGTGTCACGTTCCGACACAATATTCTTGGATCGGAGTATCACGTTCCAACACGGTATTCTTGGATCAGAGTGTCACGTTCCGACACGATAATATTAAAGGAAAAATATGTCGAATTAATGGAAGATACTCATTCTCAAAGAACTCAACTCCCAAAATGGTTTGGGTTGGAGGCATGAGTCTTCATGTGTGATCTTGATACCATTGAATGGTGGAGATTGAATTTAGATATCTGCAAGATCTTTTTTTTATTCTGAACAACAGATGCGTTTGGGTGGTGCTTGCATTGAAATTGTAGAGGCATTGTATTTATAGTTTGTATTATGAGGTGTTTTAATATAATATTTAATAAGAGGAATCTTAATTTATGACAATAGAGGTTATTAGAGTTCGTAATGATGATAAGGGATTGTTGATGGATTGTGATTGAGATGAAATTATATAATAAGGATTGTCAGTTAAACGAGTTTTGTACGGTACTAACGATTTGCGAGCATCTAATGTTGTGGTTGAATAGAAGGTTTTAGGAGATGTTGGGACACCACTCGAATTGAATTTAAAAGAGTTATAGTCACAATGAAAAAAAAAATAAAAAAAAATTGTGGGATATAATGCAATCTTTAGAAAAAGGTAAGAACAAGAATATTATCTCTAATTGCAAGGGATAAAGAGGTGTCTTTTGGAGCTCTAAAATTGGGTTTTGAGACATGTGGTTTCATATATTTTAAGATGGTCATGGTTTTAGTGTCACATGCTTATCAAATTGATTAAAGGGCTTTCCGTAATGTTTTGACTTAGAGGCAAGATAAAAATGTCAAGGACTTTTGACCAAAGAATAAGATTGGTAAGTGAGTCAGCAAAAAGGCACGAAAGTCTGATATGTTCAAGAGTCGAGATATTTAGAATTTTGCACCAAGAGAAAAACTTGAGAAAAGTGAATGAATAAGACCTCTCGTATGAATCCTCAGGGTGTAGCTGAAATTTGTATTGATTTTTGCTTACAAATTTAGATATGACTATGAGATGTGAACTAGTTTGGTACAGTCTTACTAGAATGTTATCATTGACTTTTATAAAGTTTGAATTTTTATTTGGGTGATAAACAGTGAGGTATGGAAATTTTAGAATTTTATGTGTGATAAGATTATTTAAATTGAGATAGATAAGATAAGAATGTTGCACGAGGTGAGATATAATTCTACATGGTTATTAAAAATTTAGAGTTGAATTAATACTACTCTATTGATCGGACTACATAGAGGGTTATGATGTGTTACATAGATATTTAATGGTGAATAGAGGTTATGAGCTTATAGTATGCACAAAAATTTGAGTGAATAAGAATTTTCCTAAGTATTGACATGAAGTATGTGATTGCGTCGAATGGTAGCTAAAGCATAGTATGTGAAAGTGGTGGGAAGTTGAATTTGAGTGTGATTTAATGGTTTTATCTCGATGGAAAGGTACATTTATGTTTTAAATTAGTGTTCCTATCCTTGTATGAAACTCATATTTATCATGAAATGCTTAAATAGAAAGAGAGATAACTATAGTATGAATATGTATTTGATAGAAATACTTTGATACTAATTATACGTTGAGAGTAAGGTAGATGATCGATGTGATTATGTTTTTTTTTGTATTAAAGTGGTTTTACATGTATCACTTTGCCTATGAGAATTTATAAGGGAGCTACCATGAAAATTTATAGTTTTTCGATAGACTTAAGATATATCTCATCATCGGTATTATGTTCTGGCTTTGTGTAGTAGAATGTGAGAATCATTGTAGTTTTATCATTCTTAATGTTTGGTTGCAATAGCTACTGATCTAGCATTTTGATAGTGTTGTTAGAGATTTTATATGCTTTGGTGTATCGCTCGATGGGGGGAGTACTAGATCATTTTCATCGTTGGATCTTATGGATGTGTCAAGGTCCTTGATAACATGTTGCATATGTGTGTGCAATTAGTTTTGATGAATGTGGAGAATACATTTTGTTGTTAGTTGCGTTTACTTACAATTAGAGCTATCACTTTAAAATGGACATGACCCTATTTGAGTCATAGAATAAAAGGAGATGTAGCTCTCCCACTGATAAGTTTGACTCATTTGAGGTAAAATCTTGAGAGACTGAGCATGACATGAAAAAAAGATATTCACACATTGTTGTTGGTTAGGGTGGCCTTTCTTACATTTGTAATCTTTTGAACGTTTGAGGATGAACGATTAGTAAATTGGTATCTAATGTAACGATCCATTTGGTCATTTGAGTACTAGAGATTTCTATTTCATATAAGACTCTTTCGATAGATCCTAGATTGACATTTTGGACTATTTGTAACTATAATCATATAAGTAAGGGGGTAATTTTAAAAATTAATATAGTTGGTGGTTAAATAAAACAACAATAAAATTAATAGTGAGTGACTTTAACCATTTTATGATTGATTACTTTAATAATTAGGGTTAAAAAAGAAGAAGGAATAATCTGTTAAAAAGAAAGATGGAAAAGCAGGAGAGAGAACAAATGTTGCGGCTTCTAAAGAGAAAGACGATCTTAGGTAACTTTCAATTGCCTTTAATAAATTATAAGGGATTATAAATGCAATTAGGATGTGCATGCTTATTGGTAGCATGAATAGTATTGTATAGTTTCTAGAAATCATTGTTTCTTCAAGTACTAGTGTGCCACACGTGATTTGTAATATATATATATATATATATATATATATATATATTGGAGACAAATTTAAGTAGTTTATAAAAGTTACAATTTAAATATTATTAAATTGAAGAGGTAAAAGTGGATTGCCAAAAAATGAGTAATTAAGGACTTTAATGTTGAAATCGACGAGGTTTCACAAGAGTAAGTACGGTTTGTTTGTTTTATTATTTTATATTAGTTTTATTTTAAAGAGAAAAGCTTCATTTGGCATTGATAGCCATAAATGATGTTAAAAATTGGCTCTCGAGCAATAAACTACTGGAAATTATATATGGAACAAGAACACAATTAGGCTTATGTTCTGTATGTTACGATTAAAGTCATTGGAACATTTTGTTTGTTGTTTGGTTTTCGGTTATGGGGATTTTTGTTTGATTACCAAATTTTGATATATTGAGATAGGTAATTAAATATTTGGTGTATCGGGTTATTTAAATTTCCTTGAAGTTATGCTAATTAGAGGAATTAAGATTTATAGATTTGAACTTTAGGAAATTTGATAAAAATTAGGCGAGTTGTTGGGTCTAGGTTGGACATAAAATAATATGAGTATTTATAGACTCATTAACTTATAAATTATGCATATATATTTGATAGATGGAAAATGTTCAGAGGCATTGAGGAAAGAAAAAGTATTGGAGAAGTAGCTTGCTTGACTTCGATTCTTCGTTAGAGGTAGGTTATGGTTTATGCTATTTGATAGTAAACTCTTAATAGTGATTGATATGCATTGGATGATATTGTGAAATTTTCTATGTACTTGATTGTGTGATTGTGTGGCTTGGTCGTGTGTTTTGTGATTGGTTTGAAATTCCGAGACCGTGGAATGTATAATCTTAAACCATCTCTATTGAAGTAATGCCTTGAATAAAGAAGGCTCGATAAAATATAATTAACAAAAGAAAAAGTGGTGATATTAAATGATAAATAAATGATATTATTGGATCGGAGTGTCACGTTCCAACACGGTATTCTTGGATCAGGGTGTCATATTCTACCATGATATTTTTGGATCGCAGTGTCACGTTCCGACACAATATTCTTGGATCGGAATGTTACGTTCCTACATGGTATTCTTGGATCGGAGTGTCACGTTCCGACACGATAATATTAAAGGAAAAATATGTAGAATTAATGGAAGATACTCAATCTCAAAGAACTCAACTCCCAAAATGGTTTGGGTTGGAGGCATGAGTCTTCATGTGTGATCTTGAGACTGTTGACTTAATTGGTGCTTACTTTATTGTTATTAACACTTGTTCATCTTGTTTGTTGCTTATCACATGTTAAGTGCTATAGTTGAGTTCATACTATTATGCTTTGCATATTAGTTACTATTTTGGGTTGACCGATGATATTTACTCAGTATATGTTGCCTCGTACTGAGCCCTACTTGTTTTCTTCTTTGTTTTCCTTTTATGAAATGCAACGAGTGTACCTATGACTGCTGATTTCCCTCTGCTCTAGTCAGCATTCCACATATCAAGTTCCAGGGTGAGCTATCCATTCAAGCTCGTGCTGGGTTCTCTCGGTCATGACATGATTTCCCATACTTTCGGACACATACCATTTTATTCTTTTATAATGGTGTATTTGATATTCTTAGACTTAGTATTGGAGATTAGATGTCTTTGATGTGATGACTTCCAGGTTTTGAGAAATGATATTTAGTAACATTTGAGTTTCGGCGTTATGCTTGTATTTTGTAATTTAAGGTTGAATTCATTGGTTCTCCCACCTAGGTAGTTATGTGTTGGTGCCACTTACGACTCGTTTTGGGTCGTGACAACCTTTCGGAAAGTATTTTATGCCATAGAAAGCTCTAGTACTCAAAACAACCAAATGGGTCGTTACAAAAATTAATGGTATGAATTATATAATTTATAGTACGTATGAAATAAATTGTTAGTAGATATAGATGTGATTTGTTTTTACAAAATTTAAATTTGTTGGTCTATTTTTTAATTTAAAAATTTCCAGATTATGATTTTTGGAGAATTTGAGATTTAATCTCAAGATATGCTATTAGCGTAAAATCGCATGTCCAAACGTTTATTTCATCTGGTGATTTATTATTACGACATCAAATTGAATGTCCAAAATTTCACTCATTAGAAGACATAATCTCTTATTTCTACTCACATTTTTCTAACTGAGTAATCAAAATAGAGGTGAAATTATATTTGTTATACAACTCTATTATTCTAAGCTTGTATTTGGACTTACACTCTACATCTTGATTTCAAATTAATATTTGGACATGAGATTTAAGACTAACATCTCCAATAGTGTATGATTTTTAATTTCAAACCCTAATTTTATTTTTTGAACGCAACACTTGATCTATAAGTTAATATAAAAAGGTACTTCTGCTTCGCGTGAAAAGATTATTCTACCATGTGAAAGAATTAAATTAAAGAATAACTAATTACAACTACTGGATCTTTACAAAATCATGTATATTTGAATGTTTCTAATTACAGAACATTTATTTATAAAAAAATATAGAGAGAGATGTGTGATTTATCGATGCGACTCCTTAGAATATTCTGATATCATCATATGATTTCACATCTTATATCCTAACCAACCTTAAGGTATATTTACTTCATATGGTATCCATATTGATTTTTGATAACTTAATTTAAAGGTAACAATTTAGAGGTTAAGTCTACACTAATTGATCATGCATAATTAGTATATTTAGTGAATTTATGCAAGTATATGTTGGTATTACAGGTTAATTTTTTTAATTTAGGCATTATTTTCTTAGTTTTTACAGATGACTTTTTACTTGCTCTAATACCAAATTGAACTAAATGAATATTTTATTTAAAAAATTTAAATTATTAAGGGATAAGACATTAGTACCTCAATACTATGACCCAAATTCAAGAGACACATCTTAACTAAAATAAGGTCCTATTCCCCCCCCCCCTCCCCATAAACTTTTTTTATAACTTTGTACACATTTTGTCTTACGTGGCACACTCCGAGACTCCACACAATTGAGGCGTGTGGGAGATATTAGGATGCCACGTAAGCGAGAGGTGCACAAAATTACGAAAAAAATGGGTTTGAGGGTAATGGGACCTTAGTTTAGTTAAGATGTGTCTCTAAAATTTCGATCATAATCTAAGCGGTTACTTGTGTATTTTCCCAATTATTAATGAAAATATATTTTTTATATTTATTTAATCATACTATCAGGTACTGCTACAAGAAAACTAATTCTTTATTAAACTAAACTTGAAAATAAAATAATTAAAAATACATTTGACTACTGCTTTGTCATTATTTATGAATTTAATAGCATGAAAAACATTCACATATTAAGACATAGGATAAAAAACATAAATGTAATAGGTGATGTACATCTTTTAAAAATATAGTGACAAAATTTCAATCTCGATTCAACATGGTGGAAGATGTGACATATCAATCCAAATAAAATACT
Organism: Solanum chmielewskii; assembly: GCA_027704785.1. NCBI lineage: Eukaryota > Viridiplantae > Streptophyta > Magnoliopsida > Solanales > Solanaceae > Solanum > Solanum chmielewskii. The sequence goes on along the minus strand of JAKWIX010000322.1, from coordinate 23,844,757 downwards.
CATCCTTTGGTAAAAAAAATCTAAATATGTAAATTCTTATGTTTTATAAATTAAAAAATATTATTTTAAATAAAAGATAACTTTATTTATGTATTGTAATTTAAGTTCTGAAAAACATTATATATGTGCTTTTTCATTAATGAATTAATGAATGTTGTAAAAAAATTGACAATTCATAACGATAAAGTTTTTTTAGTATTTAATTTGCTTGACATTAAACTCTTTTTAAAAAGTTGATAATAATTTTTTTTGTTTTGAAATAAAAATTTTATTAATTTGATACAAAATCGAACATGCAATTTTATTATCAATTTTTTTTCAAATGAAGAAACAAAACATGCTTTTAATGTGAAGGAAATACATTTTTTTCAAAATAAAAGTAACTAATTTTTTTAAAAAAAAACTTCAAAGAATATAATTTAAAATTTATGCTTTGCTAGATACTTAACTTATAAGGTATTTTATGCGAAAAACAAAAAAATTTAATGAATAGAAGACAAAAAAGCAGAACATTATGATATATTCATCACATAGTCAACATGCACATTTATCCTTTTTTCCTTCGTCGTAATATTGCATAAAGCTATTAATCAAGCAAGTCGCAATTTTACTCATCAAGTAACTAGATAACTTGATGAAAATAAGACTCACGCAATTCATTAAAATAACAAACTTTAGAAATTGAACATTAATTTTTCATTTCTTTACTAATGTAAAAAAACATACTAGAGATTAATTAACATGATTGTATGCTAATAAAATAAAGATTGCTTCATAGTAAATATTCATCCTTAGTAATAACACCAATAAAGGTCACCAAGAAATTTCTCATGGACAGAAGATTTTATCAGGTCAGCCATAATTGTAGAAAATGGGCCTTCTCATGTAGTAAATTGGCATTAATCGGGACATGAAATGATGAGAAATAATCGGCGCATTTTCACCACCATGTTGATGAATGTGTGGGTTAAAGAAACGAGATCGAAGTATTGGAGGGCGATACAATGAATGACTATTCATCCGATGAAGACTCCTTAAACAACCACAATTAGCACAAATATATGCTTCTTTATTTCCATCATCACCCTTCTTCACAAATTCACGACATCCATTTACCGAATAATCCCCAAAATTAGTAGCATGATTTTTTAGGCATATCCCATATTTTATTGTCATATCACCACTTGGATTTGAATTTGAACTGTTTGCCATTGCATGATATCTTTTGGCTAAAGACTTAAGAATGAAAAGTTTGTTTTGCTTTTTTGTGTTGCGTTATGAGACTCTCTAAAATAATGTGTACTAAAGTTTATCAACTGGTTGATTGAAATAAATCTACTCATGATGTTATGTATAGTATGTTAGAATACATATATGCACAACGGAAGCATATGAGGATCTTTATTGCTTACATGAATAATAGATAACTAACACCTTTTATACTAGAACACATAATCATGCTAGAACGCATAAACATGCAGAAATTTGATTCGATAAATACCTCTTTAAGCGTGAGTGGATACCTTCAAGCGAATCCCCAAGATAGATAAACTTTCAAGTGAATCTACTAAATTGTTATGGTCTTCAATAGTGATCCCAAGTCACACCCGAACTCTCACAATACTTGGGTGGGCAAGTATTGAATTGAAACTAATCATCATTTTTCTCGGTTAGGAGAATCCCTATACATGGAGATCTCTTCCTAATACAAAAAGGACTAGAAAATCTAGTTTTTCTAAAAGACAATAAAAACCCATATTATTCTTCCTTTTTGTATAGAAAAAGAATTCTGAATTCTAGTTAAATATGGGCACTATAGGGACCACATAATTAATTAACGAGGCATCCTATTATGGAAATAATTTCAAATAATTAATTTAAATTATTCTTACCATAATAAATGACAAATCATTCCTCTATAAATTCATAAATGCACTCCTCTATTTCGTAATCCCCATTAAGCACTTATGTAATTACCCATGTTAAGATTTCAAATACTAATCAATAAATTAAATTACTGATGAATTTAACTTAATGATTAATTTCATTTACAGCACCTCCTAAAAGTTATTTCATGTGTCGGATTAATAAATCCACTTAAAAGATTTGACACGATGAAAACTTATAAATTTCTCAAAAAGACATATCAATCAATCTCTATAACGAGACATGGATTCCATCAACTAAATTATTGTTTCACCAATAGATATTATTATCCTCCAACTTACTAGACATATTGACCCATCTCAGAATCTCACTTTTTAATAAATCAAAACGATATTTAATATATACAGATCATAATAGTTATACCAGGTTTAAGAATATTAGTACATTTAATAGTTTAGAGAATATGTTTTTTTCAGTCAGTCTAAAACAACTCTCTCTACTCGGTCCCATTCAATACATAGAAAATGTATTAGCACAAGAAGTTGGAACTATATCGTTCCATAATCAAGACAAATTACATATAATCTTGTGCTACAATAGTACTCGATGGCATGTCCAATTTCCATCCTAGATTGCGAATAAAAAACTTTATACTTATAAGAACCGATGATTTAATCCTCTGTGTATAAGCTAAAAGTCTACACATCAAATCATCTACTATATAAGTAAATAGACACCATAAACGAGTATATTATCTTTTGAATTTTAGCAAATATTTATTCTCTAATAAATATTATTTCTTTACACATGGTATCTTTTGAATTTTAGCAAATATTTATTCTCTAATAAATATTATTTCTTTACACATGGTAAATAGTATTTATTCCAAAAATCTCCACTTAGACTTTTAACCATCACAATAGTTATATGTACTATATCTAAATGCATGGTTAATAGTATATACCCTAACAGTCTCCCACTTAGATATTTAATCTTCAATATTGTTAAAATACTTCGTCAAAACACATGATTAACAATATATGCCCTAACAATCTCCCAGTTAGACTCTTTACTATGCATTTACCACTTTTGCAGGCATCCTTTATTTCTTATCGAAAGAAAATTTACCAAGCTATTTTCTCATGCAATTTTGTCTAGTAGTACTTCGTGGTAACAAATCGATTTTTTACTAGATCTTGAGAGTCCTTATCATGAAACCCTCCCAGGGTGTAATTTTTTTCAGGAGCTCTATCATAAAAGTTCTTTCAAGCATACAAAACAACTCAATCTTCGTTATGATTCTCCCACTATGAATAAGTACTACTATTATAATCACACTTTCATGTACTTGAATTTTATAATTTTCTTAAAAATCTTTGATAATGAAATATTAACAACTTCTCATGAAGTGTTCTTTTAATTTGTTCAGCATCACTCCCATTACTTGAGATAGTAGTTTTCTTACGTCTAGTAACATTTCTCCCACCACATAAGTGAAATGGGACGTCAATTCTGACATAACCATTAGATGTTCTTGTGCGTATGAATTTACAATTGACTTATTTATTATTTCTTTGTTCAATTCCCATAAATATAATTTACTAACTTATTATTCACCAAATATATTATTATCCTTCAACTTACCAGACATATTGACCCATCTCATAATCACACCTTTTAATAAATCAAAACGATAATTAATATATACAGATCATAATAGTTATATCAGGATTAAGAATATGAGTACATTTAATAGTTTAGAGAATAAGTTTTTGTCAGTCAGTCTAAAACACTATCGCTACTTGGTCCCGTTCAGTACATACAAAATGTACTAGCACAAGAAGTTGGAACTATACCGTTCCCATAATCAGGACAAAATATATATAATCTTGTGCTAATATCGTACCCGATGGCATGTCCAATTTCCATCCTAGATTGCTAACCAAAATCTTTCTACTTACAAGAACCGATTATTTAATCCTCTGTATATAAGCTAAAACTCTACACACTAAATCATCTACTATATAAGTAAATAGACACCATAAATGAATATATGATCTATTGAATTTTAGCAAAAAATTATTCTCTAACAAATATTATTCTTAACACATGGCTAATAGTATATACCCCAACATAGTACGAGTGAATAAATTTTAGTAATTTTGCATTAATAATATTCGTATAAAATGTTCGAAAAGATATATACATATAAGAATATTTAAGTTATATATAATGATTTGATACTATCAGATAAAGTTGAAGTTTTGTTTGAACATTTTATGTTGCTTGTTTTCTTATAATAAGATCCCATAACTTGTAAACTATTATAATTGTGTCACTTCTTTATATAATCTTATCAAATTAGCAAAAGCTTCTAATATCACATAATATACTATCACAAAGCTATTTTAAAATATTTGAACATTTACCGACCAAACTTTATTTCATTTAAAAATAAAGTAAATATAAGTTGTAGTGTCTAGTATTTAATATAATTTACCTACGTATCATGAAAAATCTTCTCACGTTGAACTTGTATTTTTCTATGATATGACCCAGAATCTCAATTAACATTGTTACTTTGAGTCATTTGTGGGTCAATTTGTTTTATAAATAAAGTTGATAAAAAATAAAGAATTGGTAGAGTAGGAATAAATTAAAAGTAATAATGAATTTTATGTTGATAAAATAAATGTTGTATAAGATGTAAACGATTTTAAAAGTAATTATATGAATTATATATTTTATATAAATATGAAATATATGGTTAGTAGATATTAATTTGAGTTGTTCTCATAAAATTTTAACTTTTTGGGCAATATTTGAATTTGAAGATTTTTCAATAGTCATTTTTGGAAAATTTGAGATTTTATTTTATGAAATCAGTGTGAAACTGCATATCTAAACGTTGATTTCATCTCATGATTTCAAATTGCGATATGAAATCGCATGTCCAAAATTTTACTTCTTGGAAGACATAATCCCCTACTTTTACTATATATCTTCTAATTGAGCAGTCAAAACAGAGGTGAAAATATTTCTCACACAACATTTTTATTCTAAGATTTATTTGGACATACGCTACGATATCTTGCTTTCAAATTAATAATTGAACATGAAATTTGATTCTAACTTCTCCAAAAAAAAATATGACTTTAATTTCAAACCCTAATTTTCATTTAATTTAATGCAACACGTGACCTATAACTTTATATTCATACACCATCATTTGATGTTTTTGAAAAAGGGACTCATGCTCGACGTGAAGAAATTATTCTACCATGTGAAAGAATTAAATTAAAGGATAACTAACTATTATCAGTGAATCTTTATAAAATTATGTTTATTTAAAAGTTTCTGATCACAAAACATTTAGTTTTAAAAAAAATCTATGGAGAAATGTGATTTATTGATGCGACACCATATAATATTTTGATATCAAATCATGATTTCACATCTCATATCTAAACTCTAAGATACATTAATTTCAATATGATATTCATATCGTTTTTTAACAACTTCATTTAAAAGTAAAAAATTAGTGGTTGAGTGTAACGACGCATTTAATTGTTTAAATATTAGAGTTTTTTATTTCATAACATAATCTTTCAATATAATTTAAATAGGTACATTGGACCATTCATAACTACAATTATAGAAATTATGGGATAGGTTTAATAACTTATTTAGTTAGTGGTTAAAGAATATAACATTAAAATTAGTAGGATTTAATATTTAATAACCCATAATTTATCCCCATATATATATTTAATAATGAAAATTAATTAATTAGTTAAAGAAATAAGGGTTGTTATTATTTTAATATTAAAGATAGGCGGCATGCCCTCTTCTTCTTGTTCGTAGCGCCGCCAACCAGTTTGATAACAAGACTACAGGTAAAATCCAAGCTAATTCAAAATTTATGTTATAAATACTTATAGTTGGTTTCCATTAATTTCTTTGTTATTATTGTGTTAAAGGGTTTTATTAATTGGATTATAGAAAGTATATAAAGAAATTGGGAGAAGTATTTAATGTAAAGTATTTCTCGGATTGGGGGATAAGATCTTGGTTATTAATTAATTTTTGATTAACTTTTGACTTCCTAAAGATTATTAATGAAACTAAATAGTGCAACATAAATTTAAATAAAAAGTGAGGATTTAAACTATTTTATCAACAAGTGACATTTGAATCCACAGTGGATACGTACTTGGTTTAAAAGAGATTGATTGAAAACTTATCTTGACAATGTGGATGTTAACAAGTTAATGTATAATGGTGGATAATTATTGACCAATATAGAAATTAATGAATAAATTAGTAGTATGTATTAAAGGATTAAGATACTAATTTATTATTGGTGGCATCAATTGTTGAATAGGGGAGGAAAAGAGTAACAGTTAAATTAGAATACATATATAAATAGAATAATGTTAGAAGTGTGCTGTTAATATGAATTATATATCACCAATGACCAATTGGATTCGAGGGAATATAATATGGTTATGAGTAATGCTCTAGTGGGGGTAGAAATCGGTTTCATGGCTGTGAAGTTATTATAACGTTATGGTGTTGGGTATATGGAAGATGGGAAACGTATAAAGAAGGTGTGGTAGCAAATTGAAATAAGCTATTGTAAGTTAATATGTAGGTACAATCTGTGTGTTGGATTGGTTTAGTTATCCATCATATGCTATATGTGTATGGCATGTGTGATGAGTTGAAGTTTGATAGTGAGATATAATACAATAAATAAAGTTTTGATATATTGAGATAAGTAATTAAATATTAAATGTATTTAATTATTTGAATTTCATTAAAGAAATGCTAATAGGAGGAATTAAGACTTACCCATAGGTTTGAACTTTAGGAAACTAATGATAGAATTAGTTGAGTTTTGAGTGTGGACTAGACATAAAATAATATGAGTAACTTATAAATTATGCATATATGCTTGATAGATTGGAAACGTCGGAGGCATTGAGGAAAGGAAAAGTATTGGAGAAGTAGCTTGCTTGACTTCGATTCTTCGGTGGAGGTAGGTTATGGTTTATTTCTATGTGATAGATAAACTCTAAATAGCGATCGATATGTATTGAGTGATATTATAAAGTCTCCTATGTACTTGATTGTGTGGTTTGTGGTTAGTCTAAAATTATGAGACTGTTGAATTTCTAATCTTGAACCCTCTCTATTAAAATGACGCCTTAAATAAAGAAGGCTTGATGAAATAAAATAATGAGATATTGGATCGGGGTGTCACGTTCCGACACGGTATTATAGGATCGGAGTGTCACGTTCCGACACGATATATGGGATCGGAGTGTCACGTTCCGACACAATAACATTAAAGGAAAGGAATCTTGAAGTAACTAAATATACTTATTTTCAAAAAACCTGTTTTCCAAATGAGTATGGTGTGGAGGCATGAATCTTCATAGGTGTGCTTGATGGTGTACCTATTATGTTGTTGTTGTCAATGGTTCATGTGTTTGTTGCTTGCCACCTGTGAAGTATTGTAGTTAATTTTATATTATTATTCAATATATATTGATTTCTATTTTGAGTTGACCGATAATACCTACTCAGTATGTGTTCCTTGTACTGACCCCTACTTGTATTTTCTTCTCTGTTCTTGTGTGGAGTGCAGCAAGTGTACCCCTACTTGTGCATTAGCCACCCTCAACTTATGCTTTTGGCATAAGCTTAGGTGCACATGTCCAAGGAGGGACCAGGTCCAACACATTTTTTTCAGAAAAGATCAATTAGGGTGAAAAAGCTATTAGTTGAGGGTGGCTATTATGAGGAATGCTCTGGAAAGCGGGGTTGAAAGAACAAAGAGAGAGAAAGAACAAAAGTAAAGTGACTCAAGAATTAGTTGAAAGAAAAGTAAAGAAAAAGAAAAATATACAAGAAATAGAAGCAAGAAAAGAAGAGAGTCACTTATACACATGAAGAAAGAAGAGAAAATAGCAAGGTGAAAGAATATAAGAAACTGGGCGACCCATATTCCAAGAGTTTAAGTGTTTTGGAAAGAAGACCCTCGACTGACCGTTATGTCTGTGACGATTCGTCATACTTGCCGTTGAGGGTAATGAAGAGAGCAGCAGAAGAAATTGCACAACTATGCGACGACGAAGTCCATGATGGTCCGTCGTGACCACGACGATCCGTCGCGAGGTCTGTCAATCCAGTCGCGTTTTGACATATTTCCAGCAAATAGAATCCTTTTTTAATTAGGTTATTATTTTCTATAAATAGTTCGAAAAACCTCGTTTTTTAGGTTAGAAACCGTATTGTTAGACACTGTATTATTAGTTAGACTCTGGATTATTTAGTGAGGGTTTTGATTATCATTAGACTTTTTGTGAGATTCTTCATTACTTTGAGATTCTTGCAAGTAATTGTTGGTGATTTTTGTTGATTAATCAAGCAAACTTTTGGATTTTACTCTTTCTCATTGAAGTAAGTACATGAATTCTTATATAATATATTTTAATATTGTGATTATGACTATGGGTAACTAAACTCCATCACTAGGGTTGTGGGAACCATAGGCAAATAATGAGGTAAGACCTAACTAAAATAACAATTCTAGAATAGTGTCTTGCATGTATTAATATTTCTTTCGCTTAGAAGACTTTTTAACGGATGGCCAATGTTAGAACTCGCCTTAATGTTACTTGCCGGACCAAGGAGGTAGATAAAAGGAAAAGAATTATCAACATAGATTTAGTGTATAATATCTAATAGGCTAGGATTGATTGGTACGAAGTAATAACTTAGTCAAATATCCAATATGATGCTTAATATTAGGTAAAGATAAGGGTTAGCATAGCAACACACGTAGCCGGACCAAGGTGAGGAGTCTGATTTTCTAGATGCCGGACCAAGTATTTAGAAATACATAACTTATCACTTTGCATGCAACATACTAGGAAAGAATTGTTATAGTTAGAATTATCCAGTTATGAACCTGTGGGGAACACGTAAACCCTAGTTACTTTGATTAATTGATTAAACTCCAACATTCGAAGCTGTTAAGTGTCTCTTTCAATTTCGTTAGTTATTTTCATTCATTTAGAAATAGAAACCCCTTCTTTATTGTTTTTGCTTTCCAAGGAAGATATTGACTGAAATATAGTAATAATATGTTAAAGTTAACTCTAAACTATTTTCCTCGTGGGAACGATCCCAACCTCACTAGTTGGGTTATTTAGTTGACACGACCGCTTTACTTCTTATTTGAGAAGTAAGTTTGAGCGTATCAGTTTCCACGTACCTTGGGTAAGTTTGATGTTATATGGGTCATCGTGGAGCGATTGACTAAGTCTGCACACTTTATGCCAGTTCAGACTAGCTACAATGAAGAGAAGTTAGCCAAGATTTATATTCGAGAGATAGTTCGTTTGCATGAGGTTCCTATTTCTATTATTTTCAGATCGTGGCACCCAATTTACATCTCATTTCTTGTGGTCTATTCAAAAGGAGTTAGGCACTCGAGTGGATCTTAGTACAAATTTTCACCCTCAGACATACGGTCAGTCTGAACGGACTATTCAGGTTCTTGAGGACATGTTGCGGGCATGTGTGATTGACTTTGGTGGTCACTGGAATCAGTTCTTGCCATTACAAGAATTTGCTTAGAATAATAGTTATCATTCATGCATTGAGATGGCACCATTTGAGTCTTTGTATGGTAGGTAATGTCGATCTGCAATTGATTTGTTTGATGCATTTGAGGTTACACCGTGGGATACAAATTTGGTGAGGGAGTCCTTGGACAAAGGTCGAATTGATCAAATATAGACTTCTCATGGCTCATAGTAGGCAAAAGAGTTATGCAGATAGGATGGTTCGTGATTTGGAGTTTATGGTAGAAGCGTGGGTTCCATTGAAGGTTTCACCCATGAAGGGTGTGATGAGATTTGGAAAGAAGGGCAAGTTGAGCCTGAGGTATATTGGTCCTTTCGAGATTGTGGAGAGTATTGGTCAAGTGACGTATCAATTTGATTTGCCACCTGGTTTGTCAGGTATTCATCATGTATTCATATTTCGTTGCTAAAGAAGTATCATCATGGTGGTGCTCATGTGATTCAATGGGATTCAGTGTTACTTGATCAGAATTTGACTTTTGAAGAGGAGCAGGTTACCATTTTGGATAGGCAAGTTCGAAAGTTGAAGTCGAAAGATATTGCTTTAGTAAAGGTTCAATGGAAGCATTGTCTTATGGAGGAAGCTACATGGGAGACAGAGTCAGATATGAGGAGTAAGTATCCTCGACTTTTTGAGCGTTCAGGTTAGCTTTTTTCTTTTAACGTTCGAGGACGAACGTTTATTTAAGTGGTAGGTGATGTAATGACCCGCTAGGTCATTTTGAGAACTAGGACTATTTTTAATCCTTTTTAAAATTTAAAGGGGTATTTTCAAACTATTCGAAGACTAAGAGTATTTAGTTGATAAACATTTTAGTGAAGAATTAAAATAGTTAATAGTTAGTTGGTCATATCCATAATTAATTTCATATCTTTATACTTGACCCACTAATTGATTTAGGTTAGTGGGATTAATTTATTTGTTATACTTATTAAGATTAGAAAGGCAGTAAGAAAAGGGTTAGAAAACTACCTGGGCGGCGTGAATACAGAACGTGAGGGATCTAACGAACTATTCAGGTAAGAAGCAATTTGGAAAATTTCGTGTTATATAAATCACAATGAATGTAAGGTAGATGGAAAGTTGATCCCTTGTTCGTCTATTTATTATTATAATAAGGGAATTGATTCGAAAATTGGCACAACGGTGTATATTTTTCTTCGCCGTTGCATTTGGAGTATGTTGTTTGTGTGATTATTATTAGAAGTTTAGTTGTTGCACTTAATGAAGCTGAGAGAAAATATTTAGGTTCATGTGATTGTATTGATGGGAAGAGTGGATGGAAAATTTGTTTAAAATAAAATGATTAAAAAAGGACGAGGAGCAGCATGCTACGGATGAAAAACAAATTTATTATGGTTGTAGCCATTATGTGGTAATGCTTTGTCAATGTTGGAGGAAAATATGATGAGCCAATCATTGGCAATAATTGGAAATCATGTTCCAATGATTTGCATTTGTATGAAATTCTTTTAGATTGGCATATTAAAAAATGACATGGAGATGGTCATGTTGCAGTGCTCCTGCTTGTCTACAGTGTAAGTTATTATGTTGACCTGCTTAAGCTAATTATCAAATTGGGTTTAAATTTAATAATTGAGACTGGTAATTAATTATTAGGTGTATATTATATGATTTAACATTGAATTTTATTCCATTTGAAGAGGTTAGAGTTAAGTTCTTAGCTTGAAATTTAGCAAGTATGAAAATTTTGGCAAACCAATATATATAAAGATTTGAAGTTTGGTTAGAAATATGAGTGAGTTTTAGGGTCTATGATAAACATATAATAATTTGAATGTCTACAAGATCGCTTACTTACGAATATTGCATCATTGGTAGATCATGAACATTCCAAAACTTTGCGAAAAGGGAAGGAACTATCTTGAGGATTCGTGACACAAGCTCTGCACTTGAGGTATGTTAAGACTTTTGAGACTTGTTGAAGGACGTTTTTTCAAATTAAAGATTAAAAATGAAAATAGACAAAGGGGTAAGGGCGAAAGGTGGTGGTCTCGTATCAAGGGTGTGACGGGCATTGGTACGAGTGTCGGTGTTACAATATGAAAAGTTACTACTATAGAATGCGGATTGTAATTTGAGAATATCCAAATCATATGGGCATTAGCTGATATATTATTGACTTGAAAATATTGTGTGATTGTGTTTTCTTTATGACATCTGTATAGTTGTAATAATTGAGGTGGTTATGTATTATGTTCATATTTATTGACTGAGATGCATCATCATCCCCTTCTTTTGAAATAATATTGTGTACATGCATTGACATGACATTGAGTATAAGTTTGGAAAGTGGATATCATCCGTGCTGGGGCTGGTGAGATGTTAAGATTTTAATTTGGGCATGTGGAGACCGTCCATGCGGAAAATGTTTTACATTTTGATAGTGCGTTGAGGTCGCCCGCACAGACAGGTGGAGATTGTCCATGTCAGTATATGGACCTCGCGAGTCCCTCGTGGGTCATGAGCTCTCGATGTACTTCCGAGGAGTATCATGTATATACGGTTGAGTGAGTATTGGGTATTCTTAGTCATATCATTACATGGTATCATATTGCATTGCATCTCATAACATCATTTATTCTTGATGATTATGCATTTTTTTTGTGTTTGGAAAGTACTTGATGTTTGATTATCTTTATTGATGAAACTTAAATAGTAAGTGTAATATATATATATATATACTTGTATAATTTAAGAATTTATTTTTCTTATATAAACTCCCGTCACTACTTCTTCGTTGTCAGTCAATGAGACATACTGGATACACGCAGGTTCGTACTCATACTACTATTGTTGCACTCTTTGTGGTGCAGATTCAATTTCGAGTAGGAGCACATCTCGAGGAGCAGTTTGAGTCCGAATTTGGAATATCTTGGAGTTGTGGTTAGCTTCTTGGTTGTTCTGTGGACCACACCTCTCTCTATCTTTCACTTATGTCGTTATTCAGTATTTAGATAGGATATCCCTTATGTTAGATTCGTCATTTTAGTTTAAGACTTGCATCGTATTTTAGAAGATCTTGTACTTATGACACCAATTCTTGGGTAGTAATTTTTGTAGTTTTCCGCTTTCGTACTTATGAGGAACTCAGTGTTGGAGATTTTGCTAATTGTTGTGTTTTCACTCATTAGTTAGTTAAGTTTGTTAAAATATGTTGGTTGGCTTACCTATTGGTTGAGAACATAGGTGCCATCACGGCTCATGATTTTTGGGTCGTGACACCTTTGAAGTAAAGACGTCTCTTTACTGTGAACTTAATTCTAACTTAAGTCGTAAAACGACATTTAAAACATTTTTGAATGACTTATAAAGGTTGAAATAAACTTCTTCTTCTTATCTTTATTCTTTACTCAGCCTGATCCTTAAGTCTAATATACAAAGTTTAGAAAACATTTGTAAAAGACTTCTTGAAAGGACTATAAGAGCTTTCAAGACATGGCTCTAAACATTCCTTGAATTTGAAGTTAAGTATTCAAGGTTGTAATGTATGTTTCAGGATGATTTATTTATGCTTCGAAGTCATTTAGAGTAATTAGAATCATTAGAAAGTTTTAAAACCCTTCAAAAAGGCTTAATCGGACTGAATTACAAAAATTGTGCGAAGATAGCCGATTTGGACACATTCTGGGAGCACCGCGCTAGACCCATTAGTCTGAGTCTCCAGTTAGAAGCACTGCAGGCGTGCAACCCTAAACCCTCTTGCGCAGATGGGGCGCGTCGCTCCTTAACCTGCCCAGGTGAAACCTGACGGATTTTCATCTCGTTTTCCTGACCTTAAATCATTCTAATCCAATTTATTTCCTCAAATTCACCTTATATCTATGTACCCAATTCATATATACAAGGATCTAATTCGAAGAACAACACTATCTAACTAAAAAAATTCATAAACATCAACTCATGTTCAAGAACAGAAGCAATTCAAGAACAACATTAAAAATCCAATCTTTGATGAATGAAATAATGCTGAATCAAATATGCTTAGCACGTGGGTGAACAAACCAAACATTATGGAAGACACACATACCTTTTTAGGGATCATACCTGACGAAATCCACATGTTAACTTCGACGATCTTGGTGAATCTTGCCTTTTTTCTTCTTCTCTTCTCTTCTCCTTTCTCCTTAACCCTAGTGTGAAAATTTCCAACTTCAACAGTAACTAAATTGAGTCTTGAAGCTTATTAAACTCCTAAAAATGGATTAAATTAAAAAGGTAGTGAAAAGACTAAAATACCTTTTAAAATCCCGGAATTGGACATTTCATTAATCCAATAGCCCAACTTCCAAAGGGCATAACTCACTCTTCTATACTCGCAATCGCAAAAACTCGACGACTTTGAAAAGGTCATACCAAGGGCTTTCCAACCATATATTGGACTAATCCTACCTCATCTTGAGTTAGCAGTTATTCGTTGTTTGAAATGAACGAAACTCACTTTTAACTTAAATTTTCCAGATTAACCTATACTTTCCAAAAACCAATATTTCCAGTTTTGAAACTCCTTTCTAGTTCTTTCTAGTTGCAAGATGCTACAATATTTTTACATTGGGAACACCCATACTCGAATGAATGTATTCCTACTAAAATATGGGTGGTAACATTAAGCTCAAACACCCAACATGCAAATGCAATAATAAAATTCTTAATCATAACTTAAAGAGTAATAAGATGAAAAATTAGTATCTTGGTATGCATTTTCTCGAGATTCAAAGGGATGTGGATATATCTTCTTAATCTCCTCTTAATCTTCCCAAGTAGCTTCTTCAACACTTTGGTTCCTCCAAAGGACCTTGACTGATGCTACTTCTTTTGTTCTCAACTTGCGAACTTGGCAATCTAAAAATGAAATCTCTTCATAAGATAGACTATCCTTGATCTCAATATTTTTAGTTTGAATTATCAATGAAGGATCCCAATGTTTTTACTCCATAGAATGGTGAACTAAATCTTGTCCTATTGAACCTGGTTCACCAACTTCAAACCATCCAATAAGATATTTGCATCTTCTCCCATAAATAGCTTCATAATGAGTCAGTTGAATGCTAGAGTGGTAACTATTGTTGTAAGAAGCTCAATGAGAGGTAGTGATCATCCCAACTTCCTTTGAAATCAAATCATGTATGCCCTCAATATATCTTCTAATGTCTGAATGGTATGAAATGTATAGAGTACTTAAGTTCGCCTTTGTCCCCAAACCTTTCTAAAAGTATTGTATAATTCTGTAGGAAATTATGCACCTCTATCTGAAATAATAGAGATCGAAACTCCATGAAGTCTTAGTACCTCTTGGATGTACAACTTATCATAATCCTCTACCGAATGAGTAGTCTATACCGGTAAAAATAGAGTTGATTTTGTCATTGTATCGACTATCACCCATATAGAATCATGTTGCTTGGAAAATTTGGTTAAGCCTGTGATTAAATCCATATTAATCATCTCCCACTTCCACTCTTTAAGTTATATTTTGTGAGCCAAACCTCCCCATCATTGGTGCTCAACTTTAACTTGTTGTCTATTTGGGCACTTGGAAACAAGTTTTTAGCAATGCCCTTCTTCTTACTATTCCACCATTATTCATTCATTGTAATAACACCAACAAGTGTCACCAAGAAATCTCTAATGGACTAAAAATTTCATCATGTTAGGGATAATAGTATAAAATGGGCCTTCTAGCACAAATCGAGTCATTGAAGGATGGAAAATAACTGGCACATTTTCTCGACCATGTGGATTAATATGTGGGTAAAAGAAGCGATATCGGAGAATTGGATGACTATACAATGACTGACTATTCATTTGATGAGAACACCTAAAACACCAACAATCAGCACAAATATATTATTCTTTAGTTACATCATCACCCTTCTTCTTAAATTCACGACATTCGTCAACCGAATACCAACCAAAATTAGTAGCATGATTTTTTAGGCATATCCATATGTAATGATCATATCACCACTTGGATTTGAGTTTGAACTATTTTTCATTTTTTGATTATTTTTTTATGCTAAAGACTTGAGAATGAAATTTTTGTTTTGCTTTTTTATTTTGAGATTATGCTCTCTTAAATAATGTGCATAACAAACTTCATTTACTTGTTTTACATAAATCGAATCATGATATTTTTATATATTAGAAGTGCACTTATTTTAGTAATTTTGCATTAATAATATATATATATATACAAAACGTTTAAAAAGATAGATACAGATAAGAATGATTTAAGTAAGTTTATGTATATATATTTACTTTACTCATATTTAGGAGGGCACTTCTAATGGACTAACACAACATATACTAGTTGTACCAAAAGTACTACAAATTGTACATGGTATTTAGTTTGTTATCTATTCCGATCAATAATTGTACCAATATCACTATCAATTGTACTATAGATTGTGTACAATCTGATTGGCTATTCAATATCCTTTACTTTTGTATTAGTACTTGTACGATAGTTCTTTCTCATCAAACCACGAGTACTTTTTAGGAAGATTTTATTTTCTTCATTTTCCAATCACTGATTTCTTATAAGTTTCTCTAAAATTATACATTTTTTTCTTTCTAATGGTTTTCAAATTTTGATATATGACAGTGAAGATTTTTTGTTTGACTTTTTTTATTATTGAAAAGTTTTCTTCTGTGTAATCACGATTTGTTTTTGTGGATTGTTTACTGTTAAAGTTTCAATAGGCATGTAGTGATTATTTTTTATATTCAGGTGCAACTTTATGGATGATTTTTAATCCAAGCTTAAAGATAATGACATATTTAGGGTTTTTCTCCCCTTTTTGTCTTTCTAATGAAAAGTTAATTTAATCAGTTTAAAAATTAATGCAACAAAGGTGTTTGATAGTATGCTTGAACCAACTAAAAGTTTTTTGTTTTCTCTTCCCTGCAGATTTTCTACAAGGTACGCCTCTTCAATTTTTAAGATGCTTGGTCCATTTTAATTTTTTTTATTTTGTTGGTGAATCTAAGATGCCATACTGAACTATTCACGAATTATATTGTCTTCTATATTCTGATGAATTTCTTATTTTTTTACCCTGTCCAAAGCAGGAGTGATCTTCAACTTTCAAGAAAGATTGAAGTCAATAATATCGAATGAGAAATTTATGAAATCATTATCTCTGAACAGTTCATGCGTAATATTTGTAAATTCTTTCAACTACATCTACTTCAAATGATGATATTCCACCTATATGTTATTGCTTCCTTCCATTTAACAATGTAGTAAATTATATATTGCCTCCTTCCATTTAACAACGTAGTAAATTCTACACATATTTTTAGATTGGAGAATAAAATTAAATATTTCTTCTTTTGAATTAATATTTATTAGTTTGATTAATTAATTCACTTTTCTAAAGTAGAAGGATGGTCATACAATTGGACTACCAACATCCTCGATATCCTGCTGGTAAGCATCAATATGATTGAAAGTTTAAATTTGAACCTTCAAAAGCTTTATAGTGAATATATTTTTCTTTTATCATTGCCAGTTGAGTGCAATATAACTATGTTGTTCGAGTTTAAACTTTCAGGATAATCCTTTATTGAATATCTACGGTCATTTCTTTTTTTAAAAACTATTTTATTGGGTTGGTATTTTTTTATTTACGTTAGCAGTTCCTTCCTTATACACTTGGTGTTTACGTGATTTTCATTGTGCAAGGTCTGTTTTAATTTATTGGTTCTAACAAGTGGTCGACTCTTTGAATGACTATCCCATCATCTTTTTTTTCGAC
The DNA here is from genome assembly GCA_027704785.1 of Solanum chmielewskii. NCBI lineage: Eukaryota > Viridiplantae > Streptophyta > Magnoliopsida > Solanales > Solanaceae > Solanum > Solanum chmielewskii. The sequence continues at coordinate 23,827,430 of JAKWIX010000322.1, read as the reverse complement.
ATATTGTTGGTTTATCAGCATTTCAATATCAATGTTTTATTATAGTAATTTTGCTTTATTTGGAGTTACAAGAATGTGTGTTTCAGCTATTAGTGGGTAGTCATTTGTGACTAATTACTCACTTTGGATAATCATTGTGCATATGTATTATTGTCATTATTTGGTGGTTACTAAACTGTCGTTGGAGGGTACTTGCTGGACATAAGAAAAATGTTCCAGAGAACATTGGTTGAACAATTTTGGCCAGCATCTTCAATGGGGATGTTATCCTCACTTTATTTCATTCTTTATTCCTCCATTATTATTTTTCAATCTGTGTAATTTCTAAGGCCATTATTTTTATCATTTACTACACCATTACCATCCAATTCTTAACTAGGAAGACTTCTTGTAGTATAAATAGTGATGATCTTCATTTGATTTTAAGACGTACAACACATAAGAAAATATAGTGTATAATGTTTTTAAAAAGAGTTCTTATTAGTTGAAGGGAGGTGTTGTTATTTATGGAGCTTTAGACTGAAATCTTGTCTAGAATTATTGAGTTATACTTTGTGAAGGTTTTTGTATCCTAGAGGGGACAAGTCAAAGAGAACTACTGCTGGACCGGTGAAAACATTTGTTGCAGTTGGCTTGAATCTCCTTAAAGATAGAGAGATATCCGCGCCTCAGCCCGAAGAGATTTATTTTCTTCATTTTTATTTTCAGTTGTAATCTTGTAATTTTTTGTTATCTTGTGTAACGACCCGCTAGGTCGTTTTGCGAACTAGGACTAGTTTGACTCCTTTTGAAAATTTAAAGGGGTATTTTTAAACTATTGGATAACTATGAGTACCCAATTGATGAAACTTTTATTAAATAAATAATTAGATAATAGGTTAGTGGAGTTTCACGATTAATAATTTCTTATTTAGAAGAAAAGGAAAACGAAAAGTGGGGAGGCGAAACCTTACCACAGGCGACCAGCGAGAGGGAGAAAAATCATAGCCATTGTTCAGGTAAGATATGAGATTCGTTCTTTTCAATTCTATATATAGTAATATATTGTCGGAGTACTTGGGATTATGTTATTATTTTATGCTATATTGATAATGGGTGATAAGAAATAATGGGTAAGTTGGTGATGATTACTAAATTATATTACATTGTTAGCAATTGGGTTAGTATTCAAATATATATATATATATATATATATATATATATATATATATATATAAATCGATCGAAGTCGAATAGTTGAATTGCTGCAGGTTAATGTTTTCTGTGATTTTGTCAAAAGAATTTATTATATATATTGTTAGTTTCAGAATGGTAGAAATAAGATTGAGCCAATCATTGTCAATGATTGCCAATGATTTTGATAAATATTCTAGAAAATTGGCACTTGTTTACAAATGGGTTTCTGCAAAAAAAATTAATAATAATGTATACAATGATAATAGATTTTTTAATTGAAAATTAATGGTGGAAGTTTTTTTTTATGTTTTTATGTTTGGATTATATAGTGGGGGTGATAAAAAATGGATGCCAATCATTGGGCAACCATATGCCAATGATTGGCATGGGAGATGTTTGAAATGGGCAGTGCCAACGAAGAAAGAAAAAAAAACGTGAAAAGGGGGGGAGGGGCGTTCCACTTCTGCCAATGGGTGGGAAGTTGGTTCGTGTTTTATTCGTATATTAAAATGCTAGTTTTTAATATATATTGGGATTGGTAATTAATTATTTGGTGTTATTTTATATCATCTAACATTGAATTTTAGTCCATTTGAAGAGGTTAGAGTTAAGTTCTTGGCTTGAAATTTAGCAAGTATGAAAAATTTGGCATGCCAATATATATCAAGATTTGGAGTTTGTTGAAAAAAAATGAGTGAGTGTTAGCGTCTATGATAGACATATAATAATTTGAATGTCTACAAAAATTGCTTACTTACGAATATTACAAAATTGGTAGATTGGGAACGTTCCGAAACCTTGCGAAAAGGAAAGGAAAAATCTTAAAAGATTTGTGACACAAGCTCGGCATCTAAGGTATGTTAAGACTTGTTAGACTTGTTGAAGGACGTTTTCTTAATTAATGATTAAAAATAAAAATAGACAAAGGGGTAAGGGGAAAATATGGTGGTCTCGTATCAATGGTGTGACGGGCATTGGTACGAGTACCGGTGTTATAAAACGGAAAATTTCTATTATAGAATGTGGGTTGAAATTTGAGAATGCCAAAGCATATGGGCATTAGCTGATATATTATTGACTTGAATTCCTTGTGTGATTGTGTTTTATTTATTTCACCCGTATAGTTGAGATAATTGAGGTGGTTATGTATTATATTCATATTGATTTATAGAGATGCATCATCATTCCCTCTATTGAATCAATATTGTGCACATGCATAGAGATGAGACTGAGTGTAAGTTGGGCACGTGGAGATCGTCCGTGCTGGGGATGGCGAGATGTTAAGATTGTAATTTGGGCACGTGGAGACCGTCCGTGCGAAAATTATTTGATATTATGATAGTGCGTTGAGATCGTCCGCACAGACACGTGGAGATCGTCTGTGTGGGTATATGGACCTCGCGAGTCCCCCATGGGTTATGAGCTCTCGATGTATTTCCGAGGAGTATCATGTATAAACGGTTGAGTGAGTACTGGGTATTCTGAGACATATCATTACATGGCATCATATTGCATTGCATTTCATCCCATCATTCATAGAGGACCTCTTTTGTAAGATAAATGTAATAGGGTTATGAACTTGATATGGAACCCCTTTGTATGAACCTTAATGTGAATTACTCTATGAGAACAAAGGCTAGAGCCAAGTGAGTATTGTAAGGGAAGTATTATATATAAAAATGACACTAGAATATAAAGTAATCCCTTCAACCATGTGCCTACATGGGATGTGTCCATGTTCTACCATTGGCATGTAAATACCTTATTAGAGTAGGATAGAACTTCGAATTCCATGTTTTGCCTGAACTTCATGACGAACCTGCAGGACGGACTGTCATAGACACGACGGACCGTCATGGACTCCGTAACTCCACATATGGTTAGACTTCCCCATCTTCCTTCAGCAGCTGCACTACGCTTCCACCTACGAACCGTCACAAGCTCCGTAGGTGGTCTCTTTTGCATTTCTTTACTCAAATCTCCGCATTCATCTTTGGATAGATTTCCTGCAAATAAAGAGAAACTTATATAAAAATTAGCACAAAAAGGCTTTTGGACACACTAAACTTAAGAAAAAAGTATTAATAATACCGTGAAACCACGGTATATCAACACCCTCAACTTAAATTCGTTGTTTTTCCTCAAGCGACGCACTATGACTCAATACAAAATCTTTGCAATCATTTGGCTATCAATCCTTATTAATCTCATCATATTTATGAATGCTATAACTATTAGGCTTGAATTATGTGGGATAAGAGCATGACACAGACTCACCATACACTAACACCTATCTCTTCAATTAATCACCGAGATGCTAATATTTCCGTTATTGCAACTAGTGTTCTCACTTTAAAACAAAATCCTCATTTTTCACACAATGATTTCAGTTTAAGTATAAGGATTACTTTTTAACACTCGCTCTCAGAACAAATTCACGCTCATTCATACATATTTCCATCAGCTTGCCTTTATTTTCACTGCCTTAAATTCGCTACACAACCCTTAGGATCACAATAGCGACTATATGTTTCGTTTGGTGTTTGGAAAATATTAAATGTTGATTTCCTTTATTGATGAAACTTAAATAGTAAGTGTAATATATATATACTTGTACAATCTAAGAATCTATTTTCTTATATAACTCCCGTCACTACTTCTTCGTTGTCGGTCAATGAGACATACTGGGTACACATGGTTTCGTACTCATACTACGCTTGTTGCACTCTTTGTGGTGCAGATTCGATTCCGAGTAGAAGCACATCTCGTGGAGCAATTTGAGTCCGAGCTTGGAGTTGTGGTGAGCTGCTTGGTTGTTCCGTGGCCCACACCTCCCTCTATCTTTTATTTATTCTGTTATTAGTATTCAAATAGGATATCCCTTATGTTAGATTTGTCATTTAGTTTCAGACTTACTTCGAATTTTAGAAGCTCTTGTACTTAAGACACCAATTCTTGGGGTGATATATTTTATCTTCCGCATTTCGTACTTATAAGGAACTCAATGTTGGAGATTCTTGCTAAGCGTTGGTCTTTTTTACTCATTTGTTGGTTTAGTTGGGTTAATATGTTGGGTTGGCTTACCTATTGGTTGGGAACATAGGTGCCATCACGACTTGAAAAATTTGGGTCGTGACATCTTGTAAGTTTTCACTTACAATTTTAAGGAGATTCAACATGGATACAATTGAAAAAACCGCGGATGTAAAGATGGGAGACCTTAACAAGCCATTTCGCTTCAATGATAATCATTTTAAGAGATAGAAGGTAAAGTACTTTTCTACTTAAGTCTTCTCAATGTTTCTTAAGTATTAATTGAGAATAATCCTAATCAAGAAGACATCACTTCTATGAGTGATGATGAAACTATCTCTCATCTAGAAAAAGTTGGAAAAGTATGATGGAGATTCTTATAAGTATCGGTATTATATTCTTAATTATCTATCTGATAATTTTTATGATTCTTATAATAGAACTTACTCTAGTCCAAAGAAAATTTGGAAGGCATTGCAGAGTAAGTATGATACCGAAAAGGCTGGAGCGAAAAAATATGCGGCTAGTAGATTTTTTCTTTTTTGGTGGATAACAAGTTAGTGGTAGATCAAGATCAAGACTTTATCATCATTGTTGGAGAGTTAGGTCCGAAGAGGTTAAAATTAGAGATAACCATATTGTTTGTGGCATAGTCGATAAACTTCCATCTTCTAAGAACTTAAAAAAACTATGCTTCACAAACAAAAAGAAACTTCTTTTGAAACATTGATAATGAAAATTTGCATGGAAGAAGAAGAAAGGACCCAAGATGCACTTTTATAAATAGAAGAGAACAACATCACAACGAATGTAAATTTAATTACTTCGAATAATGCTATTCCTGAAACACACAAAATACTTCTTTGAATTCTAAGAAGAAAAAATTCAAGAAACATAATGATAGACATCCCAAGAAAAATAATGGTGAAAATAACCAATCACAAAATCAACAGGTTCAAGAAAAGGGATCATGATTTGTTTGTGGCAAGAGTGAGCATATTGCTTGATTTTACGAATTCTGGAATTGTGGTCCTAATCCTCAAGCAAAGTTTATCGAAAATCCTTTTGTGGCGGTGATTACCGACATATACATTGTTGAGAATGTTGATCGATGGTGGGTTGATTCTTGTGCAAACCGTCAAGTCTATTATGACAAAGACTGGTTCAAACAATATACAGATTTTGAGTAGCCCAAAACTATCAATTGGTGATGCTCACACTACTAAAGTGCTTGGAAAGGGAGAAGTCGAATTGTGTTTTACTTCTGAAAGGGTATTAACTTTAAAAGATGTACTTTATACTCCTTCAATGAGAAAAAATTTGATGTCTAGTTTTCTTCTTAATAAAGCGGGCTTTAAACAGATTATTGAATCTGATAAATATGTAATAGTGAAGAAGTGTATCTAAGTGGGTAAGGTTTATGCATGTGATGCGATGTTTAAATTGAATATTGAGATGAATAAAACTTCTACTTCTGTTTATATGTTTTCTTCTATCAGCTTTTGGCATTCTCGTTTCTATCATATTAATGATCGTTATGATGGAATCATAAGTAGTTTAGGATTGATCCCAATGGTTAAAAAGAATTTAGAAAAGTGTGAGTCTTGTAGTAAAGCCAAGATCACTAAAAGACCTCATTTTCAGGTTGAGAGAAAAACTAATTTGTTAGAATTAGTTCATACTGATATTTGTAAACTTGAAGGAATTCTAACTCGTGGAGGTAATAGATATTTTATCACATTCATTGATGATTTTGTTATATTTACATATGTTTATTTGATGAAAAATAAATTTTATGCTTTTGAAAAATTTAAAACTTATCTCCATTAAGTTGAAAATCAGTTTGGAAGAAAAATAAAAAGAATTGGAAGTGATAGAGGCCATGAATATGAATCAAATGAAAGTACATTTGTTGAGAAAGAGAGAAGTTCAATTTGTTCATGTTAAAAAAAGTAGGGGTCTAAGAATTGTTTTCGAGACTCATGTCTGCTCCTTATACCATACAATGTGCATTGATGGTTAGGTACAAATGGTGGGATTTGTAAAAAGGCCCTTTCTTTTGTCATTTTTTATAAGTTTGTTTCTTGGGCAACTAGATTACTCAAACTAGAATTGTATCGAATATGCATGTCGAGATGATTAATTTATATGGCCCTTAAATATGGAATAACAATTATAAACTAAATAATGTACATTGATGATGAGAATATTGAAAATATGTTAATCACTAAGAGTGTGTTAGGTATGAAGGAAAACATTTTCCGAAAAATGTTTTCCAAATTTCTCATGTTTGGTTGGGTCAAATGTTTTCCAAAAAAAACTCATTTTCCTCAAATTTAACGATATTGACTTCCTCTCAAAACTTAAAGAGAACATTTTCCAAAACTTTCTTCCAATCTCCCCTACCCGACACACCCTACCAGCCACCAACTCACTCCTACCAGCCCCCCACCCACCCAACAAACCCCTACCAACCCCCACCCAACCAACCAACCCCTACCACCCCCCCGGCCCACCCAACTCACTCGTACAATCCCCATCCACCCACCCCACCCCACCCCACCCTTCCCCTCCCTAAACCCCCCACCCCGCCACCCGACACCACTAGCCCCCTACCAGCCCCCCCAAAAAATAAATATTTTTTTTAAAAAAATCAACTTCAAATTTTAATTCTTTCACCTCTACCATAAACCTCCCCCCCCCCCAAAAAAAAATAATTTAATTTGTTTTTTAAAAAATATTCAACTTCAAAAATTATTTTTTACTCTAGTAAAATATAAAAGATATTTCTCACAATGTTTTTTTTATTCTAAAACCAAACACTAAAACATTTTTCGTGAAAAAATTTTATACGTACCAACTAAACATGAGAAAATAAGTCAAATATCTATTTGTTTTCCAGAAAAATATTTTCTAGGAAAACATTTTCCTTCATACTAAACACACCCCAAGTCTTGCTCATTTTTAAATCATACATAGTTGTCTTATCCTATTTCCTTAAAATGACCTTCCAGATAAAACTTCTATTTTTCTGGTGATTAGCCATATTTTAAGAAGTTAACTAATGTGAGACCAATTGAGTACGTACATAGAAGATTCATGTCATACTTTTTAATGTCATGATTGCAATAGAAAAAATTATGGTCTCAATCGATAAAGGGTTAATGAGTTAGAAAAGTATGAACTGGCTAGAAGTTGGGAAGGGATGTGTCTTAGTAGGGATGCTAATCAGGGAGGTATGCGAAGTAACTTATGGTGATACAAGTGTTAGTATTTTTCAATAAATTTCAATTTTGATTGTAAATTTTTGGTGGAGTAGCAGGGGAAACAACAATGTTTGTGTCTGTTCTTTATAACTACATTAAAAGGGGACATATGGAAGTGAACTTTTAGCTGAATTAGACATAAGTCTAGGCAGGTGTTCTATTCTCTTACACTAAAAGACAATCACTAAGAGCTTGTATGGTCATTTTTTTCTCGTAGCGAAACATACGACCTGATTTTCTATTACGATTGTGTATAACAAATTGTTTGATATAATAATATTTATTTATTGATTTTAGAAAACAATATAATATTCTTTGTGACTAACATAAATTTAATCTTCAAATTTGTTTTGTTTTCAGGCAAATTATAGACATTCTAACTGCAAGAATATACTCTGAAATTACTTATGAATTCTAAGAGGCACGTTATTCATGATTAGCAAGATAGAGCCTCGACGACAACAATACTTTGTGTAGGTCTTATTTTTACACAAAATGATCACATGTGGTGTAGTTGTCATCGCATGAACAACTATCTCTATTTTAGGCTGAATAGAATATCTTCAGTTGGAGAGTTACCACTATAATATTTTCATGTAGCTACACTAGATATTTTAATTTTTATGCAGGTGGATAGTGTTTTTTTAATTGATTTTATGGAATTTTTATGCCTTTTTACTTTGGATGGATTTTGACGTTGAAGGCTTGATTGTGGCACATATTTTTTTTAATGTAGAACATTTCATCTCCCACTTTAATAGTCACCATGTTGTGCCGTGCAAAGCACTGTCCTTGGCCTATCTAGTATATATAAATACATACATACATACATACACACACACACACACACACACACACACACACACACACACACATATATATATATATATATATATATATATATATATATATATATGATTAGTATATATATATATATATATATATATATATATATATATATATATATATATATATATGATTAGATGAGAAAATATTTATGTATAACGACATGTTATACATCTATTAATTTGATGTATATACTTTTAAGGTCTGTTTGACTATGTGATATGAAATCATGATTTGAAGTTATGAGAATGAAATTGATGTTTTGTTTGGACATTTTTATGTTGTTTGTTTTCTCATAATCATAAAACCCTATAGCTTGTAAAACAATTTAAATTGTCTCACTTCTTTATAAAGTCTTAAAAAATTAGAAAAAGTTTATAAAATCGCATAATATATTATTACAAAACTATTCTAAATTATTAGAATATTTATTGATCAAACTTATTTTTATTTTTAAAAAATTAAACATAAGTTGTAGTGTCTAGGACTGAATATATAATATGCACATTCTATGGATAATCTTCTCAAACTGGATTTGCATTTTTTAATTATATGACAAAAAATATGAAGTTACGTTTTTACTCCAATTCATTTATTTGTCAATTTGGTTTGTAAAAAGATTTGATTGGAAAAAAATAAATATGGTTATAATAAATGGTAGAGTAGGAACTGATTTAATGTAATAATAAATTTAATGTTGTTAAAAGTTATTTTTTATGAGATATAAATGGTTTTAAATGTAATGGTATGAATTATATATTTTACATTACGTATGAAATAAATTGTTAGTAGAAATAAATGTGGTTTGTTTTTACAAAATTTAAATTTTTTGGTCTATTTTTGAATTTGAAAGTTTTCAGATCATGATTTATGGAGAATTTGAGATTTAATCTCATGATATGCAATCAGCGTAAAATCGCATGCCCAAACGTTTATTTAATCTCATAATTTCATATTACGACATGAAATTGCAAGTCCAAAATATCACTCATTTAAAGACATAATCTCTAATTTCTACTCATATTCTTCTAATTGGGTAATCAAAATGGAGGTGAAATTATATTTGTTATACAACTCTTTTATTCTAAGCTTATATTTTGACATACACTATGATATCTTGATTTCAAATTAATAAATGAACATACTATTTTGAGACTAACAACTCCAAAAGAGTATTATATTAAATTTCAAACCCTAATTTTATTTTATTTTAACGCAACGCTTGATCTATAAGTTTAAAAATATATACCATCATTTTGAATTTTATAAAAAGGGGCTTATGCTCGGCGTGAAGCGATTATTCTACCATATAAAAGAATTAAATTAAAGAATAATTAATTACTACTAGTACTACTGAATCTTTATAAAATTATGTATATTTAAAAGTTTCTAATCACAAAACCTTTATTTGTAGAAAAAAAATATAGAGAGATGTGTTATTTATCAATGTGACGCCTTATAATATTCTGATATCATAATATTATTTCACATCTTTTGTCCAAACAGACCTTAGAATATATTTACTTAATATGTTATCCATAATGATTTTTCATAACTTAATTTTAAAGTAACAATTTAGAGGTTGAGTCTACACTAATTGATCATGCATGGTTATTATATTTGGTGATTTTATGCAAGTATATATTGGAATTACAAGTTAATTTTGTTAATTTAGGCATTTTTTACTTAGTTTTTTATCGATAATTTTTTACTTGCTCTAATACCATATATACCTAAGTGAATATCTCATTTAAAAATTTAAATTATTAAGGGATAAGACATAAGTACCCCTAGACTATGACCGGAATTCAAGAGACACAACTTAACTAAAATAAGGTTCTATTATCCACCCCACCCCCATAAACTTTTTTTTTAATTTTTTACACCTTTTGTCTTACTTGGCACACTCTGTGACTGTCACGACACCAAAATGGGTGTGAAGACACTCGTCTTATCCCACCAAGACAAGTTAGCCTAACCCAATTATTTTAATAAAATGTGAAATTAAAACAAAAGTCTGATAACACTTACTAATACGACAACAATTCAAACTAATTTAATCCCCAAAACCTGCTTGTCAGTGCACAAACCTCTAATGTAAATACTATATTTGAAGTAAACATACGTGTAAAAACACGAAATTATATTTCAAGTAAAAATAATGTCATAAACTGGAGTAAAAAAGTGCGGCAGAGATGACAAGCAGCTACCTCACAATCCTCCACAAGATTCCTCGGCAACGAAGTGAATGAGAGGTATCACGAAGATCCGGGCTAGTATCCTACAAAAATTTTTAGAAGCAAGGGTGAGTAAAAAATCATGCGGTAACCAACAAGAAAACCTCTGAACACAAGTTAAGTGAAAAAAACAAGAGTACTCCTTACAGCCTATCTAAGCCTCCACGCTACACCCTAATATTTCACAGATTACCAAACACACAACTCAATAACGACACTCTTATCAGGTTACACATTCTCAATAACAACTCAATATTCAAGTGTCACAAGTTTCACAGAGAAACACTCATAAGATCAGCAAAACACGTGTTCAAGTTCATCAATAATAAAAAGTGTAATGTCATGAGATGCAATGTTAAATATAGTGATGCATGTCTTCCCTAACGATACATAGTGGTTGTCTCTCAGCCTGGGACCCATGGGGGACATATCTGTCAATGCATCTGTCGCGGCGCACGACACGACCCTCGATAATAATAACCGTCGCGGCGTGTGATAAGTCCCTCGAAATATAATACCCATCACGGCGCGCCATACGACCCTCGAAATGGTACATCCTCTTATCACATAACTCTTATCACCACCATGTTTCAGATAGAGTGCAAATTACACGCTCAAATAAAAATGAGGAGATAGTCATTTTGATAACAAAGCACAATTTGCAACAAGAAATACAACACCATCAAATAGCAACAAGTCTCGAAATCATTCTCAACATCACACAAGTAAATATACGAATTTCATACGCTTAACAAGAGTTTAGAAATCCACTTGCCTTAGCCACTAGAATAATCACTCTGGACTTGAGTCTTCCCTTTCCGTTGAGCTTCCAAATTGATGCAATCTATTCAAGAATATAAATTCACAATAAGGTTTCGAAACTAACAATACCCACATTTTTCTGTGTTTAACCTTGAGCTAGAATTCACCCAAATTTATAATCAAGTTTGTAATTCTTGATGTCCATTGAAATTTCCACTATCATAATTTTTCAAGTTTCAAGCCTAGGATTAAATTTTGATTATTTCTTTTCCACTATCATAACTCTAATGACACTCACGCAACACCGTACATATAATATTTATTTACACATGCCCACCTATCAATACTAGATTCATAGTATAATGACCAATATATAAAATTTTTACTACTATTTTAATTAGAACAGTACTAAAGAAAAATCGATTCCTTTTTTTAGTCTTTATTTTCTGTTTAACAACAAGTTTTTTCTAGCCAATGTTTGACTCTTTATGGCCAATGATTGTCTCATTCTGACCATTCATTGGTTCATTATTCTTTTGTTAGTTTCCCAGAATGCATATTTAATGTGCCAACGTACATTCATATGCATATTCCCTTATCCAATGCTTTTAATTCATTGATTTCATTTTATTATCTTTCACTAATTTTTTTTCTTATTTCAACCACCAATTTATTTCACTTAGACCTAAAAAAATTGACAACAAATCATACAATAAAAAATATAATAACAATTATAAAGTTAGCATTGTCTCGTCCTTCATATAATCAAAGCCGCCGGAACAATACGCACACCATAAGTCTTCCTAATCCCAATTTCCAATCTAATACAATAATATAATAATTTAATAATATTAATGTATATGATCTGACAATCTTTTTTTATTTATTATTTAATTCCAATAACCCCTTTTTCAATTGTATACATGCATATATATAGTATTAAATGAAATTTTATGCACTTTAAAGAGCATTTAATGCAATAGCATATATAGGAAGATTAAAACTTCAATCAAAATTTTACCTGAAGAAATTAGTAACCGACGAGATACTGTAACTCTTCTTCTATTCCTTCTTTCTTTTGTTTTATTTCCAGAACTAATTAGTGCTAAAAGTGATAAATTTTACTCACTTATTATATCATATAAGGGTCAAATAGTATAGGGTCTTATTAAATATTCAATTTAGTCTATTAACTATCGATTAATTAACTTAAGTTAAACAAATATTCAAAAATTCTAAGGAGGACCTTTCGGATCATTAAGTTATCCAACACTAAAATTCATGTTCATCCTCGAACATATAGTGAATGAAAGTACCTGAATCTTAAAAAACTTGAGGTTATTTGGAAAGCATGTCAGACTCGGTCTCCCAAGTTGCCTCGGCTACTGAACGGTGTTTTCACTGCACATTCACTGAAGCAATCTCTTTGGTCCTAAGCTTTCGAACCAGCTATTCCTCAAATGTCAATTAAGGACCCAGCTCCACAAAATCAAGTGAAATTACATGAGATTCATCCGGAATATACTTTTGAAGCATAGAGACATGGAAAATAGGATGAACTGCCGATAAAGTAGATGGCAAGGCAAACTTATAGGCCACCTCTCCCACTCGACTCAAAATCTCAAAAGTTCCAATGAATCTAGGGATTAGGTTGCCCTTCTTTCCGAACCTCATCACACCCTTCATGGGTGATAGTTGGAGAAAAACATGATCAACCTCCATAAACACTAAGGCCCAAACTCTCCGGCCTGCATAACTCTTTTGTCGACTATGGGCTGTCAACAGTCTATGCTGAATCATACGGACTTGCTCCTTAGCTTCTCTAAGCAAGTATGTATCAAAAGAGTCCATCTCCACTGAATCAGACCAACTAATCAGAGATCTACACCGTCTACCATACAACGCCTCAAATGGGGCCATCTGGATACTAGAAAGATAATTGTTATTATAAAAAAGGTAAATGTAAATCCCATCTAGCTCAAAAATCGATTACACACGCTCAGAGAATTTCCTCCGACACCTGAATCATCCGCTCGGATTGACCATCTATCTGAGGGTGAAAAGTTATACTCATATCAAACTAAGTACCAAGACCATGTTGTAATGAATTCCAGAAGTGAGAAGTAAATAGTGAACCTCGATCTTATATAATAGAGATAGGAACCCCATGTAGTCGCACAATCTGACTTATATATAGCTTGGCTAACTTTTCTGCCGTATACTTCACCCGAACCATAATGAATTGGGCAGACTTAGTCAACCTATCAACATCGACCCAAATAGTGTCATAATACCCACTGTGGTAGGTAAACTAACAACAAAGTCCATAGTAATCCGGTCCCACTTTCAAGTAGGAATAGGAATCCTCTGAGAAATACCCCAGGGCCATTGGTGCTCACACTTGACCTGCTGGCAAGTCAAACACCTCGAAACAAAGTCTGAAGAATCTCTCTTCATCCCACACCACCAGTAATGCTGACTCAGATCATGATAAATCTTCGTCGTCCCCTGATGGATAAGATATCGAGAACAATGGGCCTCCTCAAGAATCAATCTAATCAAATCGCCTGTCTTGGGCACACAAATCCTGCCTTCGATCTGCAATACACCATCAAAATCAAGGACAGCCTCTTTTAGCTTCCCCTATCAAAACTTTGTCTCGAATGAGACATAATTTTTCATCATCAAATTGGTGTGCACGGATCTGCTCGACTATAGAAGACTGAGCCTCAATAAAAGCAATCATAACATCACTCTCTTCTGAAATCTGTAAGAGGACAAGACTGTTAGCTTATATTTGCACATCTCTAGGCAATGGTATCTCCTCAATACTAAGCGCTGCAAGACTCCCCATGCTAGGAGTCTTCTTACTCAGAGCATCGGCCACAACACTGGCCTTTCCTGGATTATACAGACTGGTCACATCATAGTCCTTCAGCAACTCATGCCATCTCCGTTGCTTCAAGTTTAAATCCCTCTGATTAAAGATATACTGAAGACTCTGATGATTGGTGTATATTTCACAATGCACCCCATATAAATAATGACGCCATAACTTAAGTACAAATACCACAGCCGCCAACTCCAAGTCATGAGTAGGGTAGTTCTTCTCATGGGATTTCAACTGCCTAGAAGCATAAGCAATCACTTTCCCCTTCTGCATCAACATTCCACCCAATCTAACTCCTGAAGCATCACAATACACAGTAAAGTCTACACCCTCCTCAGGTAAAGTCAACATAGAAGCAGAAGTCAACAAAGTCTTGAGCTTTTGAAAGCTCTCCTCACACTCATCAGACCACTGAAACCCACATCATGTCGAGTCAATCTAGTCAATAGAGCTGCAATAGTAGAGAAACTCTGAACAAATCATCGATAATATCCTGCTAATCCCACAAAACTCCTAATCTCAGTAGGTGAAGTAGGTCGCGTCCAGCCTCTAACTACCTCAATCTTGGTCGAATCTACTCTAATACCCTCCTTGGAATCCACGTGTCCCAAGAATGCCAGAGAAGTAAGCCAGAACTCACACTTTGAGAACATGGCATACAACATCTCTTTTCTCAACCTCTGAAGTACAATCCTCAGGTGTCGGACATGGTTCTCATAAGACTTCTAGTAAACCAAGATTTCATCGATTTAAACAATCACAAAAGAATCAAGGTATGGTCGAAACACCCCATTAATCAACTCCATGAATGATGCAGGGGCATTAGTCAATCTGAAAGACATCTCTAGGTACTCATAATGCCCATACCGTGTCCGAAAAGTTGTCTTAGAAATATCCGATGCCCTAATCTTCAACTGATGATACCCAAATCTCAAATCAATCTTATAGAATAGATGCTCCCTGTAGTTGATCAAATAAGTCATCAATACGCGGAAGAGGATACTTATTATTCATCGTTACCTTATTCATTTGTCTGTAATGCATACACATCCTCATAGTCCCATCCTTTTTCTTCACAAAAATATAGGGGCACCCAAAGGTGACACAATACGGCGAATAAAACCCTTACTCAATAAATCCTGCAACTGATTTTTCAACTCTTTCAACTCTGCTAGAGCCATACGGTATGGAGGGATAGAAATAATATTAGTGCCCAACTTCAAATCAATACAAAAATCAAAATCCCTATCGGGAGGAACATCTGGAAGATCATAAGGAAATACATCGAGAAACTTTTGAACCACGGGAATAGAGTCCATGGAGGTGGTTCAAAACTAGTATCCCGTATAAAGGCTAAGTAAGAGAAACACCCCCTCTCCACCAATCTTTGAGCACGGATAAAAGAGATGACCTTGCTAGGATAAGAACCACTAACACTCTTGTACTCAAACCTCGGAACACCAGGCATTGCTAAAGTCACAATCTTACATTATAATCCAGGACAACAAGATAAGGAGAAAGTCAATCCATACCCTAATAACATCAAAGTCTACCATCCCCAGAATGATTAAGTCTACATAAGTGTCATACCCAACAAAAGAAACAAGAGAGGATCGATACACTCGATCCACCACTAAGGGCTTACCCACGGGTGTAGAAACACGAATAGGTTTAGTCATTCTATCACATATCATATCAAATTCAGTAGAAAAATACCTAGACACAGAAGAGAATGTAGACCCGGGATCAAACAAAACAGACACACGTCAATGGCGTACTTAGATGATACCTGTAATAACAACATCAGAGGTCTCAGCCTCAGGTCTCTTGGGGAAAGCATAACAGTGGCCTCCTCGTCCATCTCTAGCCATGGTGGTACCTCTACCCCCACTTTGCTGAGCTGCAACACCACTACTGGAAACTCTATCACCTCTACCTGACTGAACTCTGCCACGACCCCTACCCTGTAGTGCTGGTCTTCTAGTCTGGAATGAAGGATTAGGTCGAGGCCTACCACGACCCCTTTGAGAAGTACACTGCCGCATCAGGTCATCGTGATTTCACAAGTTAAACAAAATCTGAGAACTATTGTGTGGACCCTGAAAACCCACTATAATTGCCCCACCCTGTAAGTCGTTGATGTGAACAGTACGAGCCTTGACCCGGGCTACAAGAACCCCTAAATGTCTGACCACCCTCAAATGTCGGCATAGATGCATGAATAGGTCCCCGCTGCTGAAAGGATCCACTCACTCTCTGTAATCCCCTACCTCTGAATGAGGCACCATGAAACCGACCTAATATATGGGCCCTTTTAGGGTCCCCAAACTCCTCTCTCTCTATCAATTCCGCCTGTTTAGCGGCGCTTACAATGGATTGGAAATAAACCCACTCTTTAGATACCCGAAACACGACAGACCTTATAGATAAAGTCAATCCCCTCACAAATCTGCAGATCCTCTCTGTCTGATCTGGAATAATGGCCAACGCATGCCTAGACAACTGGCGAAAATGTGCCTCGCACTCTGTTACTGATAAACCATCCTGTCTCAGACTCTTAGACCTCAATCGACTCTCCTCTCTCATGCTCGAAGGAAGAAAATGATCATGGAATGTACTACCAAATTGCTCCCAAGTCACTGGAGGAGATCAAACTGGTAAACCCCTCAAATAAGTCCTCCACCATTCTCTTGCTTGTCCAGGAAACTGAAGTGTAGAATATCATACCCTATATGACTCAGCTAATCCAAGCACCTCTAGTAACACTCGGCATGTAGTTAGAAACTCATGAGCGTCCTCGCTCTTCCCACCCTGAAACTGAGGTGGGTCCATCTTTCGAAATCTCTCATACCTACATTGCTCACCCTCTATCAGAACAAAAATCGGTGTAACTTGACCCCCAACTGCTGGTGAAACAGAATCCTGAACTGCGGGATCCAGTGGTAGTTGCCCCATCGCATCCTGAACAACTGGAGCTTGTTGCTGCTCTTGTGTCTGAACCCCCTCTCTAGTAGGAGAGTCATGTGGTGTGGCGGTCACACCACCACCCTGAGAAAAACCCTCTAGCACACTTAAGACCTTCAATAGTGTATCCTGAAGCAAAGGTGTGACTACAGGCTTTGGAGGAACCTCGTTCTCTCTGGCATCAATCTGAGGTTCTGAAGAGACCTCTGTTGTAACGACCTGTTTAGTCATTTTGAGCAGCAGATTTTATTTCTGGAAAAACTGGCTGAGACGCCAGAACCCACGACAGACCGTCATGGGCACGACGGACCGTCGAGGGTGTCTCGTTCCAAAATACTTAGAATTTTGAAAATTGGGTACTGAAATCGACTCTCTGAACTTCGTAACGGAATGGCAGGATGGACCGTCGTGGGCACGACGGACCGTCACAGACCCTTTAATGGAATGGAGTCTCTGAACTCTGTGATGGAGCAGCAGGACGGACCGTCGCAGGCACGACGGCCCGTCACAGGCACGACGGCCCGTCACAGGCTGCGTAATCCCAGGCGGGGTCGGATTTCTTTAAATGTTTTAAGGGACGTTTTGGACTATTCCTGCTATAATTATAAATTTAGTGGGTTAATGTTAATAATTTAACTACTTGAGGGTTAAAAGAGATAACCTTGAATTAATTAATGGGTTAATTCACCATCTTTTATACTTAATTATACGCTAATAAGGGTAAAAGAAAGAGGGTTTGAATAAGAAAAATAGAAAGAACAAAGAGAGAGAGAGGATCGAACGAGAAAGAGGAGAACGAGAAGAAAACAAAGCTTTGGGAAATTTCTTGCTTGATCAAAATTCTTCGGTAGAGGTAGGTTATGGTTTTTATGCTATTCGTAGTAAACTGTTAATAGCGAATGATATGTGTTGGGTTGTATTGTAAATTCGTCTATATGCTTAATTGTATGCTTGCATGAATGTGCTTATATAATTGTGATGAAATAAGCATGATGAAGCTATTGAATCCCAAATCTTGAAAACCCCTTGTTAATGATGATGCCTTGATATGAAGGAAGGCTTGATGAACTAAAGTAATGAGATGATGATGCCTTGGTATAAGAGAAGGCTTGATGAATTAACAGAATGAGATTAGTGGAGCGGTTGTCACGAACCGACACGTAAGAATTAGGGGATCAGTGTCACGAACCGACACGTAGAATTAGGGGATCGGGTGTCATGAACCGACACGTAGAATTAGGGGATCGGGTGTCACGTTCCGACACATAGTATTAGGGGATCGGAGTGTCACGTTTCGACACCAGGATAGTATGATGAGGATCGGAGTGTCACGTGCCGACACGAGAGGAATACAGATAATGAATCTTGAAAGATGTTAATATACTCAATTTAATGAACCTAATTCCCAAATGAGTATGATATGGAGGCTTGAGTCCTCATGAGTGCACTTGACGTTATTTATCAAAGATTCTTGTACAGGTTGTTGCTACAGATTGAGTATTGTAGTTGATTTATGATATGATCTGATATATATTATTTTCTATTTTGAGTTGGCTGATGATATCTACTCAGTACCCGTGTTTTGTACTGACCCCTACTTGTATGTTTCTTTCCTTGTTATTTGTGGAGTGCAGCAAATGTGCCGTCGTCTTCAACTCAACCGCAACTCTAGCCAGTCTTCATTACACCGAATTTCAGGGTGAGCTAACGCTTCTAGCTTGGACTGGATCTTCTTCTTCATGTCTCGATGCCTTGAAGTTCCGGCATGGACTAGCTTATTATTTATTCTAGCATTCTAGATACTCTTAGCTTTAGTAATTTGAGGATAGATGTTCTCGTGATGATGACTTCCAGATTTTGGGGATAACGATAAGTTTTGAGTTTTAGAAGTTGATTATTGATTTTGTTAAAGAGTTTTAAGTTTTCCGCATTGTTTCTATTTATTATGTTTGAAATGTTGGGATTTAGATTGGTTGGTTCACTTACATAGGGGGATAAATGTGGGTGCCACTCACGACACATTTTGGGTGGTGACAAAATTGGTATTAGAGCATTACGTTCGTTGGTCTCATCACACAAGAACGAGTCTAGTAGAGTCTTATGGAACGGTAGGGGGACGCCTTTACTTTTCTTTGAGAGGCTATAAGACTTTAGGAAAATTCCATTCTTTCTTTCTTTCGTGCTATTGCTTGAATCCAATTGGTATCTAGGTGATACAAATTGGTATCTGACCATCCTCACTCTATTTCGCAGATGGTTAGAACAAGATCATACACCGCGCCAACACCAACACCGGCAAGACAAGAAGCGTATGAGCCAGCCACTGGGGCTGTAGCTCGAAGAGGAGTAGTGACAAGAGACCGTGGAAGAGGTCGTGGGAGGACGCCTTCTAGAGGAAGAGGACGAGCACCTAGCTCATCTGGTACTAGGGCGGTGACTCCTCCACCAACTGAGGAAGTGGTAAGAGAGGGTGAGGATGGGGAGAATGAACAAGTGCAGAATGAGGAATTGCCACCCCAACCTACCCCAGAGATGATCAATCAGGTTCTTGCTTATCTTAGCGGGTTATCTGATCAGGGCCAGACACCTCCAGTGTTTTCTGCACCAACACCTCCGGTTCCGGAGGTACAACATGCAGCTACTGTGGCTCCCCGCATGGATGCCTCACTGGAAATAGGCACATTTCCTCGTCTGACTACAGGGCCTATAATGACAAATGATCAGCATGAACTTTTCAGTAAGTTCTTAAAATTGAAACCTCCAGTCTTCAAGGGTGCTGAATCTGAGGATGCCTACGATTTTCTGGTTGACTCTCATGAGCTACTACACAAGATGGGTATAGTAGAACGGTTTGGTGTTGAGTTTGTGACTTATCAGTTCCAAGGGAACGCCAAAATGTGGTAGCGGTCACATGTTGAGTGTCAACCAACAGAGGCACCACCTATGACTTGGTCATCATTCTCTAGCTTGTTTATGGAGAAGTATATCCCCCGTACTTTGAGGGATAGGAAAAGAGATGAGTTCTTGAGCCTAGAGCAAGGTAGGATGTCGGTTACCGCATATGAGGCTAAGTTTCGTGCATTATCCAGGTATGCCACCCAACTTTGTTTCAGTCCACAAGAGCGGATTCGCCGTTTTGTGAAGGGGTTAAGGTCAGAATTGCGGATTTCAGCCTCACAGGTAGCGGCTACGGCAAAATCTTTTCAAGAAGTGGTAGACTTCGTGATAGAGGTAGAGGGAGTGAAGCCAGATGAATTCACCATGGCATCGACATCAAAAAGGTTTCGAAACGGAGGTGAGTTTAATGGTTCTTACTCTAGAGAACAGGGTTCAGGAGGTTACTCAGTCCGACCAATTCAGTCTTCACTACAGACTGTAGTTGGGGGTCCACCTCAAACCGGTCAACACTTCTCTGAGAGACCTATGCTTGACTCCAGGGAGTGTTATGGATGTGGGGAGACTGGACATATTAGGAGGAATTCTCCAAAACAGAGTTATGGACCCCCAATAGCTAGAGGTAGAGGTGGTCATGGTAGAGGCCGTTATTCTGGAGAACGCGGTGGTCGAGATAATGGTGGTCACCAAAACGGCCGGGGTAACGGGCAAACTGGAGCCACTACAGCACAACAGGTGATAGGGCCCATTGATATGCTTTTCCTGGGCGGTCGGAAGCAGAGACATCAGATGCTGCTATCACAGGTAATCTTTTGGTTTGTGATTGTATGGCTTCTGTATTATTTGATCCTGGCTCCACATTTTCATATATATCTTCCTCATTTGCTACTGGTCTTAATTTGCATTGTGAATTGCTTGACATACCTATTCGTGTGTCTACTCCGGTGGGTGAGTCTGTGATAGTTGAAAAAGTATATAGGTCTTGTTTGGTGACTTTTGTGGGGAGCAATACTCATGTAGACTTGGTTATCTTAGAAATGGTTGATTTTGATGTAATTCTGGGTATGACTTGGCTTTCTCCGAATTTGTGATCTTGGATTGTAATGCTAAGACTGTGACGTTAGCCAAGCCTGGGACAGATCCGTTAGTGTGGGAGGGTGACTACACTTCCAATCCGGTTCGTATCATCTCCTTTCTTCGTGCTAAGAAAATGGTTAGTAAGGGTTGTTTAGCGGTTTTGGCACATCTCAGGGATGATACTACCCAAGTACCTCCAATTGAGTCGGTTTCGATAGTTCGCGAGTTTTTAGATGTGTTTCCTGCAGACCTTCCTGGTATGCCACCGGATAGAGATATTGATTTTTGCATCGATCTGGAACCGGGTACTCGCCCCATTTCTATACCCCCTTATAGAATGGCTCCCGCGGAGTTAAGAGAGTTAAAGGCCCAACTTCAAGAGTTGTTGAGCAAAGGCTTCATTAGACCAAGTGCATCTCCTTGGGGTGCTCCGGTGTTATTTGTGAAGAAGAAGGATGGGAGTTTTCGGATGTGCATAGACTACCGGCAGTTGAACAAGGTAACTATTAAGAACAAGTATCCCATTCCTCGCATTGATGACTTGTTCGATCAGTTACAAGGTGCTTCTGTCTTCTCTAAGATTGACTTGAGATCCGGTTATCATCAATTGAAAATACGAGCAACGGATGTGCCAAAGACTGCTTTTCGGACCAGGTATGGGCATTACGAATTTATAGTGATGTCTATTGGTCTTACGAATGCCCCTGCTGCTTTCATGAGCTTGATGAACGGGATTTTTAAGCCATATCTGGATCTGTTTGTCATCGTATTCATCGATGATATATTGGTATACTCCAAGAGCAAGAAGGAACATGAGGAGCACTTGAGAATTGTATTGGAAATGTTGAGGGAGAAAAAGCTTTATGCCAAATTCTCCAAGTGTGAGTTTTTGCTAGATGCATTGTCCTTCTTGGGGCATGTGGTTTCTAAGGATGGGGTGATGGTGGATCCTTCTAAGATTGAGACAGTGAAGAATTCGGTAAGACCTACTAATGTGTCAGAAATAAGGAGCTTTGTTGGTTTAGCTAGCTATTACCGTCGGTTTGTCAAGGAATTCTCTTCCATTGCTTCCTAATTGACGAACTTGACTAAGCAGAACGTTCCATTTGTATGGTCGGACAATTGTGAGGAAAGCTTTCAGAAACTCAAGACCTTGTTGACTACTGCACCAATCCTTACCCTGCCAGTTGAAGGTAAGAATTTCATTTTCTATTGTGATGCATCCTATTCGGATTTGGGTGCAGTGCTAATTCAAGATAAGAACGTAATTGCTTATGCTTCAAGGCAATTGAAGGTGCATGAACGTAATTATCCGACCCATGATTTGGAATTGGCTGCGGTAGTGTTTGCATTAGAGCAATGGAGACATTATCTATATGGGGTTAAGTGTGAAATATACACGGATCATCGTAGCCTACAGTATGTCTTCACTCAAAAAGATTTGAATTTGAGACAGAGGAGATGGATGGAACTACTGAAGGACTACGATATCACTACGTTGTATCATCCGGGAAAGGCTGATGTTGTGGCAGACGCCTAAAGTAGAAAGGCAGGGAGCATGGGAAGTCTATCTCACTTGCAAGTTTCTAGACTTCCATTGGCTAGAGAGGTTCAGACTCTGGCTAACGACTTGATGAGGTTAGAAGTAAATGAGAAGAGAGGATTGTTGGCTTGTGTGGAGGCAAGATCTTCTTTTCTTGACAAGATTAAGGGAAAACAGTTTGATGATGAGAAACTAAGCAGAATCCAAGATAAAGTATTGCGATGAGAGGCTAAGGAAGCGCAAATCGATGAGGAAGGTGTTTTGAGAATCAAGGGAAGGGTATGTGTACCCCGCGTTGATGATTTGATCAACACTATTCTGACAGAGGCTCATAGTTCAAGGTACTCTATACATCCTGGTGCAACCAAGATGTACCGTGACCTAAAGCAACACTTTTGGTGGAGTAGAATGAAGCGCGACATTGTTGATTTTGTTGCCAGATGTCCAAATTGTCAACAAGTAAAGTATGAACACCAGAGGCCCGGAGGAACACTTCAGAGAATGCCCATTCCTGAATAGAAGTGGGAAAGGATTGCAATGGACTTCGTGGTTGGTCTTCCCAAGACAATGGGTAAGTATAACTCCATTTGGGTAATTGTGGACAGATTAACTAAGTCTGCTCACTTCATCCCGGTCAAGGTGACCTACAATGCAGAGAAGTTAGCTAGACTCTACATCTCAGAAATTATTCGATTGCATGGAGTTCCACTTTCCATCATATCAGATAGAGGTACGCAGTTTACTTCTAAGTTTTGGAAAACATTGCATGCGGAATTGGGTACTAGGTTGGACCTTAGTACTGCGTTCCATCCTCAAACCGATGGTCAGTCTGAGCGAACGATTCAAGTGTTGGAGGATATGCTTCGTGCATGTGTGATAGAATTTGGTGGTCATTGGGATAACTTCTTACCCTTAGCGGAGTTTTCATACAACAATAGCTATCACTCAAGTATTGATATGGCCCCATTTGAAGCATTGTATGGGAGGAGATGTAGGTCTCCCATTGGTTGGTTTGATGCATTTGAGGTTAGACCTTGGGGTACTGACCTTTTGAGGGATTCATTAGAGAAAGTGAAATCTATTCAAGAAAAGCTTTTAGCGGCGCAAAGTAGGCAAAAGGAATATGCAGATCGAAAGGTTAGAGACTTGGAGTTTATGGAGGGTGAACAAGTCTTACTGAAGGTTTCGCCTAAGAAAGGGGTGATGCGGTTTGGTAAAAGAGGTAAACTAAGCCCAAGGTATATTGGTCCCTTTGAAGTACTTAAGCGAGTAGGGGAGGTGGCTTATGAGTTAGACTTGCCTCCAGGGCTGTCCGGAGTGCATCCGGTATTTCATGTGTCTATGTTGAAAAGATACCATGGGGATGGAAACTATATTATTCGTTCGGATTCAGTCTTGCTTGATGAGAATTTGTCTTCTGAGGAGGAGCCCGTTGCTATTTTAGATAGAGAAGTTCGCAAGTTGGGGTCAAGGGAAATTGCATCTATCAAAGTTCAATGGAAGAATCGACCCGTTGAAGAAGCCACTTGGGAGAAAGAGGCTGACATGCAAGAAAGATACCCACATCTGTTTACAGATTCAGGTACTCCTTTACTCCCTTGTTTTTCTTCTTGTGATCGTTCGGGGACGAACGATGGGTAAATTGGTATCTATTGTAACGACCTGTTTAGTCGTTTTGAGCAGCAAATTTTATTTCTGGAAAAACTGGCTGAGACGACGGAAACCACGACGGACCATCGAGGGTGTCTCGTTACAATATACTTAGAATTCTGAAAATTGGGTACTGAAATCGACTCTCTGAACTTCGTAACGGAATTGCTGGACGGACCTTCGTGGGCACGACGGACCGTCACAGACCCTTTAATGGAATGGAGTCTCTGAACTCTGTGACGGAGCAGCAGGAAAAACCGTCGCAGGCACGACGGCCCGTCACAGGCTGCGTAATCCCAGGCGGGGTCGGATTTCTTTAAATATTTTAAGGGACGTTTTGGACTATTCCTGCTATAATTATAAATTTAGTGGGTTAATGTTAATAACATAACTACTTGAGGGTTAAAAGAGATAACCTTGAATTAATTAATGGGTTAATTCACCATCTTTTATACTTAATTATATGCTAATTAGGGTAAAAGAAAGAGGGTTTGAATAAGAAAAATAGAAAGAACAAAGAGAGAGAGAGGATCGAACGAGAAAGAGGAGAAACGAGAAGAAAACAAAGCTTTGGGAAATTTCTTGCTTGATCAAAATTCTTCGGTGGAGGTAGGTTATGGTTTTTATGCTATTCGTAGTAAACTCTTAATAGCGAATGATATGTGTTGGGTTGTATTGTAAATTCGTCTATATGCTTAATTGTATGCTTGCATGAATGTGTTTATATAATTGTGATGAAATAAGCATGATGAAGCTATTGAATCCCAAATCTTGAAAACCCCTTGTTAATGATGATGCCTTGATATGAAGGAAGGCTTGATGAACTAAAGTAATGAGAAGATGATGCCTTGGTATAAGAGAAGGCTTGATGAATTAACAGAATGAGATTAGTGGAGCGGGTGTCACGAACCGACACGTATAATTAGGGGATCGGTGTCACGAACCGACACGTAGAATTAGGGGATCGGGTGTCACGAACCGACACGTAGAATGAGGGTATCGGGTGTCACGTTCCGACACATAGTATTAGGGGATCGGAGTGTCACGTTCCGACACCAGGATAGTATGATGAGGATCGGAGTGTCACGTGCCGACACGAGAGGAATACAGATAATGAATCTTGAAAGATGTTAATATACTCAATTTAATGAACCTAATTCCTAAATGAGTATGATATGGAGGCTTGAGTCCTCATGAGTGCACTTGACGTTATTTATCAAAGATTCTTGTACGTGTTGTTGCTACAGATTGAGTATTGTAGTTGATTTATGATATGATCTAATATATATTGTTTTCTATTTTGAGTTGGCCGATGATATCTACTCAGTACCCGTGTTTTGTACTGACCCCTACTTGTATGTTTCTTTCCTTGTTATTTGTGGAGTGCAGCAAACGTGCCGTCGTCTTCAACTCAACCGCAACTCTAGCCAGTCTTCATTACACCGGATTTCAGGGTGAGCTAACGCTTCTAGCTTGGACTGGATCTTCTTCTTCATGTCTCTATGCCTTGAAGTTCCGGCATGGACTAGCTTTTTATTTATTCTAGCTTTCTAGATACTGTTAGCTTTAGTAATTTGAGGATAGATGTTCTTTTGATGATGACTTCCAGATTTTGGGGATAATGATAAGTTTTGAGTTTTAGAAGTTGATTATTGATTTTGTTAAAGAGTTTTAAGTCTTCCGCATTGTTTCTATTTATTATGTTTGAAATGTTGGGATTTAGATTGGTTGGTTCGCTCACATAGGGGGGTAAATGTGGGTGCCACTCACGACACGTTTTGGGTCGTGACATTTGTAGCACAACCTCTCACTCGTGCTTCTCCACAGCCATGACCTCTGGCTACTTTTGTACCACGAGCACTACCTCTAGCTCTATATCTACCCCTACTCCTAGCTGGGGCCTCAACAACTGCCTCGGGAAGTGCCTCCCCTCTACCATCAGTAATATTCATCTGTCAAAAAATTATACAACAACTCAGTACTAAAGAAGGTAACTACGCACGATGAGAAAGAATGAACAAAAGGAAGTTTCCTAATAGTCTTTATAACCTCTCAGAGATAAGTACGGACGTCTCCGTACTGATCCTTGAAACTCTACGTAGAGTCGGCTTATATAAACGTGAGACCTTTGAACCTGGGATCTGTACCATTTTACCGCGACCCAAAAATGTGTGTGATGGCACTCGTCTTATCCCACTAACACAAGTTAGCCTAACCCAATAATTTTGATAAAATGTGGAATCAAAACCAAAGTCTGATAACACTTACTAATACGAAAACAATTCAACTTAATTTAATCCCAAAAACTTGGTTGTCACGTGCACAAGCCTCTATTGTAAATACTAGATTTGAAGTAAACGTACGTGTCAAAAAATGAAATTATCTTTCAAGTAAAAACAAAGTCATAAACTAGAGTAAGAAAGTTCGCTGAGATGACAAGCAGCTACCTAACAATCCTCCACAAGATGCCTCGAAAATGAAGAGATTTAGAGGTAACACAACGATCCGGGATAGTATCCTACAAAAATATCTAGAAGTAAGGGGTGAGTACAAAACCAAGCGTTACCCAACAAGCAATCTTCTAAACACAAGTTAAGTAAACAAAATACGAGTACTTCTTACACCCTATGTAAACCTCCACGCTACAGCCTAACAGTTCACAGATGACCAAACACACAACTCAATAACGACACTCTTATCAGTTTACACATTCTCAATAACAACTCAATATTCAGCAATCACAAGTTTCACAGAGAAACACTCACAAGATTAGAAAAACACGTGTTCAAGTTCATCAATAATAAAAATATGTAATGTCATGAGATGCAATGTCAAATATAGTGATGCATGTCTTCCCTAACGATACACACCCGCTCTCTCTCAGCCTGGGACCCATGGGGGACATATCTGTCCATGCATTTGTCGTGAAGCACACCACAACCCTAGAAAATAGTAACAGTCGCAGCGCGTGTTACATCCCTCAAAATATAATATCCATCGCGACGCGCGATAAGACCCTCGAAATGGTACATCCTCTTATCACACAACTCTTATCACAACCATGTTTTAGATACAATGCAAATTACATGCTAAAATAAAAGTGAAGAGATAGCCATTTTGATAACAAAGCACTTTGCAACAAGGAATACAAAACCAACAAATAATCAACAAGTCTCCAAATCATTCTCATCACCACACAAGGAAATACACGAATTTCATACGCTTAACAAGATTTTAGAAATCCACTTTTCTTAGCCACTAGAATAATCACTCTGGGACTTGAGTCTTCCGTTACCGTTGAGCTTCCAAATTGATGCAATTTATCCAAGTATTTAAATTCACAATAAGGTTTCGGAACTAACAATACCCACATTTTTTTGTGTTTAACCTTGAGCTAAATATCACCCAAATTTGTAATCAACTTCGTAATTCTTGATGTCAATTGAAATTTCCACTATCATAGTTTTTCAAGTTTCATGCCTTGAATTAAATTTTTATTATTTCTTTTCCACTATCATAATTCGAATGACATTCACGCAACACCGTACATATAATATTTAATTACACATGCCCACCTATCAACACTAGATTCATAGTTTAATGACCAATATATAAAATTTGCACTACTAATTTAATTAGAACAATGCAAACAAAAAATCGATCCCTTTTTTTATCTTTATTTTCTGTTCAACAATAAATTTTTTTCAGCCAATGATTGGCTCATTATGACCAATCATTAGCTCATTATGTCCAGAAATACTCCCAATTCTTTTGTTAGTTTCCCATAAAGTATATTCACTGTATCAACTTACATTTATATGCATATTCCCTCGTCCAATGCTTTTAATTCATTGATTTTATTTTATTATCTTTCACTAATTTTTATTCAATTTCAACCCCCAATTTATTTCACTTAGTGCTAAAAAATTTGACAACAAATCATATAATAAAAAATATAATAACAATTATAAAGTTATCATTGTCTCATCCCACACATAATCAAAGCCTGTTGAACAACACGCACACCATAAGTCTTCCTCATCCCAATTTCCAATATAATACAACAATATAATAACAAAATAATATTAATGTATATGATATGTCAATCTTTTTTTATTTTTTTCTTTAATCCAACAACCCTCTTTTCTATTGTATACATGCATATATATAGTATTTAATGGAATTCTAGGCATTATAAAGAGCTTAATGCAATAGCATACATAGGAGGATTAAAACTACAATTGAAATTTTACCTAACGCAATTGGTAACCGGCGAGATATTGTAACCCTTCTTCCTTTCCTTCTTTCTTTTGTTTATTTATTTTCAGAACTAATTAGTGCTAAAAGTAATAAATTTTACTCACTTATTTTATT
This sequence comes from Solanum chmielewskii, assembly GCA_027704785.1. Classification (NCBI taxonomy): domain Eukaryota; kingdom Viridiplantae; phylum Streptophyta; class Magnoliopsida; order Solanales; family Solanaceae; genus Solanum; species Solanum chmielewskii. The sequence goes on along the minus strand of JAKWIX010000322.1, from coordinate 23,798,717 downwards.
ATATAAGGGTCAAATAGTATAGGGTCTTATTAAATATTCACTTTATTCAATTAACTTAAGTTAAATAAATATTCAAAAATTCGAAAGAGGACCTTTCGAATCATTACAATGACTCCACACAATTGAGGCGCGTGGGAGATATTTGAATGTGACATAAGCTTGAAGGTGCACACAATTATTAAAAAAATGCGTTCGGGGTTAATGGGACCTTAGTTTAGTTAAGACGTGTCTCTGAAATTTCGTTTATAGTCTAAGGGGTTACTTGTGTATATACTGCTACAAGAAAACTATTTTTTTACTAAACTAAGCTTGAAAAATATTAACATATTAGGACATAGAATAAAAAAAAACATAAATGTAATAGGTAATGTACATCTTTTAAAATATAGTGACAATATTTCAATCTTGATTAAACATGGTGAAAGATGTGACATATCAATCCAAATAAAATACTCATCCTTTAGTTTAAAAAAATCTACATATATTAATAAAATGAAGATTGCTTCATAGCAAGTGTTCATCCATAGTAATAACACCAACAAAGGTCACGAAGAAATTTCTCATGGACTGAATATTTTATCTGGTCAGGGATAAATGAAAAAATCGGTCTTCTGATGTACTGAATGGGCACAAATCGGGACATGAAAGGATGAGATATAATCAGTGCATTTCCACCAACATGTGGATGAAAGAAGCAAGATCGAAGTATTGGAGGGCGATAAAATGATTGATTATTCATCTAATTAAAAATCCTTAAACATCCTCAATTAGCACAAATATATGTTTCTTTAGTTTCATCATCACCCACCCTTCTTCACAAATTCACGACATCCATCTACCGAATAGTCCCCAATGTTAGTAGCATGATTTTTTTTAGGCATATCACATACTTTATCGTCATATCACCACTTGGATTTGAGCTTGAATTTTTTGCCACTGTCTGATTTTTTATCTTTATTTTTGCTAAACACTTAAGAATGAAAAATTGTTTTGCTTTTTTATTTTGCGTCCAGCGACTCTTAAATATTATGTGTAATAAAATTTATTAATTTCTTATTTGAAATAAATATACTCATGATATTATCTATAGTAGAAGTGAATTTATTTTAGTAATTTGCATTAATAACATCTGTACAAAAACGTTTGAAAACATATATTTTAGTAATTTGCATTTAAGTAAGTTTATATATATATATATATATATATATATATATATATATATATATATATATATATATATATATATATATTCAGGGTCCATTTGGTCATGCGATATGAAATCATGATTTGATACTATGATATAAAGTTGAAGTTTTGTTTGGAAATTTTATGTTGCTTGTTTTTTCATAATAATATCCTATAACTTGCAAACCTATTAAAATTGTGTCGCTTCTTTATACAATCTTATCAAATCAGAAAAAGTTTATAAAATCGCATAACATATTATCCAAAACTATTCTAAAATATTTGAACATTTATTGAGCAAACTTTATTTCAATTAAAAAGAAAGTAAACATAAGTTGTAGTGTCTAGTATTTAATATAATTACCCTACATACCACGAATAATCTTCTCACATTGAACTTGCAGGTTTCAATTACATGACCCAGAATATGAACTAACATTGTTACTTTGAGTCATTTGTTGGTCAATTTTTTTTGTAAATAAAGTTAATAAAAAAAAATAACGAAATTGATTAATATAAATGGTAGAGTAGGAATAGGAATAGATTTAAAGTAATAATAAATATTATGTTGATAAAAATAATTGTTGTATAAGATATAAATGATTTTAAAAGTAATGATATGGATTATATATTTTAAATACATATGAAATATATGGCTAGTAGTTATAAATTTGGGTTGTTCTCTTAAAATTTTAACTTCTTGGGCAATTTTTGATTTGAAGATTTCTCAATCAATCATCTAAACGTTGATTCATCTTATGATTTCAAATTGCGATATGAAATTGCATGTCCAAAATTTAGTTTTTAGAAGACATAATCCCCTGTTTCTACTATATATTTTCTAATTGAGGAGTCAAAACATAGGTGAAACCATCTTTCTCACACAACTTTTTTATTCTAAGCTTTATTTTGACATATGCTAAGATATCTTGTTTTCAAATTAATATTTGGACATGAGATTTCAGACTAACTTCTCCAAAGAAAGTATGACTTTAAATTTTAAACCCTAAATTTCATTTTATTTAATGCAACACGTGACCTATAACATTATATATTCATAAACAATCATTTTAAATTTTATAAAAAAGGACTCATGCTCGGCGTGAAGAGATTATTCTACCATGTGAAAGAATAAAATTAAAGGATAACTAACTACTTCTACTAGTGACTAATGATTCTTTATAAAATTATGTTTTTTTAAAAAGTTTCTAATCACAAAAGATTTACTTATAAAAATATATATGGAGAAATATGATTTAACGATGCGACACCATATAATATTTTGATATCAAATCATGATTTCACATTTCATGATCAAACACTAAGAAAATATTTATTTCAATATGGTATTCATGTCGATTTTTAACAACTTCATTTAAAAGTAAAATATTAGAGGTGGAGTCAACACTAATTGATCATGTGTGGTAATTAGTGATTTGATGCAAATATTTATTGGAATTAAAGGGTTTTTTTTTAAAAAAAAATAGACATTATTTGTTTAGTTTTTTATATATGGCTTTTTACCTGCTCTGGTATCATATTGAACGGTGTGAATGTCTTCCACTTCAAACTCCAAGTCTTTTTTCCTTACATCGATATAGGATTTCTAAACTTTGCATTGTTTTCAACCTATCTTGAATGATTTCAACTTTCTCCATATCTTGATGAACCAAGTTTGGTCATATGAACCATGTTTTGTTAAATTCAAACCATCCAATAGGACAACTAAATCTTCTCCTATAAAGAGCCTCATAAGGAGCCATTTGGATGTTAGATTGATAATTGTTGTTGTAAAAAAACTCAATCAAAGGTAACTGATCATCCCAATAACCCTTGAAATAAATAAGACATGCACTCAACATATCCTTTCAAGTATGAATTGTTGGCGCTGCTTGACCATCAGTCTAGGGATGAAAAGCAAAACTCAAATTTACCTTCAAATCCAAACCTGTCTGAAATATTTCCATATTGTGTAGTGAATTGCACACCTCTATTTAAAGTGATGGACACTAGAACTCCATAAAGTCTGAATACCTCTTGATTATATAATATGGTATAATCTTCTGTTGAATAGGTAGTCTTTATCTATAAAAAATGGGCTGATTTAGTCATTCCATCTATAATCACCCAAATCGAAAATCATGTAGTCTAAAAGAAAGCGGCAATGCTTAATGAAATCCACATTGATCATCTCCCACTTCCATTCTAGGAGATATATGTTCTAAGCCATTCCACTGGGCCTCCAATGCTCTACCTTGACTTGTTGACAATACACTTCTTCATACTACTCCACCAACTGACTTCTTTCAAGTCACGATACATCTTCGTGGAAGCAGGTTGTATAGAATATCTGGAGCTTTGTGCTTCCTCCATTATCCTCTATTAGAGTTCATCCATCTTTGGTACACACTATCTACCTTGATACTCAATACACCATTTCACCATTGTTCAAAAGCCATCCCTTTCTGCTTATGAGCATTTCCTTAAATTCAACGAAAACAAGTTCTTGGTCTTGTTTCTCCTTCACTTCAGACACTAGTGATGATTTAGCCCTGTTGATCATCACCAGCACTCCTTCAGTGGAATCCATCAACTAGACTCCTAATTGTGTAAGTTTGTGCACTTTTTTGGGAAAATATTTGTCGCTTGCCTTAACATAGGCAGTGTTACCCATAAACAATCTGCTCAAGGCATCATCAACAACATTATCCTTACCTTGGTGTTAGAAAATACTCATATCATAATCCTTAAGTGACTCCAACTACCTCCTCAATCAGATATAAAACTCTTCTAACTAAGTACATACTAATGACTCTTTTGATCGGTGAACACATCAACATGGACATCATTGAGATAGTGGCACCATACTTTCGAAGCAAACACCACATCCGTCAACTCGAGACCATGTGTGGGTAATTTTTCTTTTGAATCTTATACATTTTGGAGGCACAAGTTATAACATTGTCATTCTTCATCAATACATAACCTAGAACAACTTTGGACGCATTATCATACATAACAAAGCATTGGGTATCCTCCAGTAAGGTCAACACTTGCATGGTAGTTAATTGTATTTTTAATTCCTTAAAGTGTTTCTTACAAATTTCAGACCATTGAAACTTTAATGTCTTTTGATTCAACTTTGTCAATGGGGATAAAATATATGAGAAGCCCTCAACAAACCTCTATAATAACCAATCAATCCCATGAAACTCCTAATATAGTTGGAGATGTGGGACTAGGAAATTTTGCACTGCCTTAATCTTCTTAGTGTCAACTCAAATCCCTTCACCTCAAACAGTATTGCCAAAGAACGCCATTGACTCAAGCCGAAACTCAGACTTTGAAATTTTGGCATAAAGCTTCTTATCCTTTAGTGTTTGAGTACTATTCTTATATAACTAGCATGATCCTTCTCATTCTTCGACTAAATTAGAATATCATCAATGAATATGATAACAAACATATCAATACAAGAGTGATAAACACTATGTTCATCAGGTCCATGAGCGCAACTGGAGCATTAGTCAAATCAAAACACATAACTAGAAACTCATAATGACCATAGCAGGGCTTGAATGATGTCTTTGGGATGTCACTTTCTCTTGCTCTCACTGATGATAGCCAGATCTGAAGTGTCTATTAGAAAAACAAGTGGCACCCTGATGTTGATTGAATATATCATCAATTCTTTGAAGGGGGATACATAATATTTATTGTAATCTTGTTCAATTTACAATAATCAATACACATTCTAAGAGGACCATGTTTCTACCTTACAAATAAGACCGAAGCGCCCCAAGGCAAGACACTAGGTTAAATTAAACCTTTATCAAGGAGATCTCTCAACTACTCTTTTAACTCTTTCAACTCTGATGGAGTCATTCTAAATAATGGAGTAGAGATAGGTCGAGTATCAGAAAAAGTATCTATATCGAAGAATAGTTCTCTTTTATGTGGGACTCCGGTAATATCTGGAAAGACCTATAGAAACTCACTCACAACTAGAACTAACTGAATAGGTGGTGTCTTAACACTATAGTCATTACCTCATACTACGTGATATATTCCCCCTTTGAGACCAACTTTTTTGCCTTACAGTACGAAATAAAACGACCCTTAGGCACTACTAAACTATTCCTCCACTCAATGATTGGCTCACTAAGAAACTGAAACTTAACTACTCGATTTCTACAATCAACTTAGGCATAACAAGCATGAACCTAGACCATACCTAGAATTAAATCAAAATCCACAATATCTAGCTCGACTAAATCAGCCATGGTGTCCTTGTGATTGACAGAAATGGTACAATCACAAGACTCTCTCAAATAGAATTTCTTAAAAATAGGTTTGGAAACACTGAAGGTCTTAAGAAGTTGCTCGATTGAATATCAAAATTCATAGAAATGTATGGAGTCACAAATATAGACTCGCACCTGGATAAGGCAATGCATATAAATCAAAAGTAAAGACTTTGATCATACTGGTGACAACATGCGGTTAATTATCATTCTCTTGGTGACTGGTTATATCATACAAATGGTTTGCTCTTATGCTTGTTCCTAAAGTAGCTCCTCTAGGTGTAGTTCTATCTAGCGGAACCACTAAAGAAGATTGGGCTCTATTGCCCCCATTACAATTTTCTTGCATGTTATTAGGGAACTCCCTTTTGAAGTGACATGCCTAACCACACTTGAACTCAACCTTGGAGCCATCACGACACGCTCTTGAGTGGTTCCATCCATATTTAGTGCATGCAGGAGTCCAGTTGGCCCCTTGTGCCACACTACCTTGAAACTGGGCAATTCTAGCTCTAAAATTCTTCAAATTCTAATTCTTGAATTGAACTCTGTTTTTGGTACATGTGTAGGTGCACTAGCAGATGATAGAGAAATTTCATTTGGTTTTTGTTGAAAAGATGATTAGTTTGCATTACTCTTTTTCTGCCCGGACTAACTTCGTGTTATCTTAGACTTTTTGTTTTGGAATTTTTCTCTATCTCTCATCGTGTCCTCCTCAACCTGTTGCACATAGTTCATAAGCCTTGTTATGTCCATATCTATGTCCCCAATCAAAATAGCAAGCTTACCCTAATTTCTTGGTATACGTGATAACCCAAACACAAACAAGTTCATTCTGCTCCTCATATTAATAACCATCTCCGGAGCATAACGGGACAGTTGAGTGAACTTTAGGTTTTACTCGTACACACTCATGGATTCTTGCTTAGGTTTGATGAATTCTCATACCACTGTCTCTCTTAGTTCAGAGGGGAAAAATGCCCTAGGAAGGACTTATCGAACACAACCCAACTCATGATTGGTGCAACTTTAGCTCTACTCTTCTTCGTCCATTGATCATTCAAGATTCTAGAAACACCTTAAGTTTGTATGAAGTTAGTTCCACATGCTCAACATCTGGAACATGCATCACCTCAAACACTTTCTACAACTCTTCCACACAAAAAATTTCAGATCCTCATAGACACTTGAATAGGTGAAATTTGGAGTATTTATCCTGAAGAACTCACGGATCTTGGATGTTTATCCACATCCTGTTGATTCCCTCTTTGTATAAGATATCATAAGTAAAATAGTTTACTCAGTCTACTAAAATGAACATAAGTGTTCAACTCATAGGCTTTAGATCATCACAAAGGAAATGTAAAAGACTCATCACCTACTACTATTTATGGAAGTCGGGATAAGACCCATGACATCCTAACAAAATGGAAAAGTTATTGGGAATCCTCCGTAAGCAAGGAGGCTCACAAAAATGACTCTTGAACTGCAAGTGGTATCAACGTTACGCTTGTTGATGACCTTAAACTCTTGTATCTAAAAAATCAATAAGGACTCATACAAAAAGTATGAACATTTATTTCATGTTGACATACATAATTTATGAGGAATCTGAGTTATCTGAAATCATCCTCCTATCGGTGCTCAATATTACTCCCAATATTATAATTCACAATCATATGTCTAGAAACATTTTTTCATCCTGAAACTTTGAGATTATTATTCAAAAGGTTCTCTAAAAGAGATTATACTCAAAACTCCTCGTGAACTCATTTGGAATTGAAGTTTCCTCTCATTTAAATGTAAAAACATTTACTCTTTGGAATACATAGTTCCATATATTCATTTTGAAAAACGAAACTAAACTATCCTTATCCTCATACTCAAGTCTTAAAATAATTTTTAAGAATTTGAAAAAAAAATCAAAATGACTAAAAAGCTCCTCTCAAACTTGATTCTAAATCTTTTCTGGAAATTGAAATGTGAACACGAGAGTTATTATTCGTGCTATATAAAATCTCTTGATGATTAATGAAGTTACGAAAGGAATGAAAGCTCGACTCAAAGGAATATTTATGAATCAAATAACGGAAGAGAAAGTGTGTTGATGCTCCAGGAGCATTTTTGGCACGATGCACCAGTCCTTTTCTTACTGGTGCTGGTTTTTAGTGCTGTAGACGCAGGGCGTCAGTCCTCCTATCGCATTTGGGGTGCCCCCTCCTAGACCATTCCCAAAACATTCCAATAATTTTATCATCTCAATTTATGACCCTAATTCACTTAGAATCGAATGATTTCTCTCAGACTCCTTTATATTCAAATACCCAACATAAGTAAACACAAATCTACTAAAAAACTACTCTTAAACTCATAACATTCTTCTCATCACTATGAAAGCTTACATACCTCGTCAGGATCAAATTCTTGTGAAATTCTTTTTCCTCTTGAACTTCTCTCTAAAACCCTAAGTGTGTTTATAAATAGTGAAAACTGATCTAAGTTAGTTTAGAATACATAAATATTACTAAAATTATTTAGTCTCGTAGGGGTAAGGATAATACAAAAATATCCCTCATTAGTTCGATGAACTTTCCTTAATCAGAAAGAATGAACTCAAACGGGCATATCTCCGTCATTCAAACTCAGACTTAGCAAATCAGCTATGTTGGAAAGGGGACTTAAAGTTATTTGTTTGAAACCTTTTAGGACACCTGACACATCATGTACTCAAAGTTGTGGCGATTTGAAATTGACCCAAAACTCACAATTATAGACTAACTTACACAAATCTCAAATTAGTTTTTTCAATCTAGTTCTTTGTAAAAGTAGATCTTTCTAAGACTAAGGTGTTACATAAGTATTCCCAAGTATAATACTTTTATATTTAAAATGAGAGAAACACTGACTTCTAATGAGTTTATGAGTTTTCGTAGCATTATCTCTTTTAAGAGAATCCTTTGAGTAATTATATCTAAGTGTAATGTTCTAAACTTATGAGAATGAGTTATTTATATTATGGGGAGTAGTATTGAGCAACTATATAAGATTAGTTCAAACAACTTACAATTCTCATAAACCATGTACACCAACATGGATAAAGGTTCATACTTTTTAGATGATTTCTTATTGCTTTTAATCATAGCTTAGTGGATTCACTTAATTGATGTTTTTTATACCTTGACAAGGTATAGGACAGTTTTTGAAGAGTGGATCAGACGTTGTATCATCTCGTAGCTCATAGTGATAATTGTGGGCTAGAGAATATCCCAAATAAAGGGTAAAAGACATTAGTATTGTTTTTATACATTTTGAGTTATTATATACTGTTTTAAAGGCTTTCTATGTTTCATCTTATTATCATTGCGTTCATAGTGAATGGATTTAGAGTGAGGTGAGTATGTCTTCCCATTTCTATTAGTTCAACTTTATATATATATTTTTATTTTCCTTTTATATGTTCGTACATTCAATGTTAGACGCCAGTCAGCCTGCATCCTTTCTTAATGCATATATAGGTGTACAAGGTCACCAATCGGCACTTCGTTGATCCCATCACATTCGAGCTAAGCCTTTGGGAGTCTCCAGACCTATTTTTAGTTTATTAGGAGGTCATGGTTTTGTTCTGACTTCTGTCACAGTATTTAGAGGCTTCATAGATAGTGGTAGTTGAGGAATCTTTTTCCATTTCCCTTGTTGATGTTCCTTTGAGGCTTTGAGTTAAGTACTAATGCTTGATTAAATATTTTCAAACATTTATTGAGTTAAATTTATTGAAACTATATGATTTAAGTTTGTTATTTTGAGTCATCATTTTTCTTGAGTAAGTCTTTTGATGATTAATTCAGCTAGATCGAGGGTTCGTTTGGTGACCAACAATGGTTCTCCAATGCCGATCACGTCAAGGTTTAGGCTTTAGGAGTCATACATATTTAGCCATATGATTAAATGCGAAAATATATATGTTTAATGGTATGTAATGCATTTATTAGTCTGTTGTAAAAAAAGTATGATTTGAAATTTCGAATAGTGATTTTATTATTAAAAAATTGCAACGGTACTTGAATTATAAGTTTATATTTTAGAGAACATCATTTTATATTTCGCAAAAAGGGACTTATGCTCGGCGTAAAGAAATTATTCGTACAATTTAAAAATATTATATTAAGAAAATAACTAATTACTATTGTTGTTAACTAGTGAATATTTATAAAATTAAGTATATTTGTTCAAGAATACCCTAAAAATATTTAATTCAAATAGTATTCATGTTAATTTAATAATTAATTTAAAAATAAAAAATAAGGGGTTGAGTCCACACTGATTGATCATGGTTATTACATCTACTGATTTTCAAATGTATACATTGGGAATACAATTGTCTTTCCTTTAATTTTATTTATTCATTTTTTATAGATGTTATTTTATGTGTTCTGATGCCATACTAAATTGAGTGAATATCTCAACCTAAAGTTCAAACTGTTAAAAAAACATCCTTTTTATCTATTTAATCTCACTCTCACGCACTGCTACAAGTAGGTCTAATTATTTACAAAACTAAGCTTTAAAATGATACTATTAGAGATCCATCTGACTACACTTTCATCATTATTTATGAATGTAATAGCCAGAAAAATTTTCATGTATTAGGACATGCACAAATAAACTCAAATAACAGGCCACTATATATTTTTTCAAAATATAGAAGAAAAATTGAAATTTACTTATATTTCAAAAGTAGATTTTTGAGAAAATAATATTTATGACTTAGCAATTCAATGTTTTGATTTAAGTATACATAATCACTTTAACAACATAGATATTTAGTGGCAATAGAATTTTTTTTTCTTGCGTAAGATTTATTGCTTATAATTTAGTTAATGTTATTGTATTCAAACTAGCTAAAACCTTTAAGAATATTTATATATATACAGTGTTGGTTATAAATACTCATATTTATCACTGCTGCTAAAATATAATTTAACGATACTTATACTATTATCGTTAAATAATTTCTTTAAAGTCATTTATTTATAGTTAACTAAGGCCTTTTGAAACCTAAAAGTTTCTAATTTTCTAAATATGTAAATGGGTCTCTATCAAATCCCACTAAAAGGGTAAAAATTTAAATAAAAGAACACGATAAATAAAATAAAAACAATCAACTGTATAGTATTGTCACGACCCAAAAATCAAGAGTCGTGATGGCACCAATGTTCCCACCGATAGGTAAGCCAATCCAATAAATATCACCATTTCAACTTAAACGTGAAAAGATAATATCAACTAATATCTAACATACTAATTATTTAAAATGAATAAGAAAAAATAGAAATACCACCCCCAAGATTTAATGCCAAAAGTACAAAAGCTTCTACAATAAGATACACGTCCTAACTAAAATGAAAATTTAAACATAAGAGATATCCTATCAGAATATCAAAATAACCTAATAAATAGAGGTAGATTAAAGGTGTTGGCTGCAGAATATCCCAAACAGCGCACCACTACTCCAAGACAATCCAAACTCATATTTAAGCTCCAAGAACGTGCCCGAATTTGAAATCCAATCTGCACTACAAAAGAGTGCAACAAGTGTAGTATGAGTATGAAACTACGTGAATCCAGTATATCTCATTAACCGACAACGAAGAATTAGTGACATGAGTTTATGTAAGAAAATCAGTTCTTTGTGTATACAAGTCTATATTATATTTACCAGCCAAGTTCCATCAAATGGAAGAAATTAAATATGACATACTTTTTAACTTATAACCCATAATCAAAAAAAATGAAGTATGTAATGAGATGCAATGCAATGTGACACCATGAAATGATATGCCTCAGATTTCAAGTACTCTCTCAACCGTATATACATGATACTCCTCAGAAATAAATCAAGGGTGCATGACCCATGGGGGACTCGCGAGGTCCATATACCGACACGGACGATCTCCATGTTTTTGTGCAGATGATCTCAACGCAATTGTAACGACCTGTTTAGTCATTTTGAGCAGTAGAGTATTTTCTGGCAATAAATGTCTGAGTCGACGGATCCCACGACGGACCGTCATGGGCACGACGGACCTTCGAGGGTTTCTCGTTCCAAAACACTTAGAATTCTGAAATTTGGGTACTGAGATCGACTCTCTGAACTTCGCGACGAAATGGCAGGACGGACCGTCGTAGGCACGACGGACCGTCACATGGTCTTAAATAAAAAGTGAGTCTCTGAACTCTGTGACAACTCAGCAGGACGGACCGTCGCAGGCACGACGGCCCGTCACAGGCTACGTAACCCTGACTGGGTCGGATTTCTGTTAAATGTTTTAAGGGGCGTTTTGGACTATTCCTGCTTATAATTATAAAGTTAGTAGGTAATACTAATAATTCAATTACTTGGGGGTTGAAGGAGATAACCTTGAATTAATTAGTGGGTTACTTTTGTCATCTTTTGTACTTAATTATATGCTAATTAGGGTAAAAGAAAAAGGGTTTGAATAAGAAAAATAGAAAGAGCAGAGAGAGGGAGAAACGATTTATCAAGAGGAGAGAACGAAGAGGAAAGCAAAGCATTGAAAAGTAGATTCTTGATCACGAATTCTTCGGTGGAGGTAGGTTATGGTTTATGCTATTCGTAGTAAACTCTTAATAGCGAATGATATGTATTGGGTAGTGTTGTAAACCCTTCTATATGCTTAATTGTATGCTTGCATGAATGTGATTATATAATTGTGATAAAATAAGCATGATGAAGCTATTGAATCCTAAATCTTGAAAAACCCTAATCTACTTTGTTAATGATGATGCCTTGGAATAAAAGAAGGCTTGATGAATGAAAGTAGTGAGATTAGGGGATCGGGTGCCACGTTGCGGTACTAGGATAGTATATGAGGATCGGAGTGTCACGTTCCGGCACCAGGATAGCATGATGAGGATCGGAGTGTCACGTTCAAACACCAGGATAGTATATGGATCGTGTGCCACGTTCCGGTACCAGGATAGTATATGAGGATCGGAGTGTCACGTTCCGGCACCAGGATAGTATATGGAGCGGAGTGTCACGTACCGACATGAGAGAAATAAAGATAATGAATCTTGAAAGATGTTAATATACTCAATTTAATGAACCTAATTCCAAAATGAGTATGATGGGGAGGCATGAGTCCTCATTGATGTGCTTGGTGTTGTGACCAAGGGTTATGGTACTTGTAAATGCCGCATGTTGAGTATTGTAGTTGATTTTATGATATTATCTGATATATACTGTTTTCTATTTTGAGTTGGCCGATGATATCTACTCAGTACTTGTGTTTGTACTGACCCCTACTTGTATGTTTCTTTCTTTGTTATTTGTGGAGTACAGCGAACATACCGTCGTCTTCAACTCAACCGCAACTCTAGCCAGTCTTCATTACACCGGATTTCAGGGTGAGCTAACGCTTCTAGCTTGGACTGGATCTTCTTCTTCATGTCTTGATGCCTTGAAGTTCCGGCATGGACTACATTTTTATTTATTCTGGCTTTCTAGATACTCTTAGAATTAGTAATTTGAGGGTAGATATTCTTGTGATGATGACTTCCAGATCTTCGGGATAATAATAAGTGTTTGAGTTTTTAGAAGTTATTTAATCGATTTATATTAATGAGTTTTAAGTCTTCCGCATTATTATTCTGTTTATTATGTTTGAATTGTTGGGGTTTAGATTGGTTGGTTCGCCCACATAGTAGGATAAGTGTGGGTGCCACTCGCGGCTAGCTTTGGGTCGTGACAGCACTATCATAAAATCAAATAATCCCCAGCACAAACGATCTCCACGTGATAAACTTATAATCATAATCAATTACTCGAACGGACAATCTCCACGTGCCTAAATTATAATCACAACTCGGTCTCAACACGGACGATCTCCACGTGTTAGACATTTACTTATACTCAATCTCATGTCAATGCATGTGCACAATATGATATCAAACCAAGGAGATGATGCAACATCTCAATAATTCAAATGTCGCTATGACATATAATCACCTCAATTATCACAATTATACGGGTTCAATAATGAAATCCAGTCACACACAAGAAATCAAGTCACTAATACATCGGTTAATGCTAATATGCTTTGGCATTATCAAATAACAATCTATCATATTATAATAATGAACTTTCTTGTTAATCACACTGGTACTCATAACAGTACCTGTCACACCATTGGTACGAGACCTCCGTCTTTCACCCTTACTCGTTGTCCAATTTATTTTTAATCTTTAATTAGAAAACGTCCCTCAAGGAAGTCTAAGAAGTCTTAACATACCTCGAATGTTGAACACATATCACGAATCATCAAGATCTTGCATTTTCCTTCCACAAATTGTCTAGGTTTTCCAATCTATCAAATATGCACTATTTGTAAGTAAGAAAATCTGTTGACACTCTTATTACTATATGCCTATTCAAAAACTCAAAAATTCACCCTAGTTTAAAATCAAGCTACTAATTTTGGTGTCAATTAATAAGACAAGTCTCATATTTTCTAAATTTCACGCTTAGGACAAATCTTTATTTCTCCTAATATCATAAATCTAATAATATTTATATAATGTAATACACCTAATATTTAATTTCCTATATCAATAAATATCAAACTAGAATCATAGGGTGATAATTATTTGAAGGATCTGAAAATATAGTATACCGAACTTAACGTGAAACCATATGCAAGCCTTCCAATCACTTATCAATTTATTACATGAACCCAATTTGTAGAAATAGAAGTTTTAGCGCGGTATTCTTAAGCGATAATCTCCCACATAAAACTAAACTAAGAAAATTATACCAATAAATGTAGGAATGCTACACTCCAATCTCTTATATGAGTTTTTTCTTAATAAATAAGTCAACATTATGCCATAAAGGATCATTTTTTTCTTATCCCCCAGATTTACAGAACCCCCCCCCCCCCCCAAAAAAAAAAAACGCATTGCAGCAGCAACATATGGTTTCGACATTGTCAAACTTTCAATAAGATCCATTAATATAATAATAAATATTATTGATTTCCATCTATATACTATATTATATTAGCTATAGAAAATATGAAATACAACCTAGTGATTATTTGCTTACCTGAACCTGAGGAACAAAGCGTCTTCTATTCCCTCGTCTGAGGATATTAGCCCTAATAGGTTTATGTTATAATTAATTAAAAACTACCTTCTTTTAACTTATTTTAGTAAATGGGTCAAATGGTATAGGTATTAAACGAATTATGGACTTGGCCCATTTACTACCAAAAGATTAATTATTTTTCATTTAAATAACCATAGTTAAACGAATAGTTCAAAATTTCTAATTTAAATTATACAGAAAGAGTCAAACAATTCTAGTAATCAAAACGATCTAGCGGATCATCACATCATCTACCACTAAAATAAATGTTCATCCTCGAACGGTAAAAGAATGGAATGTCAATGGACTCCAAAAAATTTAGAGAGTTGTACTCCTTAGTAGCCTCATCATCCAGATGATACTTTTTCAATATCAAATCATTAAACACAATGAGTACTCCCGGTAAGTCAGGTGGAAAGCCAATTTATAAGCTAATCTCACTATTCGAATGATAATTGTTATTCTATGTTAACTCCACTAAAAGCAAAAACTTGTTACAATGACCACCAAAGTTGCTCACACATTCCTGAAACATGTCCTCTAAGTTCTAAATAGTTTAGCAACAGACCATTAAGCTGAAGGTGGAAGCTTGTAATAAGATCTAACCTAGTACCTAACTCTTTCTACGTAGACTCAGACATGAGATGTCAATTACGTACCTCAAAGAAATAAAAAAAAATGGGCATCTCATACAAGGGAACTATCTCCCGAACGTAAATCTAGGCTAACTTATCCAAACTATAAGTAATCTGAATTTATATAAAATATGTCAACTTGGTCAAAATCTATCCATTATAACCCATATAACATCAAACTTGCACATGATACATGACAACCCTGCCACAATTTCATAGCAATACGTTTCCACTCCAACTCTAGTATAAGGATCATTTAAGTCATAACTTCATGCTTTTAGTGTTCATAATTTACTTTATAACAATTGACACACTAGATGCAAATCTAATCCCTTCATACGATACTATTTATAATATTGCTTCAAGTTAAAATATACCCCAATAGCCTCTAGGTGAATAAAACATCTGAACTATCGGCCTCTTTCATGATTAATCTAGTCATCTCACATATTGGAAGAATATAGTAAAATCCCTTATCCTTAAGACTCACTCACCACCAAGAAATTCTTCCTTGACTTTTCCTTGTAACACCTTATCGTAAGTCGTACACAAATTTCCATTACAAAAATATCGAACACAAATCTTCTCGAATAAGAACTATCTCACCTCCAAGTAACAAAGGTAGACTACCCATACTCACTGTATATCACCCTTATTTATATACTTCCACATTCGCTTTGTCCAAACGGTAAACAATATTCACTCCATAGTCCTTGAGAAACTTACATATCCATTATCTTAAATTTCAATTCCTCTTATTAAATATTGTACTAAAACACCTCACAATACACACTATAAATATAATGTCTCTACAATTTTAATGCAAGCACTACCACCGCTAAGTTTAAGCTATAACTAAGAACAATCTTGACGTGAAATTTCTATTATCTTGAATATAAGCTATCTCTTACCTTTCTACATTAATACCCAACCAAAAGATAAATAGAAAGAAACACCACTCAAACGCAGCTGCTGTTCAGGACCAAAAACATAGTCTTTCTGATCACCTAATTCGATCTCCACCGTTCAAATAAGCCACCACAATGTCAGGAACACAGTCCAAAGTTCAGCTCAATCCAATGGTTAATTAAAGGGAAAACACGATCTGAAAAATGCTGGTCGGAGAAAAGTCTGTAACAACATAAACCCTTTTCTACTCTCTTCTCTTTTGTTTAAAGATCTCCAAAAAAAAAATCCTCTCTCATGTCCTAATGTCTTTCAATGAAAATACTAATAAGTAATTGAATTATTCTCTCAAGACCCTCCTCAATTTAAAAGCTTTTCCATACAAGTCAAACCCAACTACAAATAGGATTACACTTTCAATCATTTTCCTAAAAGAATTGGAAACCAAATAAAGAGAATAATTCCAATCTTTTTCAAGTAGGATTAGTCCATGATCCCTTTGACTGGAACATGTGCAATAGCGCAACATTGAGCTTTAGAAAGCTCACCTCACACACATCAAGCCATTGCAAAACCACTTACTTCTAGATTAATCTATTCAATGCAGGTGTAATGAATGAGATCACCTTCGATACTAACCAACAAAGCCTAAAAACTATATATTGTAACCAGGGTAGGTCTGACCCAATCTAGAAATCTTAATCCTCATTGATCCACCATAAACCCTTTCTTTAACACTATTGTAACGACCTGTTTAGTCGTTTTGAGCAGCAGACTTCGATTCTGGAAAAACTGGCAAAGACAACGGCCCCCACGACGGACCGTCACAGGGCCTCATTTCAAAACACTTAGAAAATCTGCAAATTGGGTACTGAAATCGACTCTCTGAACTTCGTAACGAAATGGCAGGACGGACCGTCACAGGTGTGACGGACCGTCACAGGTGTGACGGACCGTCACAGAGCCTTCAGTGGAAATCCACTCTCTGGACCTTGCGACGACCTGCAGGACGAACCGTCGCAGGCACGACGGGCCATCGCAGGTTGTGCAATCCCAGTCTGGGTCGGATTTCTTTATACGTTTTAAGGGACGTTTTTGACTATTCCTGCTTTAATTATAAAGTTAGTGGGTTAATTCTAATAAGTATAATTACTTGGGGGTTAAAAGAGGTAACCTTAAGTTAATTAGTGGGTTATTATTGCCATCTTTTATTCTTAATTATATACTAATTAGTGTAAAAGAATGAGGGTTTGAATAAAGAAAATAGAAAGAACAAGAGAAAGAGGGAGAAAGTCGAACGAGAAAGAGGAGAAACGAAGAGAAACAAAGCTTGGGAAATTGCTTGCTTGATCACTAATCTTCGGTGGAGGTAGGTTATGGTTTTCATGCTATTCGTAGTAAACTCTTAATAGTGAATGATATGTGTTAGTAGTATTGTAAACCCTTCTATATGCTTAATCGTATGCTTGCATGAATGATGTGATTATGTAATTATGAATAAATAAGCATGATGAAGCTATTGAATCCCAAATCTTGAAAAGAAACCCTAATCTACTTGTTAATGATGATGCCTTGGTATAAAAGAAGGCTTGATGAACGAAAGTGGTGAGATTAGGGATCGGTGCCACGTTCCGGTACCAGGATAGAGATAGAGGATCGGGTGCCACGTTCCGGTACCAGGATAGAATGAGGATCGGAGTGTCACATTCCGACACCGGGATAGTATATGGATCGGGTGCCACGTTCCGGTACCAGGATAGAATGAGGATCGGAGTGTCACGTTCTGACACTAGGATAGTATATGGATCGGGTGCCACGTTCCGGTACCAGGATAGAATGAGGATCGGAGTGTCACGTTCCGACACCAGGATAGTATATGGATCGGAGTGTCACGTACCGACACGAGTGGAATAAATATAATGAATCTTGCAAGATGCTAATATACCCAATTTAATGAATTTAATTCCCAAATGAGTATGGTATTGAGGCTTGAGTCCTCATGAGTGAACTTGACGGTAATTGTTAATGATATAGTACTTGTTGTTGCTACATGTTGAGTATCATAGTTGATTTTATGATATTGCTTAATATATATTGTTTTCTATTTCGAGTTGGCCGATGATATCTACTCAGTACCCGTGTTTTGTACTGACCCCTACTTTTATGTTTTCTTCTTTGTTATTTGTGGAGTGCAGCAAACGTGCCGTCGTCTTCGACTCAACAGTAATTCAAGCCGGTCTTTACTACATCGGAAATTCAGGGTGAGCTAATTCTTCTAGCTTGGACTGGATCTTCTTCTTCAAGTCTTGATGCCTTGAACTTCCGGCATGGACTAGCTTCTTATGTATTTTTAGCTTCTTAGACATTTTTAGCTAGAAATTTGATCATAGATGTTCTTGTGATGATGACTTCCAGATTTTGGGGAATAATAGTTATTGAATTGGTTTTTATTTAATGAGCTTGAGTCTTCCGCATTATTTTCTGTTGATATATGTTGAAATGATAAGGTTTAGATTGGTTGGTTCGCTCACATAGGAGGGTAAATGTGGGTGCCAGTCGCGGCTCGGTTTTGGGTCGTGACAAACTTGGTATCAGAGCATTAGGTTCGTTGGTCTCATCACACAAGAACGAGTCTAGTAGAGTCTTAAGGAACGGTAGGGGGACGCCTTTACTTTTCTTTGAGGGGCTATAATACTTTAGGAAAATTCCATTCTTTCTTTCTTTCTTTCGTTCTACTACTTGAATCCAATTGGTATCTAGGTGATACAAATTGGTATCTGACCATCTTCACTCTATTTCACAGATGGTTAGAACTAGAGCAACGACTGTGCCAACACCAACACCGGCAAGACAAGAAACGTCTGAGCCAGCCACTGGGGCTGTGGCTCGAGGAAGAGCAACGGCAAGAGGCCGTGGTAGAGGTCGTCGGAGGACGTCCTCTAGAGGGAGAGGACGAGTACCTAGCCCATCTGATGCTAGGGCGGTGACTCCTCCACCGACTGAGGAAGTAGTAAGAGAGGGTGAGGAAGGGGAGAATGAACAAGTGCAAAATGATGAATTGCCACCCCAACCTACCCCAGAGATGATCAATCAGGTTCGTAAGGTACAACATGCGGCTACTATGGCTCCTCGTATAGATGCCTCATTGGACATAGGCACGTTTCCACGTCTGACTACTGGGCCTATAATGACAAATGATCAGCATGAACATTTCAGTAAGTTCTTGAAATTGAAACCTCCAGTCTTCAAGGGTGCTGAATCTGAGGATGCTTACGATTTTCTGGTTGACTGTCATGAGCTACTACACAAGATGGGTATAGTAGAACGGTTTGGTGTTGAGTTCGTGAGTTACCAGTTTCAAGGGAACGCCAAAATGTGGTGGCGGTCACATGTTGAGTGTCAACCAACAGAGGCACCACCTATGACTTGGGCCTCATTCTCTAGCTTGTTTATGGAGAAGTATATCCCCCGGACTTTGAGGGATAGGAAAAGGGATGAGTTCTTGAGCCTAGAGCAAGGTAGGATGTCGGTTAATGCATATGAGGCTAGGTTTCGCGCACTATCCAGGTATGCCACTCAACTTTGTTTCAGTCCACAAGAGCGGATTCGCCGGTTTGTGAAGGGGTTGAGGTTAGAGTTTCGGATTTCGGCCTTACAGGTAGCGGCTACGGCAAAATCCTTCCAAGAAGTGGTAGACTTCGTGATAGAGGTGGAAGGAGTGAAGCCCAATGACTTCACCTCGACATCGACATCAAAAAGGTTTCGAAAGGGAGGTGAGTTTAATGGTTCTTACCTTAGAGGACAGGGTTCCGGAGGTTACTCAGTCCGACCGATTCAGTCTTCACTACAGACTGTAGTTGGGGGTCCACCTCAGACCGGTCAACACTTCCCTGAGAGACCTATGCATGAACCCAGAGAGTGCTATGGATGTGGGGAGATTGGACATATTAAGAGATATTGTCCAAAACAGAGTTACCGACCCCCAATAGCTAGAGGTAGAGGTGGTTATGGAAGAGGCCGTCATTCTGGAGGACGCGGTGGTCGAGGTAATGGTGGTCACCAAAACGGCCGGGGTGATGGGCAAACTAGAGCCACTACATCACAACATGGTAGGGGCAACGGACAGACAAGTAATGGGGCCCATTGCTACGCTTTTCCTGGGAGATCTGAAGTGGAGACATCAGATGCTGTCATCACAGGTAATCTTTTGATTTGTGATTGCATGGCTTCTGTATTGTTTGATCCTGGATCCACATTTTCTTATGTATCTTCCTCATTTGCTAATGGTCTAAATTTACGTTGTGAATTACTTGACATGCCTATTCGTGTTTCTACTCCGGTGGGTGAGTCTGTGGTAGTTGAAAAGGTATATAGGTCTTGTTTGGTGAACTTTGTGGGGAGCAACACTTAAGTAGATTTGGTTATCTTAGAAATGGTTGATTTTGATGTAATTCTGGGTATGACTTGGCTTTCTCCGCAATTTGCGATCTTGGATTGTAATGCTAAAACGGTGATGTTAGCCAAGCCTGGGACAGATTCGTTAGTGTGGGAGGGTGACTACGCTTCCAATCCGGTGCGCATCATCTCCTTTCTTCGTGCTAAGAAAATGGTTAGTAAAGGGTGTTTAGCTTTCTTGGCACATCTCAAGGATGACACTACCCAAGTGCCTTTGATTGAGTCGGTTTCGGTGGTCCGTGAGTTTCTGGATGTGTTCCCTGTAGATCTTCCTGGTATGCCACCAGATAGGGATATTGACTTCTGTATTGATCTTGAACCGGGTACTCGCCCCATTTCTATACCCCCTTATAGAATGGCTCCCGTGGAGTTAAGAGAGTTAAAAGCCCAACTTCAAGATTTGTTGAGCAAAGGCTTCATTAGACCAAGTGCATCCCCTTGGGGTGCTCCGGTTTTGTTTGTAAAGAAGAAGGATGGGAGTTTTCGAATGTGCATAGACTACCGGAAGTTGAACAAGGTAACCATAAAGAACAAGTATCCTCTTCCTCGCATTGATGACTTGTTCGATCAGTTACAAGGTGCTTGTGTCTTCTCTAAGATTGACTTGAGATCCGGTTACCATCAATTGAAAATACGGGCAACGGATGTGCAAAAAACTGCTTTTAGAACCAGGTATGGGCATTACGAATTTGTAGTGATGTCTTTTGGTCTTACGAATGCCCCTGCTGCGTTCATGAGTTTGATGAACGGGATTTTTAAGCCATATTTGTATCTCTTTGTGATCGTATTTATTGATGATATACTGATATACTCTAAAAGTATGGAGGAACATGAGGAGCATTTGAGAATGGTATTGGAAATGTTGAGGGAGAAAAAGCTTTATGCCAAGTTCTCTAAGTGTGAGTTTTGGCTAGATGCAGTGTCCTTCTTGGGGCACGTGGTTTCTAAGGATGGAGTGATGGTGGATCCTTCTAAGATTGAGACAGTGAAGAATTGGGTAAGACCTATTAATGTGTCAGAAATAAGGAGCTTTGTTGGGTTAGCTAGCTACTACCGCCGATTTGTCAAGGGATTCTCTTCTATTGCTTCCCAATTGACGAACTTGACTAAGCAGAATGTTCCATTTGTATGGTCAGATGAGTGTGAGGAAAGCTTTCAGAAGCTCAAGACTCTGTTGACTACTACACCAATTCTCACCTTACCAGTGGAAGGTAAGAATTTCATTGTCTATTGTGATGCATCCTATTCGGGTTTGGGTGCAGTGCTAATGCAAAAGAAGAATGTGATTGCTTATGCTTCAAGACAATTAAAAGTGCATGAACGTAACTACCCAACTCATGATTTGGAATTGGCCGCGGAAGTGTTTGCACTAAAGCAATGGAGACACTATTTATATGGGGTTAAGTGTGAGGTCTACACGGATCATTGTAGCCTTCAGTATGTCTTTACTCAGAAAGATTTGAACTTGAGACAGAGGAGATGGATAGAACTACTGAAGGACTACGACATCACTATTTTGTATCATCCGGGGAAGGCGAATGTTTTAGCGGATGCTTTAAGTAGAAAGGCGGAAAGCAAAGGAAGTCTAGCTCACTTGCAAGCTTCTAGACGCCCATTGGCTAGAGAAGTTCAGATTCTGGATAACGACCTTATGAGATTAGAAGTAAATGAGAAGGGAGGATTTTTAGCTTGTGTGGAGGCAAGATCTTCCTTCCTTGACAAGATTAAGGGAAAGCAGTTTAATGATGAAAAATTGATCCGGATCCGACATAAAGTTTTGCAAGGAGAGGCTAATGAAGCGACAATCAATGAGGAAGGTGTTTTGAGGATTAAAGGAAGGGTATGTGTACCCCGCGTCGATGATTTGATCAACACTATTCTGACAGAAGCTCATAGTTCAAGGTATTCTATACATCCGGGTGCAACCAAGATGTATCGTGACCTAAAGCAACAGTTTTGGTGGAGTAGAATGAAGCGTGATATATTTGATTTTATTGCCAAATGTCCAAACTGTCAACAAGTAAAGTCTGAACATCAAAGGCCCGGAGGAACACTTCAGAGAATGCCCATTCCTGAATGGAAGTGGGAAAGGATTGCAATGGATTTCGTGGTTGGTCTTCCAAAGACATTGGGAAAGTTTGATTCTATTTGGGTAATTGTTGATAGGTTAACAAAGTCTGCCCACTTCATTCCGGTCAAGGTGACTTACAATGAAGAGAAGTTAGCCAAACTTTACATCTCGGAAGAGGTGTGATTGCATGGGGTTCCACTCTCTATTATATCATATAGAGGTACGCAGTTTATTTCTAAGTTTTGGAAAACATTGCATGCGGAATTGGGTACTAGGTTGGACCTTAGTACTGCGTTCCATCCTCAGACCGATGGTCAGTCTGAGCGAACGATTCAAGTGTTGGAGGATATGCTTCATGCATGTGTGATAGAATTTGGTGGTCAGTGGGATAGCTTCTTACCCTTAGCAGAGTTCTCCTACAACAATAGCTATCACTCAAGCATTGATATGGCCCCATTTGAGGCACTATATGGGAGAAGATGTAGGTCTCCCATTGGGTGGTTTGATGCATTTGAAGTTAGACCTTGGGGTACTGACCTTTTGAGGGATTCATTAGAGAAAGTGAAATCTATTCAAGAAAAGCTGTTAGCGGCACAAAGTAGACAGAAGGAGTATGCAGATCGGAAGGTTAGAGACTTGGAATTTATGGAGGGTGAACAAGTCTTCTTGAAGGTTTCGCCAATGAAAGGGGTGATGCGGTTTGGTAAGCGAGGTAAACTTAGCCCAAGGTATATTGGTCCATTTGAAGTACTTAAGCGAGTAGAGGAGGTGGCTAATTAGTTAGCCTTGCCTCCAGGGCTGTCCGGAGTGCATCCGGTATTCCATGTGTCGATGTTAAAAGATACCATGGGGATGGAAACTACATTATCCGTTGGGATTCAGTTTTGCTTGATGAGAATTTGTCTTATGAGGAGGAACCCGTTGCCATTCTAGATAGAGAAATTCGCAAGTTGAGATCAAGGGAGATTTCATCCATCAAAGTTCAATGGAAGAATCGACCCGCTGAAGAAGCCACTTGGGAGAAGGAGGCAGATATGCGAGAAAGATACCCACATCTGTTTACAGATTCAGGTACTCCTTTTCGCCCTTGTTTTCCTTCTTGTGATCATTCGGGGACGAACGATGGGTAAATTGGTATCTATTGTAACGACCTGTTTAGTCGTTTTGAGCAGCAGACTTCGATTCTGGAAAAAATGGCAAAGACAACGGGCCCCACGACGGAACGTCGTAGGCACGACGGACCGTCACAGGGCCTCATTTCAAAACACTTAGAAAATCTGCAAATTGGGTACTGAAATCGACTCTCTGAACTTCGTAACGAAATGGCAGGACGGACCGTCACAGGTGTGACGGACCGTCACAGAGCCTTCAGTGGAAATCCACTCTCTGGACCTTGCGACGACCTGCAGGACGAACCGTCGCAGGCACGACGGGCCATCGCAGGTTGTGCAATCCCAGTCTGGGTCGGATTTCTTTATACGTTTTAAGGGACGTTTTTGACTATTCCTGCTTTAATTATAAAGTTAGTGGGTTAATTCTAATAAGTATAATTACTTGGGGGTTAAAAGAGGTAACCTTAAGTTAATTAGTGGGTTATTATTGCCATCTTTTATTCTTAATTATATACTAATTAGGGTAAAAGAAAGAGGGTTTGAATAAAGAAAATAGAAAGAACAAGAGAAAGAGGGAGAAAGTTGAACGAGAAAGAGGAGAAACGAAGAGAAACAAAGCTTGGGAAATAGCTTGCTTGATCACTAATCTTCGGTGGAGGTAGGTTATGGTTTTCATGCTATTCGTAGTAAACTATTAATAGTGAATGATATGTGTTAGTAGTATTGTAAACCCTTCTATATGCTTAATCATATGCTTGCATGAATGATGTGATTATGTAATTATGAATAAATAAGCATGATGAAGCTATTGAATCCCAAATCTTGAAAAGAAACCCTAATCTACTTGTTAATGATGATGCCTTGGTATAAAAGAAGGCTTGATGAATGAAAGTGGTGAGATTAGGGGATCGGGTGCCACGTTCCGGTACCAGGATAGAGATAGAGGATCGGGTGCCACGTTCCGGTACCAGGATATAATGAGGATCGGAGTGTCACGTTCCGACACCAGGATAGTATATGGATCGGGTGCCACGTTCCGGTACCAGGATAGAATGAGGATCGGAGTGTCACGTTCCGACACCAGGATAGTATATGGATCGGGTGCCACGTTCCGGTACCAGGATAGAATGAGGATCGAAGTGTCACGTTCCGACACCAGGATAGTATATGGATCGGAGTGTCACGTACCGACACGAGGGGAATAAATATAATGAATCTTGCAAGATGCTAATATACCCAATTTAATGAATTTAATTCCCAAATGAGTATGGTATTGAGGCTTGAGTCCTCATGAGTGAACTTGACGGTAATTGTTAATGATATAGTACTTGTTGTTGCTACATGTTGAGTATCATAGTTGATTTTATGATATTGCTTAATATATATTGTTTTCTATTTCGAGTTGGCCGATGATATCTACTCAGTACCCGTGTTTTGTACTGACCCCTACTTTTATGTTTTTTTCTTTGTTATTTGTGGAGTGCAGCAAACGTGCCGTCGTCTTCGACTCAACAGTAATTCAAGCCGGTCTTTACTACATCGGAAATTCAGGGTGAGCTAATGCTTCTAGCTTGGACTGGATCTTATTCTTCAAGTCTTGA
This sequence comes from Solanum chmielewskii, assembly GCA_027704785.1. Lineage (NCBI taxonomy): Eukaryota > Viridiplantae > Streptophyta > Magnoliopsida > Solanales > Solanaceae > Solanum > Solanum chmielewskii. Next base: position 23,773,282 of record JAKWIX010000322.1, on the reverse strand, counting down.
TGCCTTGAACTTCCGGCATGGACTAGCTTTTTATGTATTTTTAGCTTCTTAGACATTTTTAGCTAGAAATTTGATCATAGATGTTCTTGTGATGATGACTTCCAGATTTTGGGGAATAATAGTTATTGAATTGGTTTTTATTTAATGAGCTTGAGTCTTCCGCATTATTTTCTCTTGATATATGTTGAAATGATAAGGTTTAGATTGGTTGGTTCGCTCACATAGGAGGGTAAATGTGGGTGCCAGTCGCGGCTCGGTTTTGGGTCGTGACAACTATATGTTCCAAAAATGTCACCAAACTAACAAAAAATCATAAAAAAATTCATACATCTTAATCTTCTTTAAATTTAAAGGAAAATCCTCGAATAATGAAGTGATCCTCCTTACTATGGTAATATACTAATATATAACAAAGGAATTCCAATATGATACAAACACCCAACAAAAATATACTTGATCCAACAAAATCTGTTACTCAACAAATCTTGTTACCATTCTTTCAAATTCACTGCAGTATTCCAATAAGAAATAATAGAAATAGTCCAAGTGTCTAACTAAAAGCCAATAATAATTTTATATCACACTCACATGGAATACTTTTAAAAAATTCTTGCACCATTGGAATGGGCTCTAAAGGAGACATAACATCACTAGTATCACAAACATAAAACGAATAGGTGAAGCAACACTTGTTCCCACATATAGAAACTTTAGAGACACAAATACCTTTCTTGAATTGGTATTGAGAATATCCTACCACATTAAATTAGGATTACCTAACATATTGGAGGTTAATCTTTTAGACTAATAGTCATAAATTGCATGATAGTGAAAAATTTCAATCCATATCCAAATGTTGTTTAAATCATCTGTATATTAAATAACTAAATTTTTCCACGTGTCATACACTATTAAATCAACATAAGATCAATGTAATCGATCTACCACTAAGAACAATCTACAGGTGTAGTAATATGTATAGAGATAAGAGAAAAGTCACAAAGCATATTCAAATCCAAAATAAGGTACATACTTACAAAGTTGATCTACACTCAAAATAAAACTATATTCAACTAAAAGCATATCGAATGATACTTTAAACAACCTTGATTATCCCGATACAATAAGTTATTTATGAAGGTAATATTCTCCATCACTGACATATTGGTCTATGATCTATTTAGAAATTTATAACTACTATGCATACATCTCTATAGGTGTCCTTATGTAGCGTCATACAACTATCCATTCCAAAATTTTCTAACTAAGGAATCTTTTCCCCCTCTTATTTTCAGTTATTATTGCTAATCCTCAATTCAATATACGAAGAGCTCATCGCAATATGAATTTATCACTATTTATCAGTAACACCATTTAAATGTCTTTACTTGCTGATATCCAATTTAACCGTTTTATAATCTTTTGATGTATTAGACTTAACCAACTTGTGACTTCTATCCAATACACATTAGTGTTGTCATAATGTCATTCAACTTAAACTATTCAAAATATCTTTTGTATACCTACACTCTAAGGATAAAGAGGAAATATGTCGTATAAATCTTATAACAAATCTTACCCTCTCAAATATCATAAGCAGTGATCACATTTTATATTCTATCATTTCTCAACTTTTACTCACATCCTTACTATAATCACTAAACTCTTATTTTATCAATTGAATCTTCCTAATCTTATAATTCTCTTCAAGACATCAAAATATACCATTTCATTAATAATTATTCACATATCATAAACACAAGTTAGTAAATTGTCCCTAATAAATTCAAATGAAGTTCAAGGATCCTTCTCTAAATCACACCTTGAGAAAGTTGTTCTTACTATTTCAAACCTCGTCAATTTTATTATTTAAATTCAAAATACTCAATACTAAGTTATTTTGGTAACCACACAACTTATGTTCTATACCGCATAATATTATTCCCTACCACAGATGTCAAATCTGAAAATGTATCCTCATTATTGGTGAGAGAATGGAACAAGAAATTTTGACCTTAAACTAAACCACACACGCACGATTACGAATGAAAGAAGAAATGTCCTAAAGTCTTATATCCTCTCGAAGATAAGTAATAGACATCTCTGCACCGATCCACAAGACTCTACTAGACTCAGCTCTTGCACTCGTGTGACCGATGAACCTAGGGCTCTGATACCAAATTTTCACAACCCAAAAATCACGAGTCATGATGACACCTGTGTTCCTAACCGATAGGTAAGCCAACCCAATAAATATCACCATTTCAACTTAAACATGAAAAAATAATATCAACTAATATCTAACATACTAATTATTTAAAATAAATGCGAAAAAATAGAAATATCACCCCCAAGATTTAGTGCCATAAGTACAAGAGCATCTACAATAAGATACAAGTCTGAACTAATATGAAAATTTAAACATATGATTTCCTATCAGAATATCAAAATAACCTAATAAATAGAGCTAGATCAAAGGTGTGGGCTGCAGAATATCTCAAGCAGTGCACCACAACTCCAAGACAATCCAAACTCAATTCAAGCTCCAAGAACGTGCCCGATTTTAAAATCCAATCGGCATCACAAAAGAGTGCAGCAAGTGCAGTATGAGTACGAAACTACGTGTACCTAATATATCTCATTGACCGACAACGAAGAAGTAGTGACAGGAGTTTATGTAAGAAAATCAGTTCTTTGTGTATACAAGTCTATATTATATTTACCAGCCAAGTTCCATCAAATGGAAGAAATCAAATATCACATGCTTTTCAACTACCAATAAAACCATAATCAACAAAAAATGAAGGATGTAATAAAATGCAATTCAATGTGACACCGTGATTAGATATGCATGATAATCCTCGGAAATACATAGAGAGTTCATGACCCATGGGGGACTCGCGAGGTCCATATACCGACACGGACGATCTCCACGTGTCTGTGCAGACGATCTTAACACACTATCATAAAACCAAATAATCCCCAGCACGGACGATCTCCACGTGCCAAACTAATAATCATAATCAATCACTTGCATGAACGATCTCCACATGCCCAAATTATAATTACAACTCGGTCTCAACACAGATGATCTCCACGTGTTAGACATTTACTTATACTCAATCTTATGTCAATGCATGTGCACAATATGATATGAAACCAAGGGGATGACACAACATCTCAATAATTCAAATGTCGCTATGACATAAAATCACCTCAATTATCATAATTACATGGGTTCAATAGACAAATCCAGCCACACACAAGAAATTAAGTTACTTATACATAGGTTAATGCTCATATTCTTTTGGCATTATCAAATTACAATCTATCATATTATAGTAATAAACTTTCTCGTTACTCACACTGGTACTCGTAACCATGTTTGTCACACCATTGGTACGAGACCTCCGTCTTTCACCCTTACCCATTGTCCAATTTATTTTTAATCTTTAATTAGAAAACGTCCCTCAACGAAGTCTAGGAAATCTTAACATACCTCGAATGTTGAACACATATCACAAATCCTTAAGATCTTGCATTTCCCTTCCACAAATCTTCTAGGTTTTCCAATCTATCAAATGTGCACTACTTGTAAGTAAGCAAATCTGTTGACACTCTTATTACTATATGCCCTTTCAAAACTCAAAAATTCACCCTACTTTAAAATCAAGCTCCTAATTTTGTTGTCAATTAATAAAACAAGTCTCATATTTACTAAAATTCACGCTTAGGACAAATCTTTATTTCTCCTAATCTCATAAATCTAATAATATTTATATAATGTAATACACCTAATATTTAATTTCCTATATCAATAAATTCAAACTTAAATCATAGGGAGATAATTATTGGAAGGATCTGAAAATATACTATACCGAACTTAACGTGAAACCATATGCAAGCCTTTCAATCACTTATCAATTTATTACATGCACCCAATTTGTAGAAATAGAAGTTTTAGCACGATATTCTTAAGCGATAATCTCCCACATAAATCTAAACTACGAAAATTATACAAATAAATGTAGGAATGCTACACCCCAATCCCTTATATGATTTTTTTAATCAATAAATTAGTCACCATTCTGCCATAAAGGACCATTTTTTTCTTATCCCCCAGATTTACAGAACCCCCCCCCCCCCCCCAAAAAAAAAAAAAAAAACAAAAAAAACACATTGCATCAGCAACATATGGTTTCGACATTGTCAAATTTTCAATAAGATACATTAATATAATAATGAATATTATTGATTTCCATCTATTCACTATATTATATTAGATATAGAAAATATGAAATACCAACTAGTGATTATTTACTTACCTGAACGTTAGGCACAAAGCGTCTTCCATTCCCTCGTCTGAGGATATTAGCCCTAATACGTTTATTTTATAATTAATTAAAAACTACCTTCTTTTAACTTATTTTAGTAAATGGGTCAAATGGTATAGGTATTAAATGAATTATGGACTTGGCACATTTACTACCAAAAAATTAATTATTTTTCATTTAAATAACCGTAGTAAAACGAATAGTTCAAAATTTCAAACTTAAATTTTACGCAAAGAGTCAAACAATTCTAGTAATCAAAACGATCTAGCGGATCGTCACAAGCATGGATTATTGATATTATTTTCTATGTTTTCCTCAATTTCTTTTTCAACATCTATGATTTTACTTATTTTTTGCTTTACATAATATATTTTTGTCTTATTAATATTATTATTTGTACTCAATTTCCAACAATCTATCTCACAAAAATTGAGGAACATCAATATTTATTTCAAGTAAAGGAAATACTTCTTTTGAAAGTATGACACATAGTTGCAACAATTAAATGTTGATTCAACAGGTTGGAAGATATAACATATCAATCCAAAGAAAATACTCATCGTTTAGTACAAAAAAAAATCTGAATATTTAAATTCTTATGTTTTATAAATTAAAAATCTTTTTTGAAAATAAAATAAAAGTATATAAGTATTAATTTTTGAAATGCAATGTGTATGTGATTTGTTCTTTAATAAATAAGGAAGGTTGTACAAAAAAAAAGTCAAACGTGTTTAATTTTATTACTAGTATTTACTATAATCGGCACAAAATTCTTTTTAAAAAGTTGATAATATTTTATTTTTTATAAAAAAAAATATCCACATAAGTTGACAAGTAATAAACGTGCTATTTTACTATTATTTTTTCCTGATGAAACGAAAGTACGGTTTTTGAGGTGAAACAAATTCAATTTTTTCAAAATAAAAATTATTAAACAACCAAACTCAGAAGAATATAATATAAAATTTATACTTTGCTAAATGCTTAAATAATAAGGTATTTTCTGCAAAATAAGAAAAATCTATATATATATATATATATATATATATATATATATATATATATATATATATATATATATTAAAAAGTTAGATGATTCAGTTACGACAAAAGAAATAAGGAGATTAGTATTGAATATATTAAATTTTACATTTACAATTGAAATAATTAAGACTGACAAGAATCTTGTTGCAGATTACCTATCAAGAAAAAGGAACACAAACTGAACCAGATACAACAGAAGAAATACTCAAAGCTATTACTACACTTTCTACAAAAGTAGATAGTATGAGTAAAGAATTACAAAATTTGAACATCTATATATATTAACAACGAAGCATAAAATAACAGCAAGAAATAAAATTAACAAAATAAAAATAGAAAATCCTTTTGAAAAAATAATTACTGTAATAGACAATAATGACTATAGCTATAAAGAAATTGATATAGAAGAAGATTTAGAGATAGTAAAAGAAAGATTAAGCACTTCAAGCGTACCAAATACATTGACAAGAGCTACCTCATCAAGGATGAGTACATCTAAAAGAAAATATGAAATTCCACAAACCTTATTAGATAAAGAAGAAATAACACCATATCATTATTTCATAACAGGAATAATAGACCAAAGAAAATATAAAATATTAATAGATACAGGACAAGAAGAAAATTATATAACAAGAGAGTTAGTATTAGAAGAAGAAATTATAAAAACAGGATACACATGCCCTGGACTACCTAGTGAGATAGTAAACACGAATGAAGAAACAACAGAAAAAGAAATAATTATAGGAGGAGTGGAAGCGTAGAGAATATAAAGAGAGAGTAAGAGATGTAAGGATGAAGGTGTGTTTTATTTATGAAGGCAAATGCCTCTTATATAGATATACATAATGACCTTTCGTCTGTGTTAAAAGACAATTGGCCCTTACTATTTACACGGTAACTTGACTCTTACTATTTACACAGTTACTTGACTCTTACTATTTACGATAAAGACATACTGACACTATTGACTTTACGACTTTTTTACAAGAAAACAAAATAAACTTTGGCCAAATGGCCGACAATGACTATGACCTAATTTGTACATATATCTTTATGTCTCTTTCTTCTTTCTTTCTTTCCAATATCTTGTTCTTCACATCTTTTATTCTAATTGGACGTCTGGCACATAATTGTCTTCTCCTTCACATTTTGAACATATATGGTCAGGATATTTTTGTCCTATTAATTTACAATATCTTGTCATCAAATTGGCTGAAATAAAATTCTTTCGTATAGCTCTTGTTGTAGGTATTTGTTCTGGCTTTAGCAAGCTTAATATCCATTGTCTTAGGTCTTCCATATCTGCTGTCCTAATTTCTCTGCAATTTGAGTAGATGATTGTCTGGTCTCTGTTGTAATATGTCCAAATTGCATTTTCGTTTAAGTAATTATTTGTCATCTCACTTAGTATGGTAGCTATTCCAATAGTTCTTTTATTTGCATGAAATTCTAGAATATCCACTTTTTGTATTTCTTCTTGGATATCTATTTTTTCTGGAATTATCATGTCTCTTGTAAGTCCAATCTTTATAGCTTGTATTGTAGGCTTAACTTCGTCATATAATATCTCTGCTGTAGCTGCGTAAAACTTTATATAAAAAAGAGTTCCTTTAGTTACTCTTTTATATTGTAAAAAGGCTTTATATAATTCCGGTATCTTTGATATCTCGTCTCCCGTTATTGTATATACAGTACTTAATAATCCGTAGTTGTAGCAGGTTGCTACTAGATTTGGGTTGGTTCCTGGTTGTGCAATTAGCTTATTGTATCCTTGTAAATATTGGGTTATATAGTCTTCAGTTGGGTTCTTTGTTTCTTTGGCTCTGGGGTTTAGGTTTAGAAATGTTTGTACTTTGTATATATTTTCTATATACATTCTGGTAATGTGGTTATATGTTTGTTTATCTGAACTTAGGCTGGCTTTATAGGTATTTACTTGTGGTGGTATGAATATATCTTTCTGGGTACTTGGAGGAGTATATGGTCTTGAGAATAACTTATTCAAGTTTGTATTTGTGTATTTTATTTTAGTTTCCTCCTTTTTTGTAGGTTGTCCTGCTGTAGATGTGCTGGCTGTAGCTGTATTTAAACAAACATTGTTATGGGTTTTAAGGAGTTTCCCATCGTCTCCTTGTAGTTCTGGAATTTTTATGTCTTCCGATCGACATAGCTCCGCATATTTATAGTCATGCTGCTGACTTTTAGTTTTCAAATTTTGTAATTCTTTACTCATACTATCTACTTTTGTAGAAAGTGTAGTAATAGCTTTGAGTATTTCTTCTGTTGTATCTGGTTCAGTTTGTGTTCCTTTTTCTTGATAGGTAATCTGCAACAAGATTCTTGTCAGTCTTAATTATTTCAATTGTAAATGTAAAATTTAATATATTCAATACTAATCTCCTTATTTCTTTTGTCGTAACTGAATCATCTAACTTTTTTGTTATCCACCATTTTACTTGTGTGTTATCTGTTCTTACAATAAATTTATTGTAAACAATATATGGTTCAAATGCTAATAGACATTTATATAATGCGAATAATTCTTTTCTATTTATTTCCCATTTTATTTGTGCTTCTGTGTAAGATCCTGAATAATATCTACAATGGTGTTCTATTTTTTCTTTTTCATATTTGTATTTTAGAACTCCTCCGTAACTATGATCACTCGAATCTGTTTCAACAATGTAAGTGAATGTTCTATTTTCATCAGGAAAATATAGTTTTGGTAATTTTTTACATAGATTTTTAATAATTTTTATATGTTCTTTATCTTTATCATCAAAATGATATTCTACATCTTTTTTAAGTTTTTTATGTAGTGGTTTTAAATGTTCTGCTAATTTTGGTATATATTCTCTTACCTGATTTACTAATCCTAGAAAGGATTGTAATTTCTTTTTTGTATCTATATTTTCATTAATAGTAATTATTTTTTGTACTATATGAGTTTGCATTTTTATTCCATTTTTGTCTATTTGTATTCCTAGGAATTCTATTTGTGATTTCATAATTTCTGCTTTTCTTTTACTCAAACTTATACCTGTATTTTTTACTATATGTATAAATTTTTCCAATAATCTTATATGTTCAACTTGTGTTCTAGAATATAACAATATGTCATCTATATATACGATACAGTTTTCTAGCTGGTTAAAACAGTTATCCATAAAATGTTGGAATCTACCTGGTGCATTTTTATATCCAAAGGGTAAAACATTCCATTCATAGAAACCTTGCGGTACTGTGAATGCTGTTAATTGTTTGGATTCTTCTTCTAGTTTTAGGTGGTAAAATCCTGATTTACAGTCAAATTTGCTAAAATAATTATATCCTTGTATTTGTCTTATTTTTAGTATTTTGTTTGGTATCGGATAATTGTATGTTTTAGTTTTAGCATTTAGATTACGATAGTCTATGACCATTCTACTTTTACCTCTTTTTTGTTCACTATGTTTTATAACTATAAATGCTGGACTTGTGTGTTTACTATTACTCTTTTGTATGTAATTATTTTCTAATAATTCATCTATATGTATTTTAAATTCTTTTAAATCATCAAAGTTATATTTTAATGGTTTTTGTGTTATTATGCTATTTTCATCTATTAATTCAATTTTTACTTTTGTCTTATGTTTTTCCCATCCTTGTAATGGATCTTCACTATATAATTGTTCTAGTTGTTCATTAATTAATTTGACTTTGTCTATAGCAAATATAATAATTTCTAATTGCGTTATTTGTTTATTATTTATATTTTCCATTTCTTGGTTTATTTTTTCACTTCCTTTTATCCATTCCATAGGTTTTCGTTGTTTATTATTTACCCTTTTTGCTCCTATCTTATTTCCGCATGGTGTAGTAAGCCACCAATGTGTTTTTGTTATTATGTGTGGGTAAAATCTATCTAGAAATGGCATTCCTAATAACATATCTTTTGTAGTAAATTCAAAATTGTACATTTCTTCTATTGTTAATATTTTATCCCATATTTGTATTTTTATATTTTTTGCTTTGTATTTAATCATACTTCCTTCATTGTTAAATCCTGTTACTACCATAGGTGTTTTTAATTTTTCCCATTTATCTTCTGGTAAGCAATTATATTTACATATATTCGCTTCTGCTCCTGTATCTATCATAGGGGTATAATATCTGTTGTGATATCTTTCTACTATAATTTTTGCAGGTATAAATATTTTCATTAATCATTTTGTCCTTTTTATAATTATTTTCTTATTTTGGCAAGTTATTGTTAATTGTTCATTTTCTATATTGTATGGTTTAACTTTTTCTAACCATTTTATTCCTAATGTAATATTATGGTTTCCTTGGTATATTTTGAATTGTATTATTAAGGGTATTCCTCCTATAATTATTTCTTTTTCTGTTGTTTCTTCATTCGTGTTTACTATCTCACTAGGTAGTCCAGGGCATGTGTATCATGTTTTTATAATTTCTTCTTCTAATACTAACTCTCTTGTTATATAATTTTCTTCTTGTCCTTTATCTATTAATATTTTATATTTTCTTTGGTCTATTATTCCTGTTATGAAATAATGATATGGTGTTATTTCTTCTTTATCTAATAAGGTTTGTGGAATTTCATATTTTCTTTTAGATGTACTCATCCTTGATGAGGTAGCTCTTGTCAATGTATTTGGTACGCTTGAAGTGCTTAATCTTTCTTTTACTATCTCTAAATCTTCTTCTATATCAATTTCTTTATAGCTATAGTCATTATTGTCTATTACAGTAATTATTTTTTCAAAAGGATTTTCTATTTTTATTTTGTTAATTTTATTTCTTGCTGTTATTTTATGCTTCGTTGTTAATATATATAGATTTTTACATCTTGCTGTAAATAATTTGCTTCCTGGTGCTAGTTCTATTCCAGACATTTTCCAATATAAAACTAATGATCTATCTATATTTTTATCTGTTAATGATACTGTATAATTAGCACTTATTGTAAATTTAAATTTTTTATATATCAAGTTTCCTTTTACTGCACTTATTACGCTTTTTTCTATAGGGTGTACAATTCTATCATCTGCTAAGTATATTTCTATGGGTGTATCTATTCCTTCTCTAAAGCAGGCTTTTATTAATATTTCTGTTCCTCCTAAATGTAGGTATTTTATTGGTGTTTTAGCTTTTATATCTTGTATTTCTTTGTTTATCATTCTTTTATTTACTATAGGTATATATGCTTTTCCTTTTGTGTATTTACAATCTATGATATGTTCTTTTTGACTAACTACATAATATTCTTCTTTTTGTCTTTTAAACCAATTTCTTAAAATAGGTATTTCTAGTACTTTTTCAACACTTAAATCTAATTCTTTTCCTTTTATTTGTTCAAATATCGTATTATCAAATATAATTTTCTGTTCTGATGATTCTTCATCTTGATATTCTTCCTTAGATATTATTTTTATTTCATTTTCAGACATTATATTTCTTCATCTGTTTCGTTATTATCTATGTTAATATTTTCTTCTTCATTCTCAGTTTCTATATCTGATACTTCATATATACTATCATTTTCACTTAATTCATAATCTATATTAAGTGTCATAAGTACAAGAGCTTCTACAATAAGATACAAGTCCAAACTAGAAATATCTTATTGGAATACCAAAATAACCTAATAAATAGAGGTTGATTGAAGTCGTGGGCCGGAGAATATCCCAAGAATCACACCACAACTCCAAGTTAATCCAAACTCATATTCAAGTTCCAAAAACGTGCCCAAATTTGAAATCCAATCTGCACCACAAAAGAGTGCAGCAAGTGTAGTATGAGAAGGAAACCACGTGTACCCAGTATATTTCATTGACCAACAACGAAGAAGTAGTGACGCGAGTTTATATATAAAAAAATCAATTCTTTAATTATACAAGTATATAATACACTTACTAGTCAAGTTTCATCAATTAAAGGTAATCAACCATCAAGTAACTTCAAACCACCAAATAGAACACATAATCATCAAGAATGAAGGATGTCATGAGATTCAATGAAATATGAAATCATGAAATGATATGCCTCAGAATATCAAGTGCTCTCTCAATCGTATATACATGATACTACTCAGAAATACATCGAGAGTTCATGACCCATGGGGGGCTCGCAAGGTCCATATACTGACACAGACGATCTCCACGTGTCTGTGTGGACAATCTCAACGCACTATCATAAATCAGATAATCCCCAGCACGGACGATCTCCATGTGCCCAACTTATATTCATAACCAATCACTCGAACGGACGATCTCCACGTGCCCAAATTGAAATCATAGCTCAATCTTAACACGGATGATCTCCACATGTTAGACCTTTCATACTCAATCTCATGTCAATGCATGTGTACAATATTATATCAATCAAAAGGGATGATACAACATCTCCATAAATTAAATGTCGCTATGACATATAATCACTCCAATCATCACAACTTGTAATGACCCAGAAGGTTATTTTTTAAATTTTTTTATTATTCTTTTAACTTGAGTTAATTAATTAATGAGTAATTGTAGATAATTGACTTAATTGATAATTAATGGGCTAAAGTGATAATTTATTTAAGGGCAAATTTCACATATAGCAAACAAAAAATTCATATTTGTATAATATAGCAAACTTTGCATAATTGCGCTCCATAGCAAATATAAAAACTGTATAATTCGCTATACATATACAAGTGTATAATTCGCAGGCCTAAATTGTATAATTCGCTGGCCTAAATTGTATAATTCGCTGGACTATTTCGCTGCAATTGTATAATTATCTTTGCATACAGTTGAATCGAATTAAAATGTATGTATATTGCATAATTATAACTGTATAGCAAGAATATATATGTTTTTCTCGCTTTATACAAAAACAGAAACACGATATATACACTTCTGTTGTATAAAGCTAGAAAAAATTGTATTTCACTGCAATTGTATAATTCATAATTGTATAATTCTTTGGCCTTTTTCTCTGCAATATTTGAAGTAAAATGTTTGTAAATTATATAATTAAGTGTATAACACGAAGATATACATTTTTGCACGTGTATATACAATTTTCTCTCGCTTTATACAAAACAGAAACAGAAATTATACACTTTTGTGTATAAAGCGAGAGAGGCGAGAATGGGAGAGTGGCGAACGAGACTTCTGGGAGAGAGAAGCCTGGCAAATTTTTGCCAATGTTTGCTATGGAGCACAATTAAATCAAACCCTAGCTATTCTATTTAATTTAGGTTATTAGTTTGCTATTATATACAATTTTCCCTTTATTTAACACCTTATAATATTTGATCCATATTTATCAAAAATAAGTTACTAGGGTTTGTCACATATGATACATAATTATTATAATTAGATAAAATAAAGAAAAAGAGGGAAGGGACGAAAACTTACCTAACCAGACGAATGGAGGAGGAGACGAATAAACCTCAGGTGGACAGGTAACATACAATTAATACAACTAGTGCTAATTTTTTATTTATTTTGTAGATAACTATATACTAAATGGATCACATCTTTTGTGATAATATTAATTTAATGGATTAAGAGTTGAAGAATTTTTTTATTTCAATATTAAAGCCACCAATTCTGCTAGATTTTAGGGTTAGTGGAGGCAAGATAATGATTGCCTAATCATGGAGTCAAATGGTATATAAAATTTCCTTAAGAATAATGATTTAGTAGTTAGGATATATGGAACGTATTATTGTTTCATGAGTTAGCGTACACGTTTGATCTTATTTGCTAGTTCTTCTTATAGTGAGTCAAGAAATTAAATAATGGTATATTATTATTGTAATGGCCATAAAAAAAATCATATTTGGAAGTTTTAAAGATATTTGTTAATTATGATTGTTTAGTTGACGAGTGATTTTAAACAATTATTTTAGTTGGTGGTTAATGGGCTAAGTCCATAATTTAGTTAAAATATGATACTAATTGGCCCATATATATTAAAATAAAATAAATAGTAAACTTTTTCAGTTTTTATAATTAAGTAATCTAAAAAAAAAAAAAGGAAAAGACGAAACAAGGAAAACGGGAGAAAGAAAAATTTACCTGTGCAAAGAAGCGGCTGGCACAAGAACTTCTGCACACCAAGGTGAATTTGTAATGCATTAATTCTTGGTTACATATTACATTAGAGTGAATTAGGATGGTGAATGTTAATTGAAAGATTTAGATTAATATTTTTTAAAATAAGAATTAATTAAATTCTTTATGGGTGATGTTGCACTGTATCACTTTGAAGGTTGTGAAAAATGGTGGGACAAAGTCATTAATCATCAATTTTTATAATAATCATTTCATATTACAAACTAGTTAACCTACAGGAGTTGATATCTTTGTCTCAAAGTTATTGTCACCTTTGATTTCATAACTAGTGATTCCCATATTTAGTAATTCTTTTTTTTACTATCATATTATATATTAAGTTTGATATATTGAGATATGTAATTACATAACGGGTGTATTATAGTATATGAAAGCTATTAGACTTGTAATATTTGAATAAATTATGACTTAACCCTAGGCTTGAAATTTGGAGAAAATTGAAAGAGTAGATATGGTAATTGGTGTCAAGATTTAGGAACTTGATTACTTGTTTGGATCAGTTTTTGGATCTAATCTAGACATATAGTGGTATGAGTGTTGCTAATTTTGAAATCTTATTGTGAATATGTACTTGAATAGATAACATTGGTTCAGATGCTTTATGAAATGGGGAGGCTCAAGTCCCAGATTGATTGTTAGACTATCTTGAGACAAGTGGATCTCTAAACTCTTGTTAAGTGTATGAAATGCGTGTATGTCCTTGTGGTATATGTTGGGAGTTATGGGATCGGTGATGGGTTGACTTGTCCACATTGATTAGTTATAATAATGGGGAAAAAAAAAGGGATAACAAAAGGCAATCTGATTAACTGTTTATATGTGATTTTGTTGAGAAAGGGTTGAAGGCTTGTTGAATCATTGTAGATGTGACTTCATGTTTGCGTGGTTGTGAACTGTGCGATGTTATGAAAATGGTCATCTCCTCATTATTTGTGTGAATTTGTCATCTGCATTATTCTGAGGCATTGGTTGTGACAAGTGTTATGTGCATTGAGAAAGAATGAGTACTTAAGAGGATGTACCATTTTGAGGGACGTATCGCGCGCCGCGATGGATACTGTATTTCGAGGGACGTATCGCGCGTCGCGATGGTTACTATTATCGAGGGTCGTGTCGTGCGCCGCAACAGATGCATGGACAGATATGTCCCCCATGGGTCCCGGACTGAGAGACAGAGGGTATGTATCACTAGGTCAGACATGCATCATTATACTTGACATTGCATTCCATTGCATTGCACATACTTATCATTAGTGAACTTGATATTGTATTTTGCTGATCTTCTGATTAGTGATTGATTCATATTGAGCTTGTTATTGCGGATATGTAATTTGTTGAAGTATTGCTGTTGAGGATATGTAATTACTTGAAGTGTTGTTGTTGAGGATATGTAATTTGTCTTAGCGTTGTTGTTGAGCTACGTGTTATGTAAACTGTGAGCTGTTAGGTTGGGTTGATTTTAATGCAGGATGTAGTTGTGGAGGTTTGTTTGGGGGTGGTAGGAGTACCTGTATTTCATCCCCTTAGCTTGTGTTTAGAGGTTTACTTGCTGAGTACCGTGTGGTTTGGTACTCACCCCTTGCTTCTACAATTTTTTGTAGGTTATGAGCCTAGATTTTTGTTGTACTTGTCATTCTCTTCTTTTCTGAGGCTTCTTGGAGATTTGTGAGGTAGTTGTTTCCATCTCAGTAGACTTTCTTCTCCATAATTATGCTCTTGTTCTATTCTAGAAACAAGTTCATTTGAGACTTGAGTTTTTCTTTTGAATCAATTGTAATACTTTAGAGGCTTATACACGTGACTATCAGGTTTTGGGGGTTTTATTAAGTTACTTATATTTTATTTCCGCACTTTACTGTAATGGTTGAGTTTTAGGCTGACTTGTCTTGGTGGGATAAGACGAGTGCCATTACGTCAAATTTTGGGTCGTGACAATTATGGTGGTATTATTTGGAAAAATTGAAATTTAACTCTAGGTTTGAAACTTGAAAAATATGATAGTTGAAATGTTAATTGGCATCAAGGTTTATGAAATTGATTTTAAATTCTAGTGAATTGTTAGGTCAAGGCTAAACACATAATAATGTGGGTATTGTAAATTTTGAAATCTTATTGTGAATATGTACTTGAATAGAATACATTTATTTGGAATCTTTATGAAAGGGGAAAGCTCAAGTCCCGGAATGATATTGTTCAACTATTTGAGGCAAGTGGATTTTTAAACTCTTGTTAAGTGTATGAAATGTGTGTATTTCCTCATGGTATATGTTTGGAAATAACGGGATTGATGATGGGTTGACTTGTCCACATTGATTAATTCTAATGATGAAAACAAAGGGTAATGAAAGGAAATGTGAATAATTGCTTGTGTGTGATGTGTTGATAATGGAGAATGGTTTGAAAGGCTTGTTGAATCATCGTTGATATTGTTGTGAATTGTGCAATATTATGAAAATGGTCATAATCTCTTTATTTGTGTGAACATGTCATTTGCATTATTTTGAGACATGATTGTGACAAGTGTTATGTGCATAAAGAAAGAATGAAAACTTAAAGAGGATGTTATATTTCGAGCGACATATCGCGCGCCGCGATGGTTACTATATTTCGAGGGACGTATCGCACGCCGTGATTGTTACTATTATCGAGGGTCGTGTCGTGCGCCGCAACGGATGCATGAACAGATATGTCCCCCATGGGTCCCGGACTGAGAGACAGCGAGTGTGTATCACTAGGTCAGACATGCATCATTATAATTGACATTGCATTTCATTGCATTGCACATACTTATCATTAGTGAGCTTGATATTGTGTTTTGCTGATTTTGTGAATGCCTTTCTGTGGAATTGGTGATTGATGAATAATGAGCTTGTTGTTGAGGATAAACATAATTTGTTAAAGTATTGTTGTTAAGGGCATGTAATTTATCAAAGTGTTGATGTGGAGAATGTGTAATTTTTTCAAGTGTTGTTGTTGAGGATATGTAATTTGTTGAAGTTTTGTTGTTGAGAACATTTAATTTGTCTAAGTGTTGTTGTTGAGTTATGTGCTATGTAAACTGTGAGCTATTAGGTTGAGCTGATTTTTCTGCAGGATTTAGTTGTGGAGGTTCAGTTGAGGTTTTACGAGTACCCGTATTTCATCCCCTTATCTTGTGTTTAAAGGTTTATTTGCTGAGTACCGTGTGGTTTGGTACTCACCCCTTGCTTCTACAAAAAAAAATTTGTAGGTTACTAGTCCGGACCTTTATGATATATTTCTCTTCGTCTTCGAGGCTTCTTGAAGATTTGTGAGGTAGTTGTTTGTCATCTCAGCAGACCTTCTTACTCCTATTTATGATCTTGTTCTACTCTAGAAACAAGTTCATTTGAGACTTGAGTTTTTCTTTTGAATCAATTGTAATACTATAGAGGCTTGTACACGTGACAATAAGGTTTTGGGGTATAATTTAAGTTGTAGTAAATTTTTTGCATTTTATTGCATTGGTTGCATTTTTGGCTAACTTGTCCTTGTGGGATAAGACGAGTGTCATCACGCCCATTTTTGGATCGTGACACAACTATATGGGCTTAATAAAGGAACACAACCACACACAAGAAATCAAGTCACTAAATACATCAGCTAATGCCCATGTGTTTTGACATTCTCAAATTACAATATACCATATTATAGTAGTAGATTTTCCCTTTTATAACATTGGTACTCGTACCAATGTCCGTCACACCATTGGTACAAGACCCTATCTTCGCCCTTACCCATTTTCTATTCCATTTTAATCTTTAATTAGAAAAACATCCCTCAACGAAGTCTAAAAGTCCTAACATACCTTACATGCCGAATTCGTCCCAGGAATCTTCAAGATAGTTCCTTCCCTATTCGCAAAGCTTCAGGACATTCTCAATCTACAAATTGTACCTTACTCGTAATTGAACAAGTTCGTATAATACCTCTTTATATAATTCAGATCTTTCACTGTTTTTGTAACCAATCAAGGAATAATAAGAGTAAATGAAGAAACCTAAAAGCGTAGCCAGGCTACTATTAATTTAACAAAAGCACGCTTGGCATATATAAGAACTTTGGAATGGAACAAGAGTCCTCACATTATTATTTCGTCTCTGCCCTCAATATGACCCTCAAATCTCTCCCTAAAATTACATTAACTACAACAATGATAATTTCAATATTAACAAAGTAACAGCAAGCTCTAACTACAAAAAAGGACGGAACAAAATTATGTCTGGCTACTATATTTCAATTAACTATCACATATAACCCTTCCAGTGATTAGCTACTTACTACTACTAATTAATTAAACAACCTTCTAATCATTGCCTCAATTAATAGTAATCATTAGTTATCAATTGATTCAACAAATTGTGCCCCCAAAAATCTCAAAAAAAAAAATTCCACAATTACGCTACATTCACTGCCAAGTTTAGCTAACTTCCAATTCCTTAACAACTTAACTAATATAATATTGTTTTATCTTTTGAGACCTAGCAATTTAATTATACAAAGCCAAAAAAATCATTTTGCATCAACTCACCTACAATCTGATGAGTCGACCACGTCTTCGTCGGTATTTTTTGTGCCCTTATTTCTTTCAAATCTATTTATACTTAAGTATTAAAAGTGGCTGATTCCACTAACCTAATTTAATTACATGGGTCAAGTATAAAATAGATTAAATGAATTATAAATTTGACCCACTAACTATTAACAATATTAATTATTTATTCAAATTTTCATCAACTAGATGCTCTTAGTTATCGAATATTTCAAAGTTCCCGTTTAGATTTTACAAAAAAAGTCAAAATAGTCCTAGTTCACAAAACGACCTAGTGAGTCGTTACAAAATTAAAATAATAATATCAAGTTACATGATTTTTAAAGATATATCCCCATAGTCACTAATTTACAAGTGATCTTTTATTATCTATAAATATATTGATATGTAGCTAATTGTAATATAACCAATAGGTATTTCAGTGCTTAAATATAGTTGAACAATTAAATATACTTGATTTATTTCGTAACAAACTCTTATTAAATTCTTTCACGCAAGGAAGAACTCAATTTATTTAATGCAAAAGTGTCACGACCCAAATCGGGCCGCGATTGGCACCCACATTTTACCCTCCTATGTGAGCGAACCAACCAATCTAAACCTTAACATTTCAATATAATATAAACAGAAAGTAATGCGGAAGACTTAACCCATTAATAAAATCAATAACTATTATTATCCCCAAAATCTGGAAGTCATCACCACAAGAACATCTATGATCAAATGACTAAACTAAGAGTATTCTAAAAGCTAAAAATACATAATAAGTAGTCCATGCCGGAAGTTCAAGGCATCAAGACTTGAAGAAGAAGATCCAGTCCAAGCTAGAAGCATTAGCTCACCCTGAATTTCCGATGTAGTAAGACTGGCTTGAATTACTGTTGAGTCGAAGACAACGGTACGTTTGCTGCACTCCACAAATAAACAAGAAGAAAACATAAAAGTAGGGGTCAGTACAAAACACGGGTACTGAGTAGTTATCATCGGCCAACTCAAAATAGAAAACAGTATATATTAAGCAATATTATAAAATCAACTAATATCCTTAGCATGCAGCATTTACAGTTACCATAACCCTTGGTTACAACACCAAGCACATCAATGAGGACTCACGCCTCCTCATCATACTAATTTGGGAATTAGGTTCATTAGATTTGAATATATTATCATCTTTCAAGATTCATTATCTTTATTCCCCTCGTGTCGGTACGTGACACTCCGCTCCTCATATACTATCCTGGTGTCGGAACGTGACACTCCGATCCTCATTCTATCCTGGTGTCGGAACGTGACACCCGATCCATATTCTATCCTGGTACCGGAACGTGGCACCCGATCCATATACTATCCTGGTGTCGGAACGTGACACTCCGATCCTCATTCTATCCTGGTGTCGGAACGTGACACCCGATCCATATTCTATCCTGGTACCGGAACGTGGCACCCGATCCATATACTATCCTGGTGTCGGAACGTGACACTCCGATCCTCATATTCTATCCTGGTACCGGAACGTGGCACCCGATCCATATACTATCCTGGTGTCGGAACGTGACACTCCGATCCTCATATTCTATCCTGGTTCCGGAACGTGGCACCCGATCCATATACTATCCTGGTGTCGGAACGTGACACTCCGATCCTCAAAGACTATCCTGGTACCGGAATGTGGCACCCGATCCATATACTATCCTGGTGTCGGAACGTGACACTCCGATCCTCATATACTATCCTGGTACCGGAACGTGGCACCCGATCCCCTAATCTCACTACTTTCGTTCATCAAGCCTTCTTTTATACCAAGGCATCATCATTAACAAAGTAGATTAGGGTTTCTTTTCAAGATTCAGGATTCAATAGCTTCATCATGCTTATTATATCATAATTACATAATCACATTCATGCAAGCATACAATTAAGCATATAGAAGGGTTTACAATACTACCAATACATATCATTCGCTGTTAAGAGTTTACTACGAATAGCATAAAAATAACCATAACCTACCTCCACTGAAGATTAGTGATCAAGCAAGCAATTTCCCAAGCTTTGTTTCTCTTCGTTTCTCCTCTTTCTCGTTTGACTTTCTCTCTCTTTCTCTTGTTCTTTCTATTTTCTTTATTCAAACCCTCTTTCTTTTACCCTAATTAGTATATAATTAAGAATAAAAGATGACAATAATAACTCACTAATTAACTTAAGGTTACCTCTTTTAACCCCCAAGTAATTAGACTTATTAACATTCCTCTAACTTTATAATTAAAGCAGGAATAGTCAAAAACGTCCCTTAAAAAGTATAAAGAAATCCGACCCGGACTGGGATTGCGCAGCCTGCGACGGCCCGTCGCGCCTGTGACGGCCCGTCGCGCCTGCGACGGTCCGTCCTGCTGCCCCGTCACAGACTTCAGAGACTCAATTTCTCTGAAGGGTCTGTGACGGTTTGTCGCACCTGTGACAGTCCGTCCTGCCATTCTGTTACGAAGTTCAGAGAGTTGATTTTCAGTACCCAATCTCAGATTTTCTAAGTGTTTTGAAACGAGACCCTGCGACGGTCCGTCGTGCCCATGACGGTCCGTCGTAGGGTCCGTTGCCTCAGCCTGTTTTTCCAGAATAAAATCTGCTGCTCAAAACGACTAAACAGGTCGTTACAATAGATACCAATTTACCCATCGTTCGTCCCCGAACGATCACAAGAAGGAAAACAAGGGCGAAAAGGAGTACCTGAATCTGTAAACAGATGCGGGTATCTTTCTCGCATATCTGCCTCCTTCTCCCAAGTGGCTTCTTCTACCGGCCGATTCTTCCATTGCACCTTGATGGATGCAATCTCCCTTGATCTCAACTTGAGAATTTCCCTATCTAGAATGGCAACAGGTTCCTCCTCATAAGACAAATTCTCGTCAAGCAAAACTGAATCCCAACGGATAATGTAGTTTCCATCCCCATGATATCTTTTCAACATAGACACATGGAATACCGGATGTACTCCGGACAGCCCTGGAGGCAAGGCTAACTCATAAGCCACCTCCCCTACTCGTTTAAGTACTTCGAAGGGACCAATATACCTTGGGCTTAGTTTACCTCTTTTACCAAACCGCATCACCCCTTTCATTGGTGAAACTTTCAACAAGACTTGTTCACCCTCCATGAACTCTAAGTCTCTAACCTTTCGATCTGCATATTCCTTTTGTCTACTTTGCGCCGCTAGAAGCTTTTCTTGAATAGACTTCACTTTCTCTATCGAATCCCTCAAAAGGTCAGTACCCCAAGGTCTAACCTCGAATGCATCAAACCACCCAATGGGAGATCTACATCTTCTCCCATATAGTGCCTCAAATGGGGCCATATCAATGCTTGAGTGATAGCTATTGTTGGAGGAGAACTTCGCTAAGGGTAAGAAGCTATCCCAATGGCCACCAAACTCTATCACACATGCACGAAGCATATCCTCCAACACTTGAATCATTCGCTCAGACTGACCATCGGTCTGAGGATGGAACGCAGTACTAAGGTCCAACCTAGTACCCAATTCTGCATGCAATGTTTTCCAAAACTTAGAAGTAAACTGCGTACCTCTATCTGATATAATGGAGAGTGGAACCCCATGCAATCGCACCACTTCCGAGATGTAAAGTTTTGCTAACTTCTCTTCATTGTAAGTCACCTTGACCGGAATGAAGTGAGCAGACTTAGTTAACCTATCAACAATTACCCAAATAGAATCAAACTTTCCCAATGTCTTTGGAAGACCAACCACGAAATCCATTGCAATCCTTTCCCACTTCCATTCCGGGATTGGCATTCTCTGAAGTGTTCCTCCGGGCCTTTGGTGTTCATATTTTACTTGTTGACAGTTTGGACATTTGGCAATAAAATCCACAATATCCCGCTTCATTCTACTCCACCAAAAGTGTTGCTTTAGGTCGCGGTACATCTTGGTTGCACCCGGATGTATAGAATACCTTGAACTATGAGCCTCTGTCAAAATAGTGTTGATCAAATCATCAACTCGGGGTACACATACCCTTCCCTTAATCCTCAAAACACCTTCCTCATCGATTGTCGCTTCTTTAGCCTCTCCTTGTAACACTTTATTTCGGATCTGGATCAATTTTTCATCATTAAACTGTTTTCCCTTAATCTTGTCAAGAAAAGAAGATCTTGCCTCCACACAAGCCAACAATCCTCCCTTCTCATTTACTTCTAACCTCATCAAGTCGTTAGCCAGAGTCTGAACTTCTCTAGCCAATGGGCGTCTAGAAGCTTGCAAGTGAGCTAGACTTCTCATGCTTCCCGCCTTTCTACTTAAAGCATCCGCTACGACATTCGCCTTCCCCGGATGATACAAAATAGTGATGTCGTAGTCCTTCAGTAGCTCCATCCATCTCCTCTGTCTCAAGTTTAAATCTTTCTGAGTAAAGACACACTGAAGGCTACGATGATCCGTGTAGACCTCACACTTAACCCCATATAAATAGTGTCTCCATTGCTTTAGTGCAAACACTACCGCGGCCAATTCCAAATCATGAGTTGGGTAGTTACGTTCATGCACTTTTAATTGTCTTGAAGCATAAGCAATCACATTCTTCTCTTGCATTAGCACTGCACCCAAACCCGAATAGGATGCATCACAATAAACAATGAAGTTCTTACCCTCTACGGGCAAGGTGAGAATGGGTGCGGTAGTCAACAAAGTCTTGAGCTTCTGAAAGCTTTCTTCACACTCGTCCGACCATACAAATGGAACATTCTGCTTAGTCAAGTTCGTCAATTGGGAAGCAATGGAAGAGAATCCCTTGACAAATCGGCGGTAGTAGCTAGCTAACCCAACAAAGCTCCTTATTTCTGACACATTTGTAGGTCTTACCCAATTCTTCACTGTCTCAATCTTAGAAGGATCCACCATCACTCCATCCTTAGAAACCACGTGCCCCAAGAAGGACACTACATCTAGCCAAAACCCACACTTAGAGAACTTGGCATAAAGCTTTTTCTCCCTCAACATTTCCAATACCATTCTCAAATGCTCTTCATGTTCCTTCTTGCTCTTTGAGTATACCAATATATCATCAATAAATACGATCACAAATAGATCCAGATATGGCTTAAAAATCCCGTTCATCAAGCTCATGAACGCAGCAGGGGCATTCGTAAGACCAAAAGACATCACTACAAATTCGTAATGCCCATACCTCGTTCGAAAAGCAGTCTTTGGCACATCCGTTGCCCGTATTTTCAATTGATGATAACCGGATCTCAAGTCAATCTTAGAGAAGACACAAGCACCTTGTAACTGATCGAACAAGTCATCAATGGGAGGAAGAGGATACTTGTTCTTAATAGTTACCTTGTTCAACTGCCGGTAGTCTATGCACATCCGAAAACTCCCATCCTTCTTCTTTACAAACAAAACCGGAGCACCCCAAGGAGATGCACTTGGTCTAATGAAGCCTTTGCTCAACAACTCTTGAAGTTGGGCTTTTAACTCTCTTAACTCCGCGGGAGCCATTCTATAAGGGGGTATAGAAATGGGGCGAGTACCCGGGTCAAGATCAATACAGAAGTCAATGTCGCTATCTGGTGGCATACCAGGAAGATCTGCAGGGAACACATCCAGAAACTCACAGACCACCGAAACCGACTCAATCGAAGGCACTTGGGTAGTGTCATCCTTGAGATGTGCCAAGAAAGCTAAACACCCTTTACTAACCATTTTCTTAGCACGAAGAAAGGAGATGATGCGCACCGGATTGGAAGTGTAGTCACCCTCCCACACTAACGGATCTGTCCCAGGCTTGGCTAACGTCACCGTTTTAGCATTACAATCCAAGATCGCAAATTGCGGAGAAAGCCAAGTCATACCCAGAATTACATCAAAATCAACCATTTCTAAGATAACCAAATCTACATAAGTGTTGCTCCCCACAAAGTTCACCAAACAAGACCTATATACCTTTTCAACTACCATAGACTCACCCACCAGAGTAGAAACATGAATAGGCATATCAAGTAATTCACAATGTAAATTTAGACCATTAGCAAATGAGGAAGATACAGAAGAAAATGTGGATCCAGGATCAAACAATACAGAAGCCATGCAATCACAAATCAAAAGATTACCTGTGATGACAGCATCTGATGTCTCCGCTTCAGATCTCCCAGGAAAAGCGTAGCAATGGGCCCCATTACTTGTCTGTCCGTTGCCCCTACCATGTTGTGATGTAGTGGCTCCAGTTTGCCCATCACCCCGGCCGTTTTGGTGACCACCAATACCTTGACCACCGCGTCCTCCAGAATGACGGTCTCTACCATGACCACCTCTACCTCTAACATTTGGAGGTCTGTAACTCTGTTTTGGACAATATCTCTTAATATGTCCAATCTCCCCACATCCATAGCACTCTCTGGGTTCATACATAGGTCTCTCAGAGAAGTGTTGACCGGTCGGAGGTGGACCCCCAACTACAGTCTGTAGTGAAGACTGAATGGGTCGAACTGAGTAACCTCCGGAACCCTGTCCTTTAGAGTAAGAACCATTAAACTCACCTCCCTTTCGAAACCTTTTTGATGTAGTTGCCATGGTGAAGTCATCTGGCTTCACTCCCTCTACCTCTATTACGAAGTCTACCACTTCTTGAAAAGATTTCGCTGTAGCCGCTACCTGTAAAGCTGAAATCCGCAACTCTGATCTCAACCTCTTCACAAAACGGCGAATCCGCTCTTGTGGACTGAAACATAGTTGGGTGGCATACCGGGATAATGCACGAAACTTAGCCTCGTATGCAGTAACCGACATCCTACCTTGCTCTAGACTTAAGAATTCATCTCTTTTCCTATCCCTCAAAGTCCGCGGGATATACTTCTCCATAAACAAACTAGAGAATGATGCCCAAGTCATAGGTGGTGCCTCTGTTGGTTGACACTCAACATGTGACCGCCACCACATTTTGGCGTTCCCTTGAAACTGATAACTCACGAACTCAACACCAAACCGTTCCACTATACCCATCTTGTGTAGTAGCTCATGACAGTCAAACAGAAAATCGTAAGCATCCTCAGATTCAGCACCCTTGAAGGCTGGAGGTTTCAATTTCAAGAACTTACTGAAAAGTTCATGCTGATCATTTGTCATTATAGGCCCAGTAGTCAGACGTGAAAATGTGCCTATTTCCAATGGAACATCCATGCGGGGAGCCATAGTAGCCGCACGTTGTACCTCCGGAGCCTGAGGTGCTGGTGCAGAAAACATTGGAGGTGCCTGACCCTGATCAGATAACCCGCTAAGATAAGCAAGAACCTGATTGATCATGTCTGGGGTAGGTTGGGGAGGCAATCCCTCATTCTGTACTTGTTCAGTTTCCCCTTCCTCACCCTCTCTCACTACCTCTTCAGTCGGTGGAGGAGTCACTGCCCTAGTATCAGATGGGCTAGGTGCTCGTCCTCTTCCTCTAGAGGACGTCCTCCCCCGACCTCTGCCACGGCCTCTTGCCGTTACTCTTCCTCGAGCTACAGCCCCAGTGGCTGGCTCAGACGTTTCTTGTCTTGCCGATGTTGATGTTGGCGCAGTCGTTGCTCTAGTTCTAACCATCTGCGAAATAGAGTGAAGATGGTCAGATACCAATTTGTATCACCTAGATACCAATTGGATCCAAGTAATAGCACGAAAGAAAGAATGAAAGAATGGAATTTTCCTAAAGTCTTATAGCTTCTCAAAGAAAAGTAAAGGCGTCCCCCTACCGTTCCTTAAGACTCTACTAGACTCGTTCTTGTGTGATGAGACCAACGAACCTAAGGCTCTGATACCAAGTTTGTCACGACCCAAATCGGGCCGCGACTGGCACCCACATTTTACCCTCCTATGTGAGCGAACCAACCAATCTAAACCTTAACATTTCAATATAATATCAACAGAAAGTAATGCGGAAGACTTAACCCATTAATAAAATCAATAACTATTATTATCCCCAAAATCTGGAAGTCATCGCCACAAGAACATCTATGATCAAATGACTAAACTAAGAGTATTCTAAAAGCTAAAAATACATAATAAGTAGTCCATGCCGGAAGTTCAAGGCATCAAGACTTGAAGAAGAAGATCCAGTCCAAGCTAGAAGCATTAGCTCACCCTGAATTTCCGATGTAGTAAGACTGGCTTGAATTACTGTTGAGTCGAAGACAACGGCACGTTTGCTGCACTCCACAAATAAACAAGAAGAAAACATAAAAGTAGGGGTCAGTACAAAACACGGGTACTGAGTAGATATCATCGGCCAACTCAAAATAGAAAACAGTATATATTAAGCAATATTATAAAATCAACTAATATCCTTAGCATGCAGCATTTACAGTTACCATAACCCTTGGTTACAACACCAAGCACATCAATGAGGACTCACGCCTCCTCATCATACTCATTTGGGAATTAGGTTCATTAGATTTAAATATATTATCATCTTTCAAGATTCATTATCTTTATTCCCCTCGTGTCGGTACGTGACACTCCGCTCCTCATATACTATCCTGGTGTCGGAACGTGACACTCCGATCCTCATTCTATCCTGGTGTCGGAACGTGACACCCGATCCATATTCTATCCTGGTACCGGAACGTGGCACCCGATCCATATACTATCCTGCTGTCGGAACGTGACACTCCGATCCTCATTCTATCCTGGTTTCGGAACGTGACACCCGATCCATATTCTATCCTGGTACCGGAACGTGGCACCCGATCCATATACTATCCTGGTGTCGGAACGTGACACTCCGATCCTCATATTCTATCCTGGTACCGGAACGTGGCACCCGATCCATATACTATCCTGGTGTCGGAACGTGACACTCCGATCCTCATATTCTATCCTGGTACCGGAACGTGGCACCCGATCCATATACTATCCTGGTGTCGGAACGTGACACTCCGATCCTCATAGACTATCCTGGTACCGGAACGTGGCACCCGATCCATATACTATCCTGGTGTCGGAACGTGACACTCCGATCCTCATATACTATCCTGGCACCGGAACGTGGCACCCGATCCCCTAATCTCACTACTTTCGTTCATCAAGCCTTCTTTTATACCAAGGCATCATCATTAACGAAGTAGATTAGGGTTTCTTTTCAAGATTCAGGATTCAATAGCTTCATTATGCTTATTATATCATAATTACATAATCACATTCATGCAAGCATACAATTAAGCATATAGAAGGGTTTACAATACTACCCATACATATCATTCGCTATTAAGAGTTTACTACGAATAGCATAAAAATAACCATAACCTACCTCCACCGAAGATTAGTGATCAAGCAAGCAATTTCCCAAGCTTTGTTTCTCTTCGTTTCTCCTCTTTCTCGTTCGACTTTCTCTCTCTTTCTCTTGTTCTTTCTATTTTCTTTATTCAAACCCTCTTTCTTTTACCCTAATTAGTATATAATTAAGAATAAAAGATGACAATAATAACCCACTAATTAACTTAAGGTTACCTCTTTTAACCCCCAAGTAATTAGACTTATTAACATTAACCCTCTAACTTTATAATTAAAGCAGGAATAGTCAAAAACGTCCCTTAAAACGTATAAAGAAATCTGACCCGGACTGGGATTGCGCAGCCTACGACGGCCCGTCGCGCCTATGACGGCCCGTCGCGCCTGCGACAGTCCGTCCTGCTGCCCCGTCACAGACTTCAGAGACTCAATTTCTCTGAAGGGTCTGTGACGGTCCGTCACACCTGTGACAGTCCGTCCTGCCATTCCGTTACGAAGTTCAGAGAGTCAATTTTCAGTACCCAATCTCAGATTTTCTAAGTGTTTTGAAACGAGACCCTGCGACGGTCCGTCGTGCCCATGACGGTCCGTCGTGGGGTCCGTTGCCTCAGCCTGTTTTTCCAGAATAAAATCTGCTGCTCAAAACGACTAAACAGGTCGTTACAATAAGTTGAGTTATAATTGAAATAAATATATGTTATTATAATATGTTTTTTTATAGTGTATATTTTGTATATTAATCAATCAACATAATTAGATTTCTTTGTTGGAACGAAAGTTGAAGAATTAAATTTTTATTTGCAATTGCAAAAATATAATTTTTCTTTAATGGTAAATAAAATTTATCAAATTTTATTTATGAAAGTGACGGTTAGGTTTAATATAGTTACTTTTTTTGAATTAATCTATATTTTAAATTTAATAACTTTAAGGATCTTTAAATATATCTTTTTCATTTAGTAATATTTCTGAGTATAAATTATTGTTTTTATAGTAATAACTATCTTACTATAAATATTTATAAATTAGAATCTAAAAGATTATATTTAAATTTTACATATTACTCAAAAAAATTGAAAAACAAAACAGAATCTCCTATTATACATATAACTGTCTTTTTATAAACATTTTAAATTGTTTTACACTTATAAAACATATAAATTAGAATTAAAAAGTTTATACTTAAATTTAACTTAATCCTAATTTTTTTTTGTTTTTTTTTAAAAAATATTGCAAAATTATTTATTTCGAAAAAAGAAGAGACAAGAACACATGTAATTACAATTAATTGTTTTGAAATAGTAAAGATAATTAATTAAGAATTTATATAAATTATATAACACATCATTCGTATATATTTTTTAGAAAGTGATTTATTCATTTAAATCAAGATATAAATATATATACGTTTAAAAAAATAACAAAAAATAGAGAATCCAATAGCATGTATATATATATATATATATATATATATATATATTATATATATATATATATATATATATATATATATATATATAAAATTTAGTTTGTTCACTTTATACACAAATGGAGAGAAAAAATGAGGCCGTATATGTAGCAACGAAATACAAATTTTTATCTTTTTTTTATTTCATTTAAAAACATTGTCTATACTAGAAGAAAACAACATTACTATTAAAAATTAAAAAATATTTTTTTTTCAAAAGTCACTTTACTCTTATAATTTTATTTCAACACAAATTTCGAAACATCAATTTTCAAACTAAAATTTATTTTATTTTATTTTTTATTCATTTGAAATTAAGATCATACTAAGCAGTCATCATTAATTTATACTTTCAAAAATAAATGTCAATTGATTATATAGGTAGTAAAATTGTAAATGATGATATTTCAAAAATATTTTTAGTTTTAAAAGAAAAAGGGAAGCAATATTATAGGCCAAAATTAAACTTGAAAAAATGAAAAATGAAATTACGAGGATAATGACGATGATGATGAAAGTACTAAACTTGTGCATATGTGTTAAGAAGTGCCCAGAAATTTGTTATGCTAATCGCAACAACAACTACGTAAGAGTAACTCATTAATGGAAATGTGTCACTCATTAAAGAGTATAGTGATTCACATCCTCTTCAAGACATATTATTGATAAATATAATATAAAATAATTTCTTTACATAGAAAAATGTATATTATATCTTTGAGCATAAGATAAGACATAATTATTTTCGTTTATGATATCTGCGCATCGCGCAGGTAAATATACTAGTTTGATGAGTAGAAGACAAAGCTAGAAAACATTACGATATATTCATTTCATAGTCAACATACACATTTAACCTCTTTTCCTTTATCGTAATATTGCAAAAACAATGAATCAAGCAAGCCACAGTTTTACTCATCAAGTAACTACATAACTAGATTAAAATAAAACTCTCACAATTCATTAAATAAAAAAAACTTTAAAAAATCAACTTTGATTCTTCTTTCTCTTTACTAATGTTAAACAAAAAAACATACTACAGATTAATTAACATAACTTTATGCTAATAAATAAAGATTGTTTCTTAGCTAATATTCATCTATTGTAATAACACCAAGTGTCACCATGAAATATCTCATGGACTAAAGATTTCATCATGTCAGGGATAATAGTACAAAATGGGCCTTCTAGCACAAACCGAGTCATTAAAGGATAAAAAATAACTGGCACATTTCCACCACCATGTGGATTAATGTGTTGATAAAAGAAGCGAGATCGCATTATTGGATGGCTATACAATGACTGACTATTCATTCGATGAAAACTCTTAAAACACCTACAATCAGCACAAATATATACTTCTTTAGTTCCATCATCACACTTCTTCGTAAATTCACGACATCCATCAACCAAATACTCACCAAAATCAGTAGCATGATTTTTTAGGCATATTTCATTTATAATCATCATATCACCACTTGGATTTGAGCTTGAACTGTTTTTCATTGCTTGACTTTTTATGCTAAAGACTTGAGAATGAAATTCTTTTTTGCTTTTTTATTTTGCGATTAATCTCATTTGAATAATGTGTGTAACAAACGTCATTTGTTTGTTTGACATAAATTGAATCATGATATTATCTATATTGGAAGTGAATTTATTTTTGTAATTTTGCATTAATAATATCTATACGAAACGTTTGAAAAGATATATACAGATAAAAATGATTTAAGTAAGTTTATGTATATATTATTACTTTATTCTTAGTTAGAAGTGACACTTCTAAAGGACTAACACAACATATACAAGTTGTACCAAAAGTACTACAAACTGTACATGGTATCGCTTGTTATCTATTATGATCAATAATTGTACCAATAGCACTGTCAATTGTACTATAAACTTTGTCCAATCTGATTGGCTATTCAATATCT
This sequence comes from Solanum chmielewskii, assembly GCA_027704785.1. Classification (NCBI taxonomy): domain Eukaryota; kingdom Viridiplantae; phylum Streptophyta; class Magnoliopsida; order Solanales; family Solanaceae; genus Solanum; species Solanum chmielewskii. The sequence continues at coordinate 23,742,523 of JAKWIX010000322.1, read as the reverse complement.
TTTACTTTTGTATTAGTACTTGTACTATAGTTCTTTCTCATCAAAACATGTGTACTTTTTAGGCAGATTTATTTTCTTGATTTGCCAACCACTGATTTCTTCTAAGTTTCTAGAAAATTATATATATTTTCTTTTTAATGATTTTCAAATTTTGCCATCTGATAGTGAAGATTTTCCATTCAATTTTTTTTATTATTGAAAATTTTTGTTGTGTGTAATCATGATCTTTTTGGATTGTTTTCTATTAAATATTCAACATGCATATACTAATTATTTATTATATTCAGGTGCAATTTAATGGATGATGTTGTATCCAAGCTTAAAGATAATAACTTATTTAGGGCTTTTCTCCTCTTTTTCTTTTTCTAAGAAAAATCTAAGTTAATTCAGTTTAATAATTAATGCAACAAAGGTGTTTGATAATATACTTGAACCAAATAAAAGGTACGCTTCTTAATGCAATAAGCTATTTCTCTTCCTTGCAGATTTTCTAAAAGGTACGCCTCTTCAATTTTTAAGATTCTTTGTCAATATAAACTTTTTTTGGATTATGTTGGTGAGTCTAAGATGCTATACTGAACTATTCACGAATTATATTGTCTTCTATATTTTCTAATGAGTTTCTTATTTTTTTGAACCTGCCCAAAGCAGGAGTGATCTTCAACTTTCAAGAAAGATTAAAGACAATATTATCGAAGGAGAAATTTATGAAATCATTATCTGTGAACATATTTTTCAGTTCATGCATAATATTTGTATATTCTTTTAATTACATCTACTTCAAATGATGATAGTCCACCTATATGTTATTGCCTCCTTCCATTTAACAACATAGTAAATTCTATATTTATTATTAGATTGGAGAATAAAAATTAACTATTGCTTCTTTTGAATAATTATTTACTAGTTTTATTAAGAAATTCACTTTTCTAAAGTACAAGGATAGTCACACATTAGGACTATCAACATGCTCGATATCTTGTTGGTAAGAATTAATCTGATTGAAAGTTTAAATTTGAACCTTAAAAAGCTCTACATTAATTATATTTTCCTTCTATCATTGCCATTGGAGTGCAATATAAGTATGTTGTTCGAGTTTTAACTTCAACGATACTCCTTTGTTGAATATCTATGGTCATTTTTAAAAACTATTTTGTAGGGTTGGTATTTTTTTATTTACTTTGGCAATTTCCACTTATAGACTTGATGTTTCATGATTTTCGTAGTGCAAAGTCCGTTTTAATCTATTGGTTCTAACAAGTAGTCGACTCTTTGAATGACTATTCCATAATCCTTTTTTTGTTCGACTTACTCTTAGTTCTACATTTTCAGCAATGAAGTTTCTTAATATGACATTCCATCTTTTGAGTAAACAAGGGATAGAGGGAGAAGGGTAGAAAAATCAAGAGAAATGATCTTCCGAGTAAACAAGGGTTAGAGGGAGCAGGGATAGAAAAAAACAAGAGGAATTGTTATGAAAAGGTTAGACTTAAATCATATGTTCCTCCAAAAAATATGGTAATTCAATGTTTTATTTTTTTGCAAGATGTCTGTGTTATTTCTAATCATTTGAAATGCCAGAATGTTTTTGTAAATGAAAGTGCATATGTTGAGAAATAGAGAAGTCCATGTTGTTAATGTTAACAAATATAGGGGTGTAAGAATTGTTATCTTAGTTTGAGACTCGTGTTGCTCCTTATATCATACAATGCATGAAGTTCATTGATCGTTTGGTACAAATGGTGGGATAAAATATTCATAGGTTAGTTGATGTCTCATACCAAATATGAAATGAAGTTAATCCTTAACGTTATCTCGAGATTGATTTTATTATCTTATGACCCTAAAGGTATAAGTTGATACTTGAGATATTATTACATCATATAAGTTGAATATAACTTTGTTGGAGTGAACATATAACACAAATTATATTATTGCCTTAGAGGTGGGATTTGTAAAAAATGCCCTCTCTTTTGTCAATTTCTTTTTTAAGGTTGTATCTTGGACTACTAGATTACTCAAATTAGAATATTATCAAATATGCATGTCGAGATGATTAATTTGCGTGGCCCTTAAATATGGCCAAAAAATTGTAAACTAAATAATGTACATTGATGATGAGAATATTGAAAATATGTTAACCACCAATAGTGTGTTTAGTATGCAGGAAAACATTTTCCGGAAAATATTTTCCAAATTTCTCATATTTGGTTGAGTCACTTGTTTTGAAAAATATTTTTCAAATAATCTCATTTTCCTCAAATTTAAGGAAAACGACTTCCCTTCAAAACTTGAGGAAAACATTTTCCAAAACTTTCTTCTAACCTCCCCTACCCAACCCACCCTACCAGCCCCCCTCACCCAACCCAACCCTACCAGCCCCTACCCACTCACCTCCACCCCACCCCTCCCCCACCATAAGGCTTACAAGGGAAAGGGGTCGGGGACGGGACAAAGGGGGATGTGATGAGATGAGTGACGACAATAAGGGGATTTGGCCGGTCGTGGGATTGGGGGGACAAAAATATGTCCCATCCCATCCCACTGTATATGCCGGACGGGACGGGATGGGACGGGATAGGGGATTTTTTATTTTTTAAATACTTATTTGTTTGTATTGAAATTATATGTTTTTAGCTAATAATTTTAAATTTAACTTTATATTTTCAAATTTCAAATTTCAAATTAAATATTCAAATTTCAAGTTTCAATTTTCAAATTTCAAGCTTATGTTTCAAATTTCAAGTTTCATGTTTTAAATCTCAAATTTTAGAAGTTTAAATTTGTATTTTAAATATTTTAAAGTAATGTAAACTTGAAATTTCAAATGTCAAGTTTCAATTTTTAAGTTAAGTATTTTAAAGTTAGTTTAGTATATATTTATATATGTTTGTATAATTGTATATATTTAAATTAAAATGCAAGACAATAGTTCTATAAAAAAGACTTGAATAAAACCTTAAAATTTATTCAATAAAATCTAATTGCAATTTAGAACTTATAAGTTACAATTAACGAATATGAGTAGAGTAACTAATGTATGCATCCACCTTCTAAGAAGGGTTCTGTTTCAATAAGTTCTCATATATGAAACTAATATTTGTTACTAATATTAGATGAGTAACTAATTTTACGCAGCCACCTTCTAGGAAGAGTTCTGTTTCAATTAGTTCTCGTATGTAATCTAATATTATCTGTTTTCTCCTTTAAAATTCAATTCTAATTGTCGCATCATATCAATGGTGATATCCTCCGGTATTGGCAAACTTGCTAGATTCTCTTGTGACTCTAATTTATCATCACTACATTCAATTACCGTTTTGATCAAAGTTGCTTGCTTGGAACTTAACATTGGCAAATCATTATTCCTCCTATCGACATTGACCCAATCTCTAAATAAAACTGTTATTTTCAAACTGTCTTCGCCAATGAATGTCTATGATCGCCAATTTGAAACCTTGTCGCAGTTAAAGCAGCCTCCGATGCAAGTGATGAAGCTTGAATAGCTAGAACATCACGAATCATTATGCCTAAAATTGGAAATGCAACGCTGCCTTCTCCACCATCCTAATATATCTTCATTGCCATCTTTGATTTCCTATGCTTCTAAAGATTAATTAAGATATTCTTAAAATCATCACGGTTAGTAGAATTAAGACCAAGAACAACTCGCATATAAGTTAAAATTCGAACTTCACAATCAATCTCAGGATTAGAAGTTTGGCCAACTTCTCCTTGAGTATTTTCCTTAGTTCTATATTTTTCATATAACATTTTTGCTTCTAGTTTTATGCTAGACATACACGTTTCACAAGTTGGAATTTCTTGCGGTAAAATTTCTAAAATTTCATAAAAAGTGTCAACAAGTGCCTACACACCTCGTAATTTATAATCAGATAAAGTAAAGTAGCAGTTACATAAATTTGAGGAACAGGAAAACAATATTTTTAAAATTTTTCAATCATACCTTCAATCCCAACACTAAATTTATCTATTTTTTTATATATAGAAAATTGAATGTAAAGAGCACAAATATTTGTTAATACTGTTGAAATAGTAGGATAATAAATTTCAGAAAACATGGTTGTAGCATCATAACAAAGTCTTAAAAATTTTAATAGTTCTTTAGTTTCTTTCTTATCTTCATCACATTTCTATCTAATGGGTCAGCATTATGAGCATTAAACACCATTTGTATGGGTCTTTTATATTTGTAGGCAATTGAAAGCATTTGGTAAAAAGAATTCCACCTTGTTTTTATGTCTTGAAATTTTTCTAGGTAACAATTCACATGGTAAACAAACGCTCATTAAATTCCCTAATTCTAAAATCTTTGTTAGTATGAAAAATCCAGGCATGACAAATTCAATTTTCATGCAACCATAATTAAATAATGAATACTATCTTGTACAAATAAATTTAATGCATGTGCAACACATCTAACATGAAAAACATTACTATCAATTGGACATAATCTAACTTTTAACCTCTTAGTAGCGTTTGTATTATTAGATGAATTATCTAATGCGACAGGCATTACTTTATCAATAAGCATGTAATAATCTAAAACACTTAATATATTTGAAGCTAAATATGCACTAGTTTTTTTCTCTACACATTGTTTATAACTTAAAATTCTTTTTTGCACATTCCAATTATGATCAATCCAATGTGCTGTAATAGTTTAAATAATCATTTTCATTAACGTTATGACCCATGTCCGAAGTTATAGACACTCTACTATCTAATATGATAAATATACAACGAAGAAATTGACAGTATTTACCGTGATATTCAAAAACATCAAATTTAATAGTATTTCCTGAAAAAACTCTATAAGTAGGATTATAAGTTTGTTGAATATATTCAATAAAACTGGGATTTGAAGGAAAACTATAAGGCAAACCACAAACAGAAATAATTTTAGCTAAATTTTTGCGATCTCATTCCTTATTATATTTACGCTGTCTTAGTGGACCACCGGGGTCGGAAGGATCTAATATTCCTTGGACCATGTTAGAGGACACTAACGACATGTTATACATCTATTAATTTGATGTATATATTTAGGGTATGTTTGACCATGTGATATGAAATCATGATTTTATATTATGAGAATGAAGTTGATGTTTTGCTTGGATATTTTGTGTTGTTTGTTTTCTCATAATCATAAAACCCTATAGCTTTAAAATTGACTCACTTCTTTATAAAAATCTTAACAAATTAGAAAAAGTTTATAAAGTCGCATAATATTATATCACAAAACTTTTCTAAAATATTAGAATGTTTATTGACCAAACTTATTTTCACAAAAAAAAATTAAACATAAGTTGTAGTGTCTAGTATTTAATATAAGGGAAAATGCACAAGTACCCCCTCAACCTATGCCCGAAATCCCAGAGACACACTTATACTATATTAAGGTCCAATTACCCCCTTGAACTTATTTTATAAGTAATTTTCTACCCCTTTTCGGCTTATGTGGCACTAATTTGAAAAAAAAGTCAACCACCGTTAGACCCACAAGATAGTGCCACGTAGGCCGAAAATGGGTAGAAATTATTAATAAAATAAGTTCAGGGGGGTTTAAGGACCTTAGTATAGTGTAAGTGTGTCTCTGAAATTTTGGGCATAGGTTGAAGGGGTACTTGTGCATTATCTCGTAATATAATATTGCGCATCTTACGGATAATCTTCTCTAATTGAACTTGCATTTTTCAATTATATGACTGAGAATGTGAACTAACATTGTTACCCTAAGTCATTTGATGGTCAATTTTGTTTGTAAATAAATTTGATAAAAAATAGGAAAAATGCACAAGTACCCCCTCAACCTATGTCCAAAATTTCAGAGACATACTTATACTATATTAAGGTCCTATTATCCCTCTGAACTTATTTTATAAGTAATTTTTAGTTCTTTTTGCCTACGTGGCACTGAATTAAAAAAAGTAAAACAACGTTGGACCCACAAGATAGTGCCACATAGGCTAAAAAGGGGTAGAAAATTATTAATAAATTAAGTTCAGGAAGTGATAGGACCTTAGAATAGTATAAGTGTGTCTCTGAGATTTCGGGCATAGTTCGAGGGGATACTTATGCATTATCCCCAAAAACTAATGAATTTGGCTATTATAAATGGTAAAGTAGGAACTAATTTAATGTAATAATAAAATTTATGTTGGTAAAAATTATTGTTTATTAGATATAAAAGGTTTTAAAAGTAACAGTATGAATTATATACTTTATATTACGTATGAAATAAATTGTTAGTATATATAAATGTGGTTGCTTTCTACAAAATTTAAATTTGTTGGTCTATTTTTGAATTTGAAAACTTTCAGATCATGATTTTTGGAGAATTTGAGATTTAATCTCATGACATGCAATCAACGTAAAATCGCATGTCCAAACGTTGATTTCATCTCATGATTTCATTATTGCGACATGAAATTGCAAGTCCAAAATTTGACTCATTAGAAGACATAATCTCTGATATATACTCACATTCTTTTAATTGACTAATCAAAATAAGGTGAAATTATATTTGTTATACAACTCTTTTATTCTAAGCTTGTATTTGGACATACGCTATGATATCTTGATTTCAAATTAATATTTGAACATGCCATTTGAGACTAACATCTCCAACAGAGTATGATTTTAAATTTCAACCCTAATTTTACCTTTTTAACGCAACACTTGATGTATAAGTTTATATATATAAACCATCATTTTGAATTTTATAAAAAGGGACTTATGCTTGGCGTGAAGAGATTATCCTACATGTGAAAGAATTAAATTAATGAATAACTAATTACTACTACTGGATCTCAATAATTTTATGTATATTTAAAAGTTTCTAATCACAAAACATTTATGCATAAAAAAATATAGAGAGAGATGTGTGATTTATCAATGTGATGCCTTAGAATATTTTGATATCATAATATGTTATCACATCTTATCTCCAAACCGACCTAAGAATATATTTACTTCATATGGTATCCATATTGATTTTTTATAACTTAATTTAAAAGTAACAATTTAGAGGTTGAGTCTACACTAATTAATCATGCATGGTTATTATATTTAGTGATTTTATGCAAGTATATATTGGAATTAAAAGTTAATTTTGTTAATTTTGGGATTTTTACTTAGTTTTTATAGATGACTTTTTACTTACTCTAATACCATATTGACCTGAGTGAATATCTATTTTAAAAATTAAAATTATTAAGGGATAAGACATAAGTATCCCTAGACTATGACCGAAATTCAAGAGATACACCTTAACTAGAATAAGGTCCTATTACCCCCCCCCCCCCCAAATAAATTATTTTTTTGTAATTTTGTACACCTTTTGTCTTACGTAGCACACTGCGTGACTTCACACAATTGAGGTGCGTGGGAGATATTTGGATTCCACGTAAGCGAAAAGGTGCACAAAATTACCAAAAAATATGGGTTCGGAGGTAATGAGACCTTAGTTTAGTTAAGATGTGTCTCTGAAATTTCGGTCAAAGTCTAAGGGGTTACTTGTGTATTTTCCCAATTATTAATGAAAACATATTTTTTAATTTACTTAATCTTACTTTCAGATACTGCTACAAGAAAACTAATTCCTTACTAAACAAAACTTGAAAATAAAATAATTAAAGATACATTTGACTACTCATTTGTCATTATTTGTGAATTTAATTGCATGAAAAACATTCATATATTAGGACATAGGGCAAAAAAACCTTAAATGTAATAGGTGATGTACATCTTTTAAAATTATAGTGACAAAATTTCAATCTTTATTCAACATAGTGAAAGATGTGACATATCAATCCAAATAAAATACTTATCCTTTAGAAATAAAAAATCTAAACATATAAACTCTTATGTTTTATAAATTAAAAATATATTTTGCAAATAAAAGATAATTTATTTATGTATTGTAATTTAAGTTCTGAAAAGCATTATGTATGTGATTTTTCATTAATGAATTAATGAATGTTGTAAAAAAATTTTGACAATTCGCACCTATAAAGTTTTTAAGTATGTTATTTGCTTGGCATTAAATTCTTTTTTAAAAGTTGATAATAGTTATTTTGTTTTAAAATAAAAATCTAATTAAGTTGATATAAAAATGAACATGCTATTTTATTATCATTTTTTTTTTCAAATGAAGAAACAAAAACATGCTTTTAATGTGAAACAAATACATTTTTTTTCAAATAAAAGTAATTAAGAAATTAAACAAAAAAACTCAAAAGAATATAATATGAATTTTATGCTTTTCTAGGTACCTAACTTATTAGGTATTTTCTGCGAAGATAAACTTTAATGAATAGAAGACAAAAATACAAAATATTATGATATATTCATTACATAGTCAACATGCATATTTACCCTTTTTCCTTCGTCGTAATATTGCATAAAGCAATTAATCGAGCAAGTCACAATTTTACTCATCAAGTAACTAGATAACTAGATGAAAATAAAACTCACGCAATTCATTAAAATAACAAACTTGAGAAATTGAACATTAATTTTTCATTTCTTTACTAATGTAAAAAACCATACTAGAGATTAATTAACAAGACTATGTAAATAAAATAAAGATTGCTTCATAGCAAATAGTCATCCTTAGTAATAACACCAACAAAGATCACCAAGAAATTTCTCATGGACGAAAGATTTTATCAGGTCAGAGATAATTGTAGAAAATGGGCCTTCTGATGTACTGAATTAGCACAAATCGGGACATGAAAGGATGAGAAATAATTGGCGCATTTTCATGACCATGTGGATGAATGTGTGGGTGCAAGAAGCGAGATCGAAGTATTGGAGGGCGATACAATGAATGACTATTCATCCGATGAAAACTCCTTAAACATCCACAATTAGCACAAATATATGCTTCTTTAGTTCCATCATCACCCTTCTTCACAAATTCGCGACATCCATCTACCGAATAGTCCCCAAAATTAGTAGCATGATTTTTAGGCATATTCCGTATTTTATCATCATATCACCACTTGGATTTAAGCTTGAACTGTTTGCCATTGCTTGACTTTTTTTTGCTAAAGACTTAAAAATGAAAAATTTATTTTTATTTCTTATGTTGCGTTCTGAGACTCTCTTAAATAATGTGTGTGATAAATTTCATTAATTGATTGTTTGAAATAAATCTACTCATGACATTATCTATAGTAGAAGTAAATTTATATTAGTAATTTTGCATTAATAATATCTGTACAAAATATTTGAAAAGGTATGTACAGATAAAAACTATTTAAGTATATATATATTTAAGTATATATATATATATATATATATATATATATATATATATATATATATATATATATATATATATATATATAAAAGGTTCATTTGGTCATGCGATATGAAATAATGATTTGATACTATGAGATAAAGTTGAAGTTTTCTTTGGACATTTTATGTTGCTTGTTTTCTCATAATAAGATCCTATAACTTGCAAAACTATTAAAATTGTGTCACTTCTTTATACAATCTTATCAAATCAGCAAAAGTTTATAAAATCACATAACATATTATCACAAAGGTATTGTAAAATATTTGAACATTTATTGACCAAACTTTATTTCAATTAAAAAGAAAGTAAATATAAGTTGTAGTGTCTAGTATTTAATATCATTATCCTACATAACATGAATAATCTTCTCACATTGAACTAGCATTTTTCAATTATATGACCCAGAATATGAACTAACATTGTTACTTTGAGTCATTTGTGGGTCAATTTGGTTTGTAGATAAAGTTGATAAAAAATAACGTATTTGGTTAATAAAAATGGTAGAGTAGAAATTGATTTAAAATAATAATAAATTTTATGTTGATAAAAATAATTGTTGTATAAGATATAAATTATTTTAAAAGTAATGATATGAATTATATATTTTATATACATATGAATATATGGTTATTACATATAAATTTGGGTTGTTCTCATAAAATTTTAAGTTCTTGGGCAATTTTGGGATTTGAAGATTTCCCAATTGTCATTTTTGGAAAATTTGAGATTTCATATTATGAAATCAGCGTGAAACCGCATGACTAAGTGTTGATTTCATCTCATGATTTCAAATTGCGATATGGAATTGCTTGTCCAAAATTTTACTTCGTAGAAGACATAATCTCCTATTTCTACTATATATCTTCTAATTGAGTAGTCAAAACAGAGGCGAAATTATCTTTCTCACACAACATTTTTATTAGTTTTATTTGGACATGTGCTATGATATCTTGATTTCAAATTAATATTTGGACATGAGCTTTGAGGCTAATTTCTCCAAACCAAGTATGATTTTAAATTTCAAACCCTAATTTCCATTTTATTTAATGCAACACGTAACCCATAACTATATTCATAAATCATTATTTTGAATTTTTTATAAAGAGACTCATGCTCGATGAGAAGAGATTATTCTACCATGTGAAAGAATTAAATTAAAGGATAACCAACTACTATTACTAGTGACCAGTGAATCGTTATAAAATTATGTTTATTTAAAAATTTCTAATCACAAAACATTTACTTATATATGTAGAAATGTGATTTAACGATGCGACACCATATAATATTTTGATATCAAATCATGATTTCACATCTCATATACAAACCCTAAGAAGATACTTATTTCAATATGGTATTCATATCATTTTAACAACTTCATTTAAAAGTAAAAAATTAGATGTTGAGTCTACACTAATTGATCATGCGTGATAATTACATTAAGGGGTCGTTTGGTAGAGTGTATTAGCAAAAAAAATGCATGCATTAATTATATGTATTACTAATTCCTTGTTTGGTTCATTTTTCCATGCTATGTATAGCTAATGTTATTATGTATTGAGGAGTACATTACAAATACCTAGAAATCTATGGTATTAGTAATACAAAGAATTTAATGAATGCGTAATATGGTCAAAGACTCGCTTACCCCTCAAAAGTACTTTTACTTATTTTCCACCGTATAAATGTGAAGGATAATTTTGTAAATAAATATTTTTATGCAATACATACTATTTTTAATACACTAAAATAAACTTGCATAAGAAATAATCTATGCAGAACTAATACAAGTATAACTAATACATGCATTACTAATGATTGCATTACTAATACACTCTACTGGGTATTATTTTTAACCACACTACCAAATGACCCCTTAGTGATTTGATGCAAATATATATTGGAATTACATGTTCTTTTTTTTAAAAAAAAATTAAACATTATTTGTTTAGTTTTGTAACGACCCATTTGATTGTTTTGGGGTAATAGAGCTTTTTATGTAATAAAATACTTTTTGATAGATTCAAAATAGATAATTTGGCCTATTCGTAACTATATTATAAAATTAATGGGATAGTTTTAATAATTAATTTAATGAATGGTTTAAGAAAATAACACTAAAATTAATAGGATTTAATAATTATTAATCCATAATTTATACCCATATATAAATTAATTGAATAAAAAAAAGAAGCGTTGTATTATTTGGTTATCAGATGACAAATAGCATGCGCGTCTTCTCTTGATTCTTGGCACCGCCGACAAGTTTGACGGAACAATTATGGGTAAAACTCAATCCAATTCCAACTTTATGTTATAAATATTAATAGTTGGGTGTCGTTAATCTTTATTATTATTGTTTTATAAGCTGTAAATAAATGGGATGAGATGGAGTATACGAAGAAATTGGGAGAAACATTTAATGATAGCGTTTTGAGGGGACAAGGTTTTGGTTATTAAATTGTTTGTTGATTACTTTTGATTTCGTAATAATTACTCAGGGAATTAAATAGTGCAGTGTGCACTTAACAAAGTGAGGAATTATACTATTATAATAACCGACGGCATTAGAATTGAAGTAGATGTTAACAAAGTTAATGGGTCTTTGTGGTTATCAATAGTCAATAGTCAAAAATCTTCGAGGTATTAGTCATGTTCATGGCTAAGGAGATTGAGTTATATGATTTGGTTTACAATTCAAGCTTTTCATTGTGAATCTACTTTTGGGGTGGCAAGGTATGAATTTGTGAGGTAAAAAAAGGAATAATAATATGTTATTTATATAAGATTTTAAACATATGGAAGGACTTATGCATACTTTGGATTGGGAAATTTGTTACGATTGATTATTACATGATCGAAGGAAGGATTTCAATTTAAACTGTTAGTTTACAGTATAAGGTAAAGTATTATAGATTATTGGTCAAGGAATAAGATTGCTAAGTGAGTTAGCAAAATGAACAACAATCTGATGTATCGAAGATTTCAAGGTATTTGAAATTGGTGACATGGGTAGAATTTAAGGAAAGTGAAGGAAATAGACCTCTCATATAAATCCTTGGGGTGTAGTAGAAGGTTGTGTGTAAAAGTATTTTGTTTTTTTTGTGTCGGCCGAGTATAAATAGGCCAGGTGTAAAGTATTGTATATAAAGGAGTGTCGGTCATTTGGCCAAAGTGTTGAGTTTTCTTGTATAAATAGGGGCTTTCCCTCAAAATAAAATCATCCCTTTCCTCTATATCTCTCTCACTCTTAATTCCACTTCCACTACTTAAATTGGTATCAACTAGTTCGATACAGACTTACAAGGATTATATCATTGATTTTTTTAATGATTGAATTTTGATTTGGGTGTTAATCGTGAGGTATAGAAAATTTAGAGTTTTACATGAAGTTTGATTGCTCAAATTAAGAAAGATGACTTAAGAATGACGCACAAGGTGATATACAATTTTGAATGGTTATTAAGAATTTAGAGTTGAATTTATACTACTCTATTGATCTGATGGGATTACATAGAATGTTATGAGGTGTTATATGGACATTTGATGGTGAATAGATGTTATGAGTTTATATTATATAGAATAATTTGAGTGACCAACAATTTTACATGTGTTGGCATGAGATATGTGATAGTTTTGAATGGTAACTAAAGCATAGTAGGTGGAAGTGGTATGAAGTTGACTTTGGGTATGATTTAATAGTTTTATCTCGATGGGAAGGTAGTATCAAATTTGAAATTAGTCATTTTAGGTTTGTTTATGTCTCACATTTGTCGTGAAATGTTTAAATAGAAAGACAAATAGTCATAGTTGAACGTGTATTTGATAAGAATGCTTTGATAGTAATGATGGTTAGGTGTAAGGAAGATGATTGATGTGGTTATGATGTTTCGTTAATGTTAACTTTAATGGATGTGGGTTTCAATAAATCAGGAATTTATGCAATTATAATAGGGACTAAATTGGTGATTGTGAGTAACTAGAAAACCAAAGAGATAGAGTTAGATGAATGAATGTTTGATATGGGCCTTATCAAAAGAGTATCTAGAGTTATTCGACCTTGGATACGTACATTATTATGTGACAAACTACATCATTCCAGTGTGGTTTGGAGTATGATTCACTTGCTACGCGTGTGTGTGTTTTCAATTCTAAGGGAAACCCTATTAGTGGATCAGGTATATCGATTTTGTGATTGTCCTCCTGATTGTAACCAATATTGACTATGGATTTTATCATGATTATGTTGGATAGTATTTATCCTGATGAATGTGTAGAGGTTTAGTTGGAAAATCGATCAGTTGAAGAGTCCATTGGGAATAGTTTTGTTGTTAGTTGAGTTTACATATAACAACAATTCTTAGTAGAGTATTGAGATGACCTCATTTGAGACATTGTATGAGAGGAGATGTAGATCTCCAATTAGTTAGGTTGAAACTTTTGATATGAGGCCTTGGGTATTTATATTTTGAAAGAATTGTTGAGACAACTATTCTTTCTTATCCTCACCTTCGTTTGGTCATTCGAGGACGAACGATGGGTAAATTGATATCTTATGTAATGACCCATTTAATTTTTTTGGGTATTAAAGCTTTTTATGTCATAAAATAGTTTTTGATAGATTCTAAACTATTATAAAATTAACGGGGTAGTTCTAATATTAATTTAATTGATGGTTAAAGAGATAACACTAAAATTAATAAGTTCTAATTTTATCTATCCATTATTTATACCCATATATAAATTAATTAAATAAAAGAAAGATGGGTCGTATTATTTGGTTATCAGAAGACAAATAGCATGCGCCTCTTCTCTCAGTTTTTGGCACCGCTGACAAGTTTGACGAAAACAACTATGGGTAAAAGTCAATCCAATTCCAACTTTATATTATAAATATTAATAATTGGGTGTCGTTAATCTTTATTATTATTGTTTTTTAAGGGGTAAATAAAAATTGGGAGTATATGAAGAAATTGGGAGAAACATTTAGTGTTAGCGTTTTGAGGGGACAAAATTTTGTTTATTAAATTATTTGTTGATTACTTTTGATTTCCTAACAATTACTAAGGGAATTAAATAGTGCAGCGTGCACTTAACAAAGTGAGGAATTATACTATTATAATAACCGACGACATTAGAATTCAAGTAGATGTTAACAAAGTTAATGGGTCTTTGTGGTTGTCAATAGTCAATAATTAAAAGTATTATATATGATATAAATTTGACTTAGAGAAATAAATTATACTTTGTTTTTTTTTTTGAGTATTTCCACTGGTTTTGGCAACCAGTGGCTTTAATCTTTACGATCTTTTAATCATTGGTATTTATTGTGTTACTATATCATAAATTAAGCTGTGAAAATACTGAGTTAGAAAGTTAAATATTAGGTGTATTGAATTTGTTAAATTCCACTAAACTTATGCTAATTTGAGGATTTAAGACTTATCCTTTCGTTTGAATTTTATGAAATTGATTATACAATTAGGTGAGCTTTTGATCTAGGCTAGACATAAAGTAATATGATGTCTATACACTTGTTAACTTACAAATTATATATATATACATATATATATATATATATATATATATATATATATACATATATATATATATATATATATATATATATACATATATATATATATATACATATATATATATATATATACCTAGTAGATTGGAAACGTATAGAGGCGAGAAAGTAGCTTTCTTGACTTCAACTCATCGGTGGATCTAAGTAATGGTTTATGCTATTTGATAGTAAACTCTTAATAGTGATTGATATGCATTAAATGATATTGTGAAGTTTTATATGTACTTGGATTGTGTGATTATGTTGCTTAACTGTGTGTTTAGTGATTGGTCTGAAATTCTGAGATAGGGCATTCATATTCTTGAACCCTCTTTATCAGAGTGATGCCTTGAATAAAGAAGGCTTGATAAAATATTATCAATAAATTGAAAGTGGTGATAATAAATGATAACTTAACAGTATAATTGGATCGGAGTGTCACGTTCCGACACGGTATTCTTGGAACGGAGTGTCACGTTTTGACATGATATTATTGGATCGGAGTGTCACGTTCCGAAACGATATGATTGGATCGGAAAGTCACGTTCCGACACGATAACAGTAAAGGAATAACATATTAAATTAACGAAATGTACTCAATCTCATATACCTCAATTCCCAAATGCTTTTGTTAGAGGCATGAGTCCTCATGGATGATCTTGATATTGTTGACTTATTATATACTTACTTTAGTGTTGTCGACACTTGTTCATGTTTTTGTTGTTTATCACCTGTTAAGTTCTATAGTTGAGTTCATACTATTATTTATTGTATATTAGTTTCTATTTTGTGTTGAGGGATGATACCTACTCAGTACATGTTGCCCCGTATTGACCTTACTTGTATTTTTTTTTATCGAGTGCAGCGAGTGTACCAATGACTTCGAAATTTCCCTCAGCTCTAGCAAGTCTAGGCATCTCAGGGTCAAGGGCGAGCTAATCATTCAAGCTTGGGTTGGATTGTCTTTGTTATTATCTTATTTTCTTAGTTTTCAAACACAGATTACTTTAGTTCATTTAATTTGGTGTCTTTGATAATCTTAGACTTATTGATTGGAGATTAGCTGTCCTTGTTGTGATGACTTTCAGGCTTTTGGAAAACGATAGTCGATAAGTTTTGGAGCTTCCGCATTATTTTATTATTCCTAGTTGAACTATTGGTAGATGTTGGGATTTGATTTCTTTTATTCGCTCACCTATGAGGGTAAGTGTGGGTGCCACACGACTCATTTTGGGACGTGACCAATTTTGTATAAATGACTTTTTACTTGCTCTGATACCATATTGAACTGACTAAATATCTTATTTAAAAGTTTAAACTATTAATGAAAGCAAATTTTTATTTATTTACTTAAATCGTACTATTAGATACTGCTAAAAGTAAATCTAATTCTTTATTAGTCTAAATTTGAAAATAAAGTAATTAAATGTACATTTGACTTCTCCTTTGTCATTATTTGTGAAACTAATATCATGAAAAACATCCACCTATTAGGATATAGGACAAAAAGACTTAAATGTAATAGATCATCATACATCTTTTAAATATATAGAGGAAAATTGAAATATACTTTTTTTTTCAGGGATGATTTTTTTTAAAAATAAATATTTATGACATAGAAATTGGATATGTGGATTTCCGTATATAAAACCACTTCAATAAAATAGATATTTAGTGGAAATAGATTTTTATTTTGCCGTAAGATTTACAACCACAAAAATATTTAGTGATGATTGTGTTAATGTTATTGTATTCAGAGTAGCTCAAGCCTTTAACAATATTTAATACATGTGACGACCCAAAACGAGCCGCGAGTGGCACTCACACTTACCCTCCTATGTGAGTGAACCAACCAATCTAAACCCCAACATTTCAATCATAATAAACAGAAAGAATGCGGAAGACTTAAAACTCATTACTATAACCAATAAATAACTTCTAAAATTTAATACTTATTATTCCCAAAATCTGGAAGTCATCACCACAAGAACATTCTATCCTCAATTACTAAATCTAACAGTATCTAGGAAGTTAAAATAAGTAAACAAATGGTCCATGTCCGAACTTCAAGGACATCAAGACATGAATGAGAGAGAATCCAGTCCGAGCTAGGAACAATAGCTCACCCTGAAATCTGACATGATGAAGACTGGCTAGAGTTGAGGACGAGTCGAAGTCGATGGTACGTTTGCTGCACTCCACAAATAACAAAGAGAAACATACAAGTAGGGGTCAGTACAAGGCACAAGTACTGAGTAGGTATCATCGGCCAACTCAAAATAGAAAGCAATATATATCGAATAATAACATAAAACCAACCAAATACTTAACAGGTGACAACCACAAGTACCATAACCATTAGCCACCACACCAAGCACATCTATGAGGACTCAAGCCTTTATACCATACTCATTTAGGAAACAAGTTCTTTTAACCTGAGTATATTAGCATAATTCAAGATTCACTCTCTTTACTATTCTGGTGTCAGAACGTGACACTCTGATCCCCTCAATATTCATTCATCTTACTATCCTGGTGTCGGAACGTGACACACTGATCCCCTACTATCCTGGTGTCGGAACGTGACACTCCGATCCCCTACAACTACGTGTCAGTTCGTGACACCCGATCATCTACTATCGTGGTGTCAGAACGTGACACTCCGATCCCCTAATTCTATGTGTCGGTTCGTGACACCCAATCCCCTAATCTCATTCTTTCAGTTCATCAAGCCTTATTTTATACCAAGGCATCATCATTAACAAAGAGGTTTTAAGGTTAAAGATTCAACAGCCTCATCATGCTAATTCATCACAATTACATAATCACATCATGCAAGCACACAATTAAGCATATAGAAGACTTTACAATACTACCCAACACATATCATTCGCTATTAAGAGTTTACTATGAAATAGCATAAACCATAACCTACCACCACTGAAGAATCGTGATCAAGCAATCTACTTCTCCAATGCTTTGCTTTCCTATTCGTTTCTCCCTCTCTCGTTCGTTCTCCCCTCTTCTCTCTGTTCTTTCTATTTTTCCTTATTCAAACTCTTTTCTTTTAGCCTAATTACCATATAATTAAGTATAAAAGATGGTAAAATTAACCCACTATTTATTTCAAAGTTATCTCCTTTAACCCCAATTAATTGAATTATTAACATCAAACCACTAACTTTAAAATCATAAGTAGGAAGAGTCCAAAACACCCCTTAAAAACTTTTAACAGAAATCCGACCCAGTCAGGGTTACGCAGCCTGTGACGGCCTGTCGTGCCTGCGACGGTCCGTCCTGCTGCTTCCGTCACAAAGTTCAGAGAGTCGAATTCATTAAAGAGTCTGTGACGGTCCGTCGTACCTACGACGGTCCGTGCTGCTCTTCCGTCGCGAAGTTCAGAGAGTTGTTCTCAGTACCCAATTTTTCCAGGGTCTAAGTGTTTTGGAACGAGACCCCCTCGACGGTCCGTCGTGCCCATGGCGGTCCGTCGTGGGATCCGTCGACCCAGACAGCTATTACCAGAAATAAACTCTACTGCTCAAAACGACTAAACAAGTCATTACAATAGATACTAATTTACCCATCGTTCGTCCTTGAACGATCACAAGAAGAAAAACAAGGGCGAGAAAGAGTACCTGAATCTGCGAACAGATGTGGATATCTTTCTTGCATATCAGCCTCCTTCTCCCAAGTGGGCTCTTCAACTGGCCGATTCTTCCATTGAACCTTGATGGATGCAATCTCCCTTGATCTCAACTTGCGGACCTCTCTATCTAAAATGGCAACAGGCTCCTCCCAATAAGACAAATTTTCATCAAGAAGAACTGAATCTCAACGAATGATGTAGTTTTCATCCCCATGGTATCTTTTCAACATAGACACATGAAATACCGGGTGCACTCCTGACGGCCCTGGGGGCAAGGCTAATTCATAAGCTACCTCCCCCACGCGCTTCAGAATTTCAAATGGACCAATATACCTCGTACTAAGCTTACCTCGCTTACCAAACCGCATCACCCCTTTCATGGGCGACACCTTCAGCAAAACTTGCTCACCCTCCATAAACTCCAAGTCTCTAACCTTTCGATCTGCATATTCCTTCTGTCTACTTTGAGCCGCTAAAAGCTTTTCTTGAATGCATTTCACTTTATCTAACGATTCCCTCAGAAGGTCAGTACCCCAAGGTCTAACCTCAAATGCATCAAACCACACAATGGGAGACCTACATCTTCTCCCATACAGTGCCTCAAATAGGGCCATATAATTACTTGAGTGATAGCTATTGTTGTATGAGAACTCTGCAAAGGGTAAGAAGTTATCCCAATGACCACCAAACTCTATCACACATGCACGAAGCATATCCTCCAAGACCTGAATCGTTCGCTCAGACTGACCATTGGCCTGAGGGTCAAATGCAGTACTAAGATCCAACCTAGTACCTAATTCAGCTTGCAACGTTCTCCAAAACTTAGAAGTAAACTGTGTACCTCTATCTGATATGATGGAAAGTGGAACTCCATGCAACCGAACGACTTCTGAGATATAGAGCCTGGCTAACTTCTCTGCATTGTAAGTCACCTTAATCGGAATGAAGTGAGTAGACTTAGTTAACCTATCAACAATTACCCAAATGGAGTCATACTTACCCATTGTCTTTGGAAGACCAACCACGAAGTCCATTGCAATTCTCTCCCACTTCCATTCAGGAATGAGCATTCTCTGAAGTGTCCCTCCAGGCCTCTGGTGTTCATACTTTACCTGCTGTCAATTCGGGCATTGAGCAACAAAATCAACAATGTCACGCTTCATCCCACTCCACCAAAAATGTTGCTTTAAGTCACGATACATCTTAGTTGCACCAGGATGTATAGAATACCTTGAACTATGAGCCTCTGTAATAATAGTGTAAAACAATTCATCGACGCGGGGTACACATACCCTTCCCTTGATTCTCAAAATGCCTTCCTCATCGATTTTTACTTCTTTAGCCTCTCCTCGCAATACCTTATCTTGAATCCGGATCAGTTTCTCATCAGTAAACTGCTTTCCCTTAATCTTGTCAAGAAAGGAAGATCTTGCCTCCACACAGGCCAAAAATCCTCCCTTCTCTAGTACTTCTAGCCTCATAAAGTCATTAGCCAGAGCCTGAACCTCTCTAGCCAATGGGCGTCTAGAAACCTGCGAATGAGCTAGACTTCCCATGCTTCCTGCCTTCCTACTTAAAGCATCTGCCACAACGTTTGCTTTTCCTGGGTGATACAAAGTAGTGATATCATAGTCCTTCAGTAGTTCCATCCATCTCCTCTCTCTCAGATTCAAATCTCTCTGAGTAAAGACATACTGTAGACTACGATGATCCGTATAGACTTCACACTTAACCCCATATAGATAATGTCTCCATTGCTTTAATGCAAACACTACCGCAGCTAACTCCAAATCGTGGGTCAGATAATTACGTTCATGCACCTTTAATTGCCTCGAAGCATAAGAAGTTATATTCTTCTCTTGCATTAGCACTGCACCCAAACAAGAATAGGATGCATCACAATAAACAATGAAATTCTTTCCTTCCACTGGCAGGGTGAGAATTGGTGCAGTAGTCAACAAAGTTTTGAGCTTCTTAAAGCTTTCTTCACACTTGTCCGACCATACAAATGGAACACTCTGCTTAGTCAAGTTTGTCAATTGGGAAGCAACAGAAGAAAACCCCTTGACAAATTGACGGTAGTAGCTAGCTAAACCAACGAAGCTCCTTACCTCTGTAACATTAGTAGGTCTTACCCAACTCTTCACTGCTTCAATCTTAGAAGGATCCACCATCACTCCATCCTTAGAAACCACATGCCCCAAGAAGGACACTGAATCTCGCCAAAACTCACACTTGGAGAATTTGGCATAAAGCTTTTTCTCCCTCAACTTTTCCAATACAATTCTCAAGTGCTCCTCATGTTCTTTCCTGGTCTTTGAATATACCAGTATATCATCAATGAATACAATGACAAAGAGATCCAGATATGGCTTAAAATTCCCGTTCATCAAGCTCATGAAAGCAGCAGGGGCATTCGTAAGCCCAAAAGGAATTACTAAAAACTCATAGCCCATACCTGGTCCGAAAAGCAGTCTTTGGCACATCCGTTGCCCGTATTTTTAATTGATAATAACCAGATCTCAAATCGATTTTTGAGAAGGTACAAGCACTTTGTAACTGATCGAACAAATCATCGATGCGAGGAAGAGGATACTTGTTCTTAACAGTTACCTTTTTCAGTTGCCTGTAGTCAATGCACATCCGAAAACTTCCATCCTTCTTCTTCACAAATAAAACAGGAGCACCCCAAGGGGATGCACTTGGTCTAATAAAGCCTTTGCTTAACAATTCTTGATGTTGGGCCTTTAACTCCCTTAACTCAACGGGAGCCATTCTATAAGGGGGTATGGAAATGGGGCGAGTACTCGGCTCCAGATCAATACAGAAATCAATATATCTATCCGTGGCATACCAGGAAGGTTTGCAGGAAACACATCAAGGAACTCACGAACTATCGAAACCGACTCAATTGAAGATACTTGGGTAGTATCATCCATGAGGTGTGCCAAGAAAGTTAAGCACCCTTTATTAACCATTCTTTTAGCACGAAGAAAGGAGATGATACGAACTAGAGTGGAAGTGTAGTCACCCTCCCACACTAACAGATCTGTCCCAGGCTTGGCCAACGTTACAATTTTAGCATTACAATCTAAGATTGCAAAATTTGGAGAAAGCCAAGTCATACCCAGAATTACATCAAAGTCAACCATTTCTAAGATAACCAAGTCTACATGAGTATTGCTTCCCACAAAAGTTACAAGACAAGACCAATACAACTTTTCAACTATCACAGACTCACCCACCGGAGTAGAAACACGAATAGGCATGTCAAGCAAATCACAATGTAAATCAAAACTAGTAGCAAATGAGGAAGATACATATGAAAATGTGGATCCGGGATCAAACAATACAGAAGCCATGCAATCTCAAACCAAAAGATTGCCTGTGATAGCAGCATCAGATGTCTCCGCTTCAGACCTCCCAGGGAAAGCATTACAATGGGCCCTATCACCTGTCTGTCCGTTGCACTATGTTGTGCTGCAGTCGCTCCGGCATGCCCGCCATCCCGGTTGGTTTGTTGACCACCATTACCTTGACCAACGCATCCTCCATAATGGCGGCCTCTCCCATGACCACCTCTACCTCTAACTATTGGGGGTCTGTAACTCTGTTTTGGACAAAACCTCCTAATATGTCCAGTCTCTCCACATCCATAACACTCTCTGGATTCAAGCATAGGTCTCTGTGAGAACGACGGAGTCTGGGTATAACCCCCAAACTCAGGGAAGTGTTGACCGGTCTGTGGTGGACCCCCAGCTACAGCCTGCAGTGAAGACTGAATAGGTCGGGCTGGGTAACCTCCTAAACCCTGCCCTCTGGAGTAAGAACCATTAAACTCGCCTCCCTTACGAAACTTCTTAGGCGTTGATGTCATGGTGAAGTCGTCTGGCTTCACTCCCTCCACTTCTATCACAAAATCTACCACCTCCTGAAAGAATTTTACTGCAGTAGCTACCTGTAAGGCTGGAATCTGCAAGTCTGACCTCAATCCCTTCACAAAACGGCGAATCCGCTCTTGTGGACTGAAGCAAAGCTGGGTGGCATACCTTGATAATGCACGAAACTTAGCCTCATAAGCAGTAACCGACATCCTGCCTTGCTCTAGGCTTAGGAACTCATCTCTCTTCCTATCCCTCAAAGTCCGGGGTATATACTTTTCCATAAACAAGCTAGAGAATGATGCCCAAGTCAGGGGTGGTGCCTGTGCTAATTGACACTCAACATACGATCGCCACCACATTTTGGCATTTCCCTGAAACTGATAGGTTACAAACTCAACACCGAATCGTTCCACTATGCCCATCTTATGTAGCAGCTCATGACAATCAACTAGAAAATCATAGGCATCCTCATATTCAGCACCCTTGAAAACTGGAGGTTTCAATTTCAAGAACTTAGTGAAAAGTTCGTGCTGATCATTCGTCATTATAGGCCCTGTAGTCAATTGAGGAAACGTGCCTATTTCCAATGAGGCATCCATGCGGGGAGCCACAGTAGCTGCATGTTGTACTCCCGGAACCTGAGGTGTTGGTGCAGAAAACACTGGAGCTGTGTGGCCTTGATCAGATAACCCGCTAAGATAAGCAAGAACCAGATTAATCATCTCTGGGGTCGGTTGGGGGTGGTAATTCCTCATTCTGTACTTGCTCATTCTCCCCTTCCTCACCATCTCTTACTACTTCCTCAATCGGTGGAGGAGTCACCGCCCTAGTACTAGCTGGGCTAGGTGCTTGTCCTCTTCCTCTAGAGGACGTCCTCCCGCGACCTCTACCACAGCCTCTTGCCACTGCTCCTCTTCAAGCTACAGCCTCAGTGGCTGGTCCAGACGCATCTTGTCTCGCCGGTGTTAGTGTTGGCACAGTTGTTGCTCTAGTTCTAACCATCTGCGAAATAGAGTGAAGATGGTCAGATACAAATTTGTATCACCTATATACCAATTGGATCCAAGTAATAGCACGAAAGAAAGAAAGAATGGAATTTTCCTAAAGTCTTATAGCCTCTAAAAGAAAAGTAAAGGCGTCCCCCTACCGTTCCTCAAGACTCTACTAGACTTGTTTTTGTGTGATGAGACAAACGACCCTAATGCTCTGATACCAAGTTTGTCACGACCCAAAATGAGCCGCGAGTGGCACTCACACTTACCCTCCTATGTGAGCGAACCAACCAATCTAAACCCCAACATTTCAACCATAATAAACAGAAAATAATGCGGAAGACTTAAAACTCATTACTATAACCAATAAATAACTTCTAAAATTTAATACTTATTATTCCCAAAATCTGGAAGTCATCACCACAAGAAAATTCTATCCTCAATTACTAAATCTAAGAGTATCTAGGAAGCTAAAATAAGTAAACAAATGGTCCATGTCCGAACTTCAAGGACATCAAGACATGAATGAGAGAGAATCCAGTCCGAGCTAGGAACAATAGCTCACCTTAAAATCTGACGTGATGAAGACTGGTTAAAGTTGAGGACGAGTCGAAGTCGATGGTACGTTTGCTGCACTCCACAAATAACAAAGAGAAACATACAAGTAGGAATCAGTACAAGGCACAAGTACTGAGTAGGTATCATCGGCCAACTCAAAATAGAAACCAATATATATCGAATAATAACATAAAACCAACCAAATACTTAACAGGTGACAACCACAAGTACCACAACCATTGTCCACAACACCAAGCACATCTATGAGGACTCAAGCCTCCATACCATACTCATTTGGGAAACATGTTCTTTAAACCTGAGTATATTAGCATAATTCAAGATTCACTCTCTTTACTATCCTGGTGTCAGAACGTGACACTCCGATCCCCTCAATATTCATTCATCTTACTATCCTGGTGTCGGAACGTGACACTCCGATCCCCTACTATCCTGGTGTCGGAACGTGACACTCCGATCCCCTACTACTACATGTCGGTTCGTGACACCCGATCATCTACTATCTTGGTGTCGGAACGTGACACTCCGATCCCCTAATTCTACGTGTCGGTTTATGACACCCGATCCCCTAATCTCATTCTTTCAGTTCATCAAGCCTTCTTTTCTACCAAGGCATCATCATTAACAAAGAGGTTTTAAGGTTTAAGATTCAACAGCCTCATCATGCTAATTCATCACAATTACATAATCACATCATGCAAGCACACAATTAAGCATATAGAAGACTTTACAATACTACCCAACACATATCATTCGCTATTAAGAGTTTACTATGAAATAGCATAAACCATAACCTACCTCCACCGAAGAATCGTGATCAAGCAATCTACTTCTACAATGCTTTGCTTTCCTCTTCGTTTCTCCCTCTCTCGTTCGTTCTCCCCTCTTCTCTCTGTTCTTTCTATTTTTCCTTATTCAAACTCTTTTCTTTTAGCCTAATTACCATATAATTAAGTATAAAAGATGGTAAAATTAACCCACTATTTATTTCAAAGTTATCTCCTTTAACCCCCAAGTAATTGAATTATTAACATTAAACCACTAACTTTAAAATCATAAGCAGAAATAGTCCAAAACACCCCTTAAAAACTTTTAACAGAAATCCGACCCAGTCAGGGTTATGCAGCCTGTGACGGCCTGTTGTGCCTGCGACGGTCCCTCCTGCTGCTCCGTCACAAAGTTCAGAGAGTCGAATTCATTAGAGAGTCTGTGACAGTCCGTTGTACCTACGACGGTCCGTGCTGCTCTTCCGTTGTGAAGTTCAGAGAGTTGTTCTTAGTACCCAATTTTTCCAGGGTCTAAGTGTTTGGGAACGAGACCCCCTCGACGGTCCGTCGTGCCCATGACGGTCCGTAGTGGGATCCGTCGACCCAGACAGTTATTACCAGAAATAAACTCTACTGCTCAAAATGACTAAATAGGTCGTTACAATAGATAACAATTTACCCATCGTTCGTCCTCGAATGATCACAAGAAGAAAAACAAGGGCGAGAAAGAGTACCTGAATCTGCGAATAGGTGTGGATATCTTTCTTGCATATCAGCCTCCTTCTCCCAAAAGGACTCTTCAACTGGCCGATTCTTCCATTGAACCTTGATGGATGCAATCTCCCTTGATCTCAACTTGCGGACCTCTCTATCTAAAATGGCAACAGGCTCCTCCTCATAAGACAAATTTTCATCAAGAAGAACTGAATCCCAACGAATGATGTAGTTTCCATCCCCATGGTATCTTTTCAACATAGACACATGAAATACCGGGTGCACTCCTGATAGCCCTGGGGGCCAGGCTAATTTATAAGCTACCTCCCCCACGCGCTTCAGAACTTCAAATGGACCAATATACCTCGTACTAAGCTTACCTCACTTACCAAACCGCATCACCTCTTTCATGGGCGACACCTTCTGCAAAACTTGCTCACCCTCCATAAACTCCAAGTCTCTAACATTTCGATCTGCATATTCCTTCTGTCTACTTTGAGCCGCTAAAAGCTTTTCTTGTGTGCATTTCACTTTTTCTAACGATTCCCTCAGAAGGTCAGTACCCCAAGGTCTAACCTCAAATGCATCAAACCACCCAGTGGGAGACCTACATCTTCTCCCATACAGTTCCTCAAATGGGGCCATATCAATACTTGAGTGATAGCTATTGTTGTATGAGAACTCTTCTAAGGGTAAGAAGTTATCCCAATGACCACCAAACTCTATCACACATGCACGAAGCGTATCCTCCAAGACCTGAATCGTTCGCTCAGACTGACCATCGGTCTGAGGGTGAAATGCAGTACTAAGATCAAACCTAGTACCTAATTCAGCTTGCAATGTTCTCCAAAACTTAGAAGTAAACTGTGTACCTCTATCTGATATGATGGAAAGTGGAACTCCATGCAACCAAACGACTTCTGAGATATAGAGTCTGGCTAACTTCTCTGCATTGTAAGTCACCTTAACCGGAATGAAGTGAGCAGACTTAGTTAACCTATCAATAATTACCCAAATGGAGTCATAATTACCCATTGTCTTTGGAAGACCAACCACGAAGTCCATTGCAATTCTCTCCCACTTCTATTCAGGAATGGGCATTCTCTGAAGTGTCCCTCCAGGACTCTCGTGTTCATACTTTACCTGTTGACAGTTCGGGCATTGAGCAACAAAATCAACAATGTCACGCTTCATCCCACTCCACCAAAAATGTTGCTTTAAGTCACGATACATCTTGGTTGCACCAGGATGTATAGAATACCTTGAACTATGAGCCTCTGTAAGAATAGTGTAAATTAATTCATCGATGCGGGGTACACATACCCTTCCCTTGATTCTCAAAACGCCTTCCTCATCGATTTTTGCTTCTTTAGCCTCTCCTCACAATACCTTATCTCGAATCCGGATCAATTTCTCATCAGTAAACTGCTTTCCTTTAATCTTGTCAAGAAAGGAAGATCTTGCCTCCACACAGGCCAAAAATCCTCCCTTCTCTAGTACTTCCAGCCTCATAAATTCATTAGCCAGAGCCTGAACCTCTCTAGCCAATGGGCGTCTAGAAACCTTCAAATGAGCTAGACTTACCATGCTTCCTGCCTTTCTACTTAAAGCTTCTGCCACAACGTTAGCTTTTCCTGGGTGATACAAAATAGTGATATCGTAGTCCTTCGGTAGTTCTATCCATCTCCTCTGTCTCAGATTCAAATCTCTCTGAGTAAAGACATACTGTAGACTACGATGATCCGTATAGACTTCACACTTAACCCCACATAGATAATGTCTCCATAGCTTTAATGCAAACACTACCGCAACCAACTCCAAATCGGGGGTCGGATAATTACGTTCATGCACCTTTAATTGCCTCGAAGCATAAGCAATTACATTCTTCTCTTGCATTAGCACTACACCCAAACCAGAATAGGATGCATCACAATAAACAATGAAATTCTTACCTTCCACTGGCAGGGTGAGAATTGGTGCAGTAGTCAACAAAGTTTTGAGCTTCTGAAAGCTTTCTTCACACTCGTCCGACCATACAAATTGAACACTTTGCTTAGTCAAGTTTTTCAATTGGGAAGCAACAGAAGAAAACCCCTTGACAAATCGACGGTAGTAGCTAGCTAAACAACGAAGCTCCTTACCTCTGTAACATTAGTAGGTCTTACCCTACTATCCTGGTGTCGGAATGTGACACTCCGATCCCCTACTTTTACGTGTCGGTTCATGACACCCGATCCTCTACTATCCTAGTGTCGGAACGTATCACTCCGATCCCCTAATTCTACGTGTCGGTTCGTGACACCCGATCCCCTAATCTCATTCTTTCAGTTCATCAAGCCTTCCTTTATACCAAGGCATCATCATTAACAAAGAGGTTTTAAGGTTTAAGATTCAACAGCCCATCATGCTAATTAATCACAATTACATAATCACATCATGCAAGCACACAATTAAGCATATAGAAGACTTAACAATACTACCCAATGCATATCATTCGCTATTAAGAGTTTACTATGAAATAGCATAAACCATAACCTACCTCCAACGAAGAATCGTGATCAAGCAATCTACTTCTCCAATGCTTTGCTTTCCTCTTCGTTTCTCCCTCTCTCGTTCATTCTCCCCTCTTCTCTCTGTTCTTTCTATTTTTCCTTATTCAAACTCTTTTCTTTTACCCTAATTACCATATAATTAAGTATAAAAGATGGTAAAATTAACCTACTATTTATTTTAAAGTTATCTCCTTTAACCCCCAAGTAATTGAATTATTAACATTAAACCACTAACATTAAAATCATAAGCAGGAATAGTCCAAAACACCCCTTAAAAACTTTTAAAAAAAATCCGACCCAGTCAGGGTTACGCAGCCTGTGACGGCCCGCCGTGCCTACGACGGTCCGTCCTGCTACTTCCATCACAAAGTTCAGAGAGTCGAATTCATTAAAGAGTCTGTGATGGTCCGTCGTACCTACGACGGTCCGTGCTGCTTTTCCATCGCGAAGTTCAGAGAGTTGTTCTCAGTACCCAATTTTTCCAGGGTTCAAGTGTTTTGGAACGAGACCCCCTCGACGGTCCGTCGTGCCCATGACGGTCCGTAGTGGGATCCGTCGACCCAGACAGCTATTACCAGAAATAAACTCTACTACTCAAAACATCTAAAAAGGTCGTTACAATAAATTGTTGATTTTAAATACTTATATTTATTATTGTCATTAAAATATAAAAGGATGATAATTACATTATTACCGTTAAATAATTGTCTGACAATCATTTATTCGTTATATCTTATGTATGTGCCCCCCCCCCCCTTCGACACACATATTTGAAAATTCTAATGTTTATTTGTGCCACTTTAAATTTCTTAAACACAATGATTACCGCCCCCTCCCCCCACACACACACCACTTTTCAAATTCGATATTAACTTATTTTTAGGTTTATTTTATTATTCAAAATAATTGGATTGTTCAAGGGTCCACATGCATATTGAAAACTTTTTTCATATTTGCCTTTTTATTTGTTGGAGAAACATATATTAATTATGATTAAGAAAAGGACAAATAGTAGAAACTATA
Organism: Solanum chmielewskii; assembly: GCA_027704785.1. Lineage (NCBI taxonomy): Eukaryota > Viridiplantae > Streptophyta > Magnoliopsida > Solanales > Solanaceae > Solanum > Solanum chmielewskii. Next base: position 23,713,463 of record JAKWIX010000322.1, on the reverse strand, counting down.
AAATATGATTTAAATTGTGTCCTTAAATATTTTTCTTAATATTTGTGAATTATCTCATAAATTTAATTAATATGAAATTGAGAGAGTATTTCTTTGTTTTTCTACAGGAGAAACTATGGTTAATGTAGCAGTTATGCATTTATATATCAACTTATCACGGACGATCTCCACGTGTCCAAATCATAATCATAACTTTTCTATCGCACGGATGATCTCCACGTGCGCAAATAATCATAACTCGATCTCAACACGGACAATCTCCACGTGTTAGACCTTTACTCATACCCAATATCATGTCAATGCGTGTGCACATATGATAACAAATATCGCTATGACATATAATCACCTCAATTGTAACAATTATACGGATTGAGTAAAGAACAAAATCACATGATAAACCAACTCAATACTATATCAGCAAATGTCATATGCTTTGTCATTCTCGGATTATGATCCACATTTTTAATAGTAATAAATTTTGCATTTATAACCCCGGTACTCGTACTATTTTCAACCCATCACACAAAAACATTTAATCACATTATCTCTTATTACCGCATTTTCATCATTACAATTAATCAAGGTGGACAAATCAACCCTTCAACAAGTCTCATTACTCTCAAACACATACCACAAGGAAATACACAAATTTCATACACTTAACTCTAGGACTTTAGACTTTCCTTTTCGTTGAACTTTCAACTCAAAGCGATCTATTCATATAAATGATCACAATTAGATTTTAAAATTTAAAAATACCAATATAACTACAAGACTATCCTAGACCCAAAAACTCACTCAAACATATAATACGTTCTTAATTTAGATGCCAATTAATATTTAGTTCTCATTTTCCTAAATTCAAGCCTAGGTTTAAATCATAATTACTCTAAACACTACAATCCTAATAGCTTTGACATAATATAACACATTCAATATTTAATTACCTATTTTAATATATCAAAACTTGAATCATAATATGTTAATAAAATAAGAACTAATAAATATAAGAACCACTGGTTACAAACAAGTGGTTGAATCGCTGAAGCAGAGGAAACAAATCCTCACCCGTAAATTATACACTGAATAGCACCATTTCAACAATATGTAGCAATGATGAGCCAATAATTATTTTATTATTAGCCTCAATTTTTGACTTTAAATTTCTCAATTCAAACTTATGTTTGCAACCATTAATATTTAGCCTCAATTTCCTATTTAAAAAGATGAACTTGACGGTAATTAATACACCATACCAATTGAAGCCTCACACACAATAATAAAAATAATAATTAATCACATGAACTAACCAAATTAGTACTTATATACTAATATAATATGAAATACGGATGAATTTGTTATTTTTGCACCTGAAGGATTTTTTTTCACCACCATATCATTAGCTCTTCTAGCTGAGGCTTCCTGAAATTTACTACTCCTCTTTTCGTGTCATCACATTATGATAAAAAAATACTAACCCAGCTAACTTATTTTAATAAATAAGTCAAGTAGTAGTTATTAAATAATTCGACTTGACTTATTAACGAATCTCTAAAAAAAATTTAAAATTTACGCCCTAATTAATTAATTATAGTTGCATAAGTTATTTAAAGTTTCCATAAAAATTTTTATGAAAAGGGTCCTTTACGAAAGAGAATCAACTAGAACTAAAAATAGTCTAACGGGTCATTACATAATATCATAATTTATTTAATGTTCATACTACTTAACCTATACTAAAATAAGTTAATAGGATTTGTTATTTTTAATACCTATTATTTTATTTAAGAAAAGGGGAAGGAAAAGAAAGAAACAGAGAGTATAAACTCCTCCTTGCGGAGTATGGACCGCCGCCTTTAATCGAGTTCCAGGTGAGATTTTTTTATTCAAAAGTTGTTACGATAATCAAAGTCATTAATTACTAAGTTCTTAAAGTATGAAATAATATTATTTTAGTTGAAATTGATTAAGGAGTTGAAGGTTAGTAATGTTGGCAGATTAGGTAGTATTTCTAAATTTTTTTTCTATGTTATTAATGATTATTGGGGGTGCCATAACTGAGTAATTATGCTTGGGAATTGGGATTGACATATAAGGCGTAGGAATTTTGAAGTTCTTAGATTTTGTTTACTGTTAATTGTTCATAATATGATTTTAATGTTTTCTAAAAAATTTCCATGGTAACATATTTGATTCGAGGTTTGATATATTGTTATATCTAATTAAATTTTGGGTGTATTATAGTGTATCAAATTATTAGGGTTGTAGTGTTTGGAGAAGTTATGACTTAACCCTATATTGAAATTTAGGAAATATGATATTTAACTTATTTTTTGGAATCAAGATTTAGGAATTTGGATATACATTTGAGCGAGGTTTTGGGTCAAAGACCTACACATATTATATGGGTGTTGTCAGTTCAAAATCTGATCGTGATCATTTAACTGATTAGATTACTTTGAGTTGGAAGTTCAATGAAATGAGAAGGCTCAATCCCGAAGTGATTGTTCTACTATTTGTGGCAAGTGAATTTCTAAACTCTTGCTAGGTGTATGAAATGCGTGTATTTCCTTGGGGTATATGTTTGGGAGTAATGAGACTTGGTGATGGTTTGACTTGTCAACATTGATTTATACTAATGATGAAACAATGGGCAATAAGAGGCATTGTGAATAATTGCTTTTGTGTAATGTGTTCATAATATAGAATGGTGTGAATGACTTGTTGTGTCATTGTTGATGTTTTTGTGAATTGTGCAGTGTTATGAAGCTGGTCATATCCTCTTTATTTGTGTGAACATGTCATTTGCATTATTTTAAGACAGGGTTGTGACAAGTGTTATGTGCATTGAGAAAGAAGGAGAACTTAAAGAGGATGTACCATTTCGAGGGACGTATGCGCGCCGCGATGGATACTATATTTCAAGGGAAGTATTGCACGCCACGATGGTTACTATTATCGAGTATCTTGTCGTGCGCCACGACAGATGCATCGATAGATATGTCCCCTATGGGTCCCGGACTTAGAGACAACGGGTGTGTATCACTAGGTATGACATGCATCATTATACTGGGCATTACATTCCATTGTATTACACATACTTATCATTAGTGAACTTGATATTGTGTTTTGATGATCTTGTGATTACCTTTATGCGAAATTTGTGATTGATGAATATTGAGCTTGTTATTGAGGATATGTAATTTGTTGAATTGTTGTTTTTGAGGGTATGTATTTGTTGAAGTGTTGTTATCGAGGATATGTAATTTAATGAATTGTTGTTGTTGAGGAAATGTCATTTGTTAAAGTGTTGTTGTGGAGGATATGTAATTTGTCTGAGTGTAATTATTGTTCTAGGTGTTATATAAAATGTGAGTTGTTAGGTTGGGCAGATTTGTATGCAAGTTGTAGTTGTGGAGGTTCGGTTGGGGGTGATAGGAGTACCTGTATTTTATCCCCTTAGCTTGTGTTTAGAGGTTTACTTGTTGAGTACCGTGTGGTTTGGTACTCACCCCTTGCTTCTAAATTTTTTTTGTAGTTTACTAGCCCGAACCTTTATGATACGTTCTCTTCTTTTCTGAGGCTTCATGGGGATTTGTGAGGTAGTTGTTGGTCATCTCAGCATACCCCCTCAATCCTGTTTATGATTTTGTTCTACTCTAGAAACAATATCATATGAGACTTATATTTTCTTTTGATTCAATTGTTATACATTATAGGCTTGTAAACGTGACAACCAGGTTTTGGGGGTACTTTTAAGTAACTTATAAATTTTCCGCATTTTATTATAATTATTGAGTTTTAGGCTGACTTGTCTTGGTGGGATAACACGAGTGCCATCACGTCCATTTTTGGATCGTGACAAAATGGTATCAGAACCCAGGTTCATAGGTCTCACGTGTGTACAAGTTGAGTCTATATAGAGTTTCGAAGATCAATTTGGAGACGTCCATACTTATCTTCGAGAGGCTATAATGACTTTAAGAAATATATCACTTCTTGAATCTCTACCGTGCGTATTTGGTATAATTTTGATTCTTATTGCCTTATTTGGTTCACTCTCACTTATAGTGATGATCGTGCGTAGTTTCTTGTTTGGGTATTTGATGTGTTATATTAGTCTTTGATGTCAGATTTATTACAAATGTGGAAGTGATATATTTATGGGAAGGATGTGTATCATATTTTTAATGTTCAACGACTCAAATAGATTGAGGTAGGTGATTACTTGATGAAACATTTCGAGGATTAAGTTGAACAGTGGTTTGGCGGACTTCATGAGCGTCTTATACTTTGTTTAGGCTAGTTATCTAGTAGTGAGATCAATACTTCTGTTATATATACAATATCCTGAGTAGTTTGACAACTGAAAGTGAAATGACTAAAATGAAGGTTAGATAACGAATGTGATTACTTTAAAAGCTACATTTAATTAAAGTTTTATAACATATAAGGGCAACTTAGAGAATGATGAGAGTGATATTACACTAATTGAGGTCAGGATCTTTATTTTAGTTTCATAGATTGAGGAAATGTCAAAGAGAATTCCCAAATTACTACTTTAAAGGTATCGATCATCACTTGGTAAGAGTTTTAGAGTGCATTAATCTTACTATTGACCCTATCTATGAATGAATCACTTAAGGTGAGAGATCAAATGAATTCAGTAGTGTATTGCAGTTACTTTATGGTCAGAAATGTGTGAGCTATTGAATATAATCTTCTCGAGGTGCATGTTTAAATCCTACTGGTGGATTAAACAGACTTTCATTTGTGGTATCAGTGATATATGAAGACGGATATGTCTATCGTTAAGCATGAATATTAACTACTTAAAGAGTTATAAGTTGTATCACATGCTAGTATAATTAGATTCAATGTTACATTCATATTTGAGAAACTAACTAGTTTGTTACTACGGGTGCTTGAGTTTAAAAATTGTTATAAGGAATACTCTAATGGTGGATTATTGGTATGGTAATAATATTTTAATTTTTGGAGTGTATCTCAAGATTTCTAACTAAGAAGTAGTCCAAGGGAATGGATTGATACCAGAATGAAAAACTTATAGGTAAAGGAAGTCTCAATGAGTATAAGGTAATTGAAAATGTTAGTAAGAAAGTGCATATGAGATTGAGTTAGTCCTTTAATATTGATTAATTTAATTAGATTTAAGGTGTCATATTGATGAAAAGGTTGATTTCATGTTGATGACTAGAGCTAACGAAGTCTGATAGTAATAAGACTTTGTGATGGAGTACGATTGAGGTGAACTGTATGATAAAGATTGTTGGTTAAATAGATTTTTGCATGGTAATGACAACTTGCTAGTATTTAATGTTATGATTTGCTATTATTTGGTGAGTAGCGGGTTGCAAGAAAAGTTATAGGAGGTGTTGAAACACTTTTCGAGTAAAATTTAAAAGAGCTAGAGTCATACTGAAAAATTAAATAAATAAATTAGCGGGATGTAGTGTAGCATTCAGAAAGAGTTGAGAATAAAAATATTTTCATTGACTACAATAGTTAAAGAGGTATCTTCAGAGGGTTTGATAATTGAATTTAGAAATACGTAATTTCACCTGTTTTTCTTTGATTATGGTAATATATAATGTCACTGGATCATCATATTGGTTAAAAACTATTGGATAAAGTTTAAAATGAGTGTATGGATGTTCATCTCGGTATGATGATTAGTTCCTTTGTGATTTTGAGTTTGAGAATGAGTATGGTAGAATTTTTGGCGAAAGATATGTTAAGGTTGATGGAGAGGTGATCAATGATATCCTAAGATAAGTGAGTTCATAAAAATCTTCAATGTATGAGCTAATTTTGATACATAATAGAAATGGGCTACATAGTTGAAATCAAAATTTGAGTTCTTCATCGAGTCTACATTTGTAGCATAGGTTTTGTTAAGGTGTGAATTTAAAGGGTAAGACATAATTGATTGAATTGGGTATTGAACATTAAAAGGACTTAAATAATTTGTGTAGTAATTTGATTACTTTTTATTGTTATACCTTATGGGGATTTCACGTAATATTATGGTTTATGAGATAAGGTGCAAATATAATGGGTTGTCGGCCAAAAATATAAGACTGGTAAGTGAGTTAGAAAAAATGAGATTCTTTTTTGGTGTATTGAAGAGTTCAAGTTATTTGAAATTTCCGTCATGGAAAGAATTTTAAAAAGGCGAAGTAACAATAAGACCTCCAGCATAAACACTGAATTCAGAGTTGATGGTTGTGGTGATTTTCGCTTGTGAGTTTAGATATGACTATGAGATATGAACTAGTTCGACACCTACTAACTATGGGTTATTTTTTTTAATTTTATAAATATTTAGTTTTAGTTTGGGTGACGAGCAACGATGTTGTTATGTTGATCTAGATTATTAAAATTATGATAGGTAACTTATGGATGTTCAACTGCATGAACTTACAATTCTACATGGTTATGGAGAATTTTGAAGGGATTGAAACTACTTTGTTGATGAGGCAATATATACTGTCATGATGTGTTACATATGCATTTGATGGTGCATAGAGGTTATGATCTTATGGTAAACAGAATTATTAAAGTGTCCAAGAATTATTTTTATTTGTTTTTAAATGAGATACATATTGGTATGATTGGTAGTTGAAAAGTTGTATGTGAAAGTTCACGTAAAGTTGACATTGGGTGTAATTCAATTATTGTTCCTCGATGAAAAAGTATTTATTGATTTGAAATTAGTGATATCAGTCTTATGTGTGACTAATATTGGTCATCTAATGCTTAAATGGAAAGAGAGAATGACAGACATATTTTGAAATTTTTAGAGGCTACAAGGTGTTTTCTAAGGAGACTTTGATAATAGTGACATTTTGAGAGTAAGGTAAATGGTTTGTGAAATTAGATTTTTGTTGATATTAAGAGTGTTGGATTCAATTGAGTTCTATGAAAAGTAAGTGGCGTTTGATGAATTGAGTATTTGTAATGTTGTGATGGGAATTTTATTGGTTTATTGTGGGTGGCTCATATTTGAGAGATGATTCAGATGAATGAAACTATTCTTTTATATATACGGGTTGGTCATACGAAAGAAGTATTAAGTCTCGTTTGACTTTGGTTCTGTATATTTTTATATGACATCTACTTCGTTTTGGAAATTCTTTGGAGTGTGATTCACTACACTTACCTACACATGTTTTCATATCTATGGTGAATTTCTAGTGGCGGATCGGGTGTACAGATCCTATGATTATCCTCTTGGTAGAGTGACATTCGTAGTCAGACTTGGTCATTTCAATTAGCAAAGATTTGATATTTTTTGGGATAGTTGAAGTATATTAGTTATTCTGCACATACAACCTTGCTTATGAGAACTCATTTAAGAGTTATGAAAAGTCACAATTATTTAAAAGTGTTGGTAGAGGCTCTACATTTTGAAGTGTATCGCTCGCTCGATGTTAACTTGATCTTAAACTTTTTTGGGTTAGATAAGTTTAATTCTCCCTTAATGAGTACCTGATGTCTAAAGATCAATTTTTTATTACTTAAGTTCATGGGATGATTATGTTGTGAGGAAGGAATGTTGAAATAATTGTGATGGTTTTAGCAATATGACAGTTTGGTGGTTGATTCAGGTTCGCTGTTACTTTTAATCGGTATTGATTCAGAATTCTCTCATAGTGATGTGAGAATAGGTTCTTCCTGATGATGTGTTGTTTGGAGGATTTTTGTTCAATTTTGGTTCAAAGGTTAGTTAATGGTATGTTAATCAATCTTGATATGTGAATCAATTAGATTTTAATTCGACATTTTAGTTTTTAATAGTTGATCTTGGTCCTAAGGAGGAGCTCACTTTGAGAGATAAATATTGACTATGGAAATTATATCTCAGGTTTTGGTAATGTCAACTATTCATCCTTCTTCTTCTTTATGTTAGGGAAAGAACATGATTTTAAGTGGTAAATAATATAATGACCCGAAAAATCATGTTTAGAAATTTCCATGAAAATTATAGTTTGATCCTCCTTGGTAGTTGTCGCAAGTCATTTATAATTAGTTTTATTTGAGAATTTTAAATAATTCGATAACTACAGTTATAAATTGATATGTATATATTAAATAATATATTTATTTAATTGGTGGTTAATAGAAAATGTCATAATTTATTTAATATTCATACTATTTAACTCATACTAAAATAAGTTAATAGGATTTGTTACTTTTAATACCTAATTATTTTATTTAAGAAAAGTGGAAGGAAAAGAAAGAAACGGAGAGTATAAACTCCTCCGTGCGGAGCATAGACTGCCCCCTTTAATCGAGTTCAAGGTGAGATTTTTTTATTCAAAAGTTGTTACAACAATCAAAGTAATTAATTACTAAGTTTTTAAACTATGAAATATGTTATTTTAGTTGAAATTAATTAAGGATTTGAAGGTTAGGAATGTTGGTAGATTAGGTAGTATTTGTAATTATTTTATTTCTATGATACTAATGATAATTGGGGAGCCATAATTAAGTAATTATGCTTGGGAATTGGGATTGATATATAAGGCGTAGGAATTTGAAATTCTTAGATTGTTGTTTACCATTAATTGTTCATAATTTGATTTCAATGTTTTCTAAAAAATTTCCATGGTAACATATTTGATTTGAGGTTTGATATATTGTTATATCTAATTAAATTTTGGGTTTATTATAGCGTATGAAATTTTTAGGGTTGTAGTATTGATATATCGTGGCTTTACGGTATTATTAATGCTTATTCCTTAATTTTAGTGTGTCCAAAAGCTTTTTTGTGCTAATTTTTATATAAGTTTCTCTTTATTTTGCAGGAAATCTGTCCAAAGATGAATCCGGAGATTTTGAGCGAAGAAATGCAGAAGAGACCACCTACTGAGCTTATGACGGTCCGTCATGCTTGTGACGGTCCGTAGGTGGCAGCGTAGTGCAGCTGCTGAAGGAAGATGGGGATGTCTGACCAAGTGTGGGGTTATGAAGCTTGTGATGGTTCGTCGTGTCTATGACGGCCCGTCCTACAGGTTCGTCATGAAGTTCAGAGAAGTAATCCGAGTACCCATGTTCCAAGAGTTGAAGTGTTTTGGAACGAAGACCCTCAACGGACCGTTGTGCCTATAACGGTCCGTCATACTTGTCGTCGAGGGTAATGAAGAGAGCAGCAGAAGAAATTGCATAAGTATGGGACGACGGAGTCCATGACGGTCCGTCGTGACCACGACGATCCGTCGCGAGGTCAGTCGACCCAGCCGCGTTTTGGCATATTTCTAGCAAATAGAGTCCTTGATTAATTAGGTTTTTATTTTCTATAAATAGTTCGAAAAACCTCGTTTTTGAGGTTAGACTCTTAGACTGGGTATTATTAGTTAGACTCTGGATCATTGTGAGCCCTTTGTATTAGTGTTAGATTCTTGATTATCATTAGACTTTTTTGTGAGATTACTCTATTACTTTGAGATTCTTGCAAGTGATTTTTGAAGATTAATCAAGCAAACTTTTGGATTTTACTCTTTCTCATTGATGTAAGTACATGAATTCTTATTTAATAAATTTGAATATTGTGATTATGACTATGGGTAACTAAACTCCATGACTAGGGTTGTGGGAACCATAGGCAAATAATGAGGTAAAACCTAACAAAAAAAAATTCTAGAATAGTGTCTTGCATGTTTTAATAATTCTTTCTCTTAGAAGTCTTTTTAACAGATGGCCAACGTTAGAACTCGCCTTAATGCTACTTGCCGGAACAAGGAGGTAGATAATAGAAAAATAGTTATTAACATAGATTTAGTATATACTATCTAATATGCTAGTATTAATTAATACGAGGTAATAACTTAGTCAAATATAAAATACGATGCTTAATATGAGGTAAAGATAAGGGTTAGGATAGAAACACACGTAGCTGGACCAAGGTGCGGAGTGAGATTTTCTAGATGCGGGACCAAGGATTTAGAAATACAATAACTTATCACTTTGTATGCAAGATACTATGACAAAATTGTTATAGTTAGAATTATCAAGTTATGAACCTGTGGGGAACACGTAAACCCTAGTTACTTTGATTAATTGATTAAAATCCAACATTCAAAGCTGTTAAGTGTCTCTATCAATTTAGGTAGTTGTTTTCATTCTTTTACAAATAGAACCCCCCCTTTTATTGTTTTTACTTTCCAAGGAAGTAACTGACTAAACAAAAGTAATAATAGATTGAAGTTAAGTCTAGACTATTTTCCTCATGGGAACGATCCGGACCTCGCTAGTTGGGTTATTTACTTGACACGACCGCTTTACTTCTTATTTGAGAAGTAAGTTTGAGCGTATCAAATTTTGGCGCCGTTGCCGGGGATTATAACTTTTATATTAACTTGAACTTATTACTATAGTTTAGTCAATATTTTCTTGATTTACATTGTTTTATTGTTTTTCATTTTTTTCCAGAACTATCCTCCTTGTATGCCAAATACACGGAGAGGAAGAGAACCCTTGTATCCCTATGATCACGAATTAGAGCGTACACTGCGCAATATGAATAAAAACATAGGAATCAATGATGATGATCCAAACCAGAACATCCCAGCTCCGGTTGATGTTCATGGTCAGTTGTTACCCGATGCTCCGGGTGAACACCAACAGAGGGGACAAAATCCCGCTCCACGGCCCCAAGCATTCTACAGAAGCTATGATACATAGCCGACTCCGATGGGCCACTTGTCTTACCTCCTCTACCCACAGGCCACACCTTTGTGGTAACTAGTAGCCTGATGAAAATTCTCACTGCCAGAGGTTTTTTTTAGGGCTACCTTCTGAGGATCCACATGGCCATATAGCTAAGGTAAGGGCAGTGTGTAAAAGCTGTGTAGGGAGGCCTGATCTGGATTTACATGTAATAGGGCTCAGAGTGTTTCCTCTCTCGCTGACGGGAGAGGCTGCTATGTGGTTCACTGAGCTCCCATACAACTCAATCATCACTTCGAACCAACTAAGGGATGTGTTCTTAGCAAGATACTATCCGGTCTCCAAGAAACTAAACCACAAAGATAGAGTGAATAACTTTGTGGCACTGCCAGGAGAGTCAGTTAGTAGTTCTTGGGATAGATTCACCTCATTCTTGAGAAGTTTCCCAAATCACCGTATAGACGATGAGTCACTGAATGAATACTTCTATCGGGGACATGATGATAACAATAAAGCGGTGTTGGACACTATATCAGGTGGATCTTATGGGGAGTGTCCTTATGCTGAGATCGCTGAAAAATTAGAGAAAATTTCCCGGAATAACAAAGCTTGGAGTACTAGGAAGTCTGATACAGGGAGAAACACCTTCGCAGTGCAGTCCACTCACAATCCAGCCACAGATGAGATTCGTGAAAAAATGGCTCAGATGAGAACCGAGCTTGGGTTTGTACTAAAACATGTCAGTGGGGGTGCAGAAAAGATAAATGCAGTCAACTACTTGGCTAAACCACCACCTCCTAATGATGAATGTTATTATGCGGAGGACACTTATTCAGTAAATGAGCAGAGGGGGGTTTCCGATCAAGCGCCCAAGGCTCAAATCAGGATAATTGGCGCCAAGGTCAAGGAACCAAGGTCGGAACTATGGTAAATACAACTGTGAGGGTCATTATGTCCGAGATGGTAACTACAACCGCGACAACAACTTCAACAAGGGTAACTACGGCAATAGAAATGATAGGAATGGGCCCTATGTCCCTCCCCAAAATCGTGGAGATAGTATGGCGCAAGTTGAGGATATGTTGCTTAAAATGATGAGGAGGTTCGATGCTAGTGATGAGCACATTAAAGATTTAAGGGGTGGTTTAGTTAGTATTGGGCAAAAAAGTTGATACACATGTAATTTCGATTAAACAAATCGAATTGCAAATGGCCCAATTATCTGCGACAGTGAACGCACGGCAATCGGGCACTCTTCCTAGCAACACTGTCCAAAATCCAAAAAATGATGCGCACTGTATGGCAATAACCACTCGGGGTGGGAAGCAAACAATTGACCCACCTATGCCATCTAATGAGGAAAATGTGAGAAAGGATGATGATAACGTGGTAAAGGGTAGTGTTGAGGAAGAAGAGAGCAATGGAAAAGATGCAGAAGTCCCTATGAAGGTAATTCCTATGCCTAGACCACCACCACCCTTCCCTCAGAGATTAGTGAAAAAGAACGAGAATGGTAAATTCGACGTTTTATAACAATGCTGAAGCAGCTCTCTATCAATGTCCCTTTGGTAGAAGCTCTAGAACAAATGCCCGGTTATGCCAAGTTTATGAAAGATCTAGTCACAAAGAAAAGATCGGTCACTTTTGAGGATGATGATAGACTGCGGCATTGTAGTGCTATTGCTACAAGATCCCTCGTACAAAAGAAAGAAGATCCGGGTGCGTTCACTATTCCTTGTACAGTTGGGTCATTACATTTTGTAAAAGCATTGTGTGATCTGGGGGTAAGCATAAATCTCATGCCCCTCTCGATTTACAAGAAGTTGGGTTTAGGGGATCCAAAACCCACTGCAATGCGGATATTGATGGTTGATCGGACAGTGAAACGGCCTATAGGGATACTCCATGATGTGCTAGTAAAAGTGGATTCATTAATCTTTCCGGCTGATTTTGTTATTCTTGATTGTGAAGTCAATTTTGAAGTGCCTATTATTCTTGGGAGGCCATTCCTTGCAACAGGTAGAGGCTTAGTTGATATGGAAAAGGGACAGATGAAATTTTGGTTGAACAATTAAGAAGCGACCTTCAACATTTGTAGGACTATGAAGCACAGTGGTGAGCTCCAATTGGTATCCGCTCTATCCCACAAATAAAAGATGAAGAAGGAGAATGAACAAAAAAGTGCAAAACAAAAGTTTATGGTTGGGGATTTGGTTCTTGTAGACAGTTCTGGATCGCCTTGTCTTCCGGGGAAGTTCAAGTCCAAATGGACTGGCCCTTACTTGATTACCGAAGTATTACCTCATGGAGCAGTTGAGTTAAAAGCCAAGGAGGGAGTGCGGTTTAAGATGAATAGAGATAGAATAAAAATCTATTTTGGGCCTAAAGCATCGTGGAATGAAGTGATAGAGGCATACCATCTTGATGAAGTCTGAGTAATCAAGTATCCCCAGTCGTGCCGCGACATTAACTCAGGCGCTTTTTGGGAGGCAACCCAAAACTTATTGTCTTTTTAGTAATGGTAGCATTCTTCTACTAATGGGTTTTTAAATTTGCAGGCACATCACCAGGAAATTCTCCAGAAAATTACTCTGCAGCAGTCAATGACGGATACATCGACGGACTGTTGCGCCTGCGACGGACCGTCGTATCCCTCCGTTGTACCACGTACGTCTTTCTGTTATTTTAAAACTAGGGCACACACAAAGGAACAACCGAAGGGTCGTCACTACTAAGACTGACCGTCATCGGGGAATCGTCGCGTGATTAATAAGGCGTACCCGACCCGACCCGGTTGGAGTTTATTATGAAATTTCACCATTTAAACTTCCCAACCCCTCATTTCACCACCATTCCTTCATTATTCCTCCCATTTCCCTCTCTTTTCAACTTCCACAATCTCTCCCTTTATCAACCGATTATTACTCCCCCCCAAAAAAATTCTCAAAAGCCCTAAAAGTTATCATCTACTAGTCGGAGTTGCTGCTTTGAGTGTCTTCTTGGTCACCGAGTACTTGCCCATCTTGTTTTTCTCCAATTCTAAGGTAAGTGTCTCTAATTTCTACTCATTTATCTTGCATTTTTGTTTATTAATTAGTGTTAGCATAGTTGTTCGTGATATGTTCATTTCTTTTATATAAGATTCTGTCTAATCTAGCTTTAAAATGTTCGAAATTGTCGTGTTTACAACCCTAGACATAGGTGATTTTGCATTGCTAGTTTCCTAGGTAGTTGGGTTATACAAATGTAGGTCTAAAACACTACAAGTTCGATTTGGGTTCATCGGGGATGAATGGGGTACCCCAGTTCTGTCACTGATCTACTGAACGAGACCCCAATGACGGACCACCGTACCCACGACGGACCGTCACAGGGTCCATTCCAAAAGCCCTAACACCCCTCTCTCCATTTTTTCCAAGTGTCCCTCAACAGACACATGTGACGGACCGTCGTACCTGTGACGGTCCATCCTGCTTGACCGTTATGACGGTTAGAGACCCTTCTCCTAAGGGTCTCCATTTTTTCCCAAGTGTTCTCTGACGGACACCTACGATGGACCGTCGTACCTGTGACGGTCCATCCTGCACATATCGTCATACTAGTCAGAGACTCTCCTTCAGGATTCTCCATATGTACAGTCTAAGTAAGACACGACGGACCTCATGACGGTCCGTCATAGTCACGACGAGCCATCACCTGGCCCGTCGTGTTTCACTGTTACTATAGAAATATCATATTATTTTCATTTTTTGTGCGGTTTTTCTTGTCTTGTTTGCCACTACTCGTACTAATATTGATCCTTTACAGGTACTATCTACTATGGCACCCAAGCAAGATCGAATCTACGCACGCGGGCGATCGAAGTCTGTTGCCCCGTTTGCCCACATGATCATTGGCTCTGATGATGAGCGTGACCCCGAGTATGTGCCCCCAGGCACTTCACCCCCTTCCCGTGCTGCACGTACTCTAAGAGACACACCCAAAAAAGTGATGTCCGTCATAGTCACTGCCTCCTAGTCTGATGAGAAGCACACACTGACCGGCACACCCTCTGGGTCAGCCACAAATGAAGAAGGATTGTCTGGCTTCTTAGGAGTATCGTGGTCAGAGGAAGCCTCCGGCTCTGCTGAGGTTCCCGCACCCGCCACAGCTGCAGCGTCGGCCTCCTCTGATGAGGCTGAAAGTTGAGAATCAACATCAGGTTCACAAGCTCAGGCCCCCACCCCAGCCACTTACCAGCCCAACCGGTGGTGTGTCGACGGGTAATTTCAAGTCTACTCCAGACTGACAAAGGAGTAATGACTCGAACACTCACCTTGGAGCGGAGGGTCCTTACAGGGAGTCTCCCGACGATGCCTGAGATCCACAATCTATTCACCAGGCATCGCCTGGAGTGGACAGCACGTCCATTTGGACGTTACAGTGAAGAAATGGTCCGAGAGTTCACGCATCCTACGTAACGACTCTGCGATCACAGATAGATAGGCAGGCTGACCCCGCCAAACAGGACCCACTGGAGTAGGTCCAAGTATGGGGCGTGCAGGTTGACATTTCCCTGCCTGCCATCAACCGGTTTCTATACTGCGAGGGTGTTGATGCTACTTGGACCCCTCTCACTGCCGAGTTTGACTACCGATGGCAGATTGTCTAAGATGGCCAGTTCCTGCGCGAGCCATCGCTGAGAGAGACCACCAAGAGGTGGATGGCCCTGCACCTGTCAGTTGATGGAGAGGGTGCCGACTAGATGACTGAGCCAAAGGGGGCCATCAAGAAGGCCAACCTCATTTCACGGCGAAGTTCTTGTGGCTGATTATCCCCCACTGCCTTTCCCCCACAACCGTTGATAATATCGTTACATGGGATCGAGCAGTGTTGATGGCGGCGATGATAGCCGGGTTCGAGGTGGATTTCGCGTGGCTTCTACATGCAGTCATGCATGAGAGGGCTTTCAAGGTCACTACTACTTACCCTTTCCCGTGCATGATCTTTTCTCTCTGTAGGTCCGCAGGTGTGACTATATGGCACATAGATCAGCTCAAGACCCCGCAGGGCATTGTTGACGTCGGCCTCATCAGAGATGAGGCCAATGAGTTGGCTCCATGCAGAGGGCCCCGTCGAGAGCTGCCCACACTTGCTGATGATCTTGCTGATATGGTAGCCCAGGCCCGCACGGCTACGCAGGTGGCATCCACTGACACTACCCCGGTAGAGTCTATACCGGGTAGTAGCACTGCCCCGAGCTCCTCTCGCACAGCACGTCTACCAGTGCTGGTCCCGCTTTTTAGGGTCCAAAAATTAGAGGCGTAAATGGCTACACTTCTGCATCATATCCAGCCGTGGATGCAGAAGTCTATTACTGAGTCTGAAGAGCGCCTAGAGCAGAAAATGGTCCAGTATACAGAGCGGAAGACCGTTGAGGTTCACCAGCTCTTGGACGCCTTTGAGTTGAGGGTGCTAGGCTGGCCAGCCCCTCCGGTGGATGTGTCTACTCTTCAGGCTGCGGTCGACAGCCTTAGTGCAGATATAGACACAATCTTAGAGGCTAGGGTTCCTGAGTTTGAGGCCCCTTCTGTCGAGCCTGCTGTAGACACAGTGTTGGCGGCCTTATTCGCCACTTCAGAAACTCCACCACCTCCCCCTCGAGAGAATGTCAAGAGGCGTAGCGGTCGAGTAGAGGACGAGGCGCGAGCACAGAAGAAGGAGCGACGTGAGATGGAGGCTGCGAGGAGAGCCTCACTTGCTGAGGAGGAGGCGCACCAGATGAGAGCATCAGAGTTAGCGGATGGGGCGTCTAGCTCCCAAACTGTGGAGATAGCAGGAGGCACTACTGATAGTGCGGTTGTTTCTAAGGACACCACTGTGGGTGTCCAGATTGCAGAGGACGTGGGTTCCGGCGAACCAAACCCACTAGCTTGCTGATCGACGGCGCTTTGCGCCATAGGTTTGCTTCACCAATCACTCTAGTATTTAAATTTTTATGCATTGGGGACAAATGCATGTTTTTTTTTGGGGGGTGGGGTAAATGGACAGTGAGTGTTAGGGTGAAGTCTGAGTAGCCCAATTCAGTATCCTCTTTTGGGGTTTTCTTGCCTGTGTTCTTTTTCCCCAAAAGACTGATTACTTTTTCTGTTGAATCGGCATTTCTATATCTTTCGTACATAGTTTAATTCTGGAGCATGATGGCTAAAATAATATCCTGATAAATTGGAAAATGATGCATGACTAGGTATAGTAACTTATAAATGTGTGGCTCTAAGCTTGACATAGAGGTACACCATTGCCTTACCCTAAGTCTAAAATTCGAACTAGGTGTCTGATAATCTGGTAGAGTGATGCGATGTCAAGTGATTGTGAGGAAGATTTTAATAGTCCACTATTTGTACTGAGCTAGAACTTGCCTGGTTAGTCTTGCTAAAAGTATGCTATAATAGACAATAAGGAAAGGATCATAAGCCCTTATTCAATATAGCCCATTTTTAGCCTAAATAAAAGAAAACCAAATGAAATTTATCCTTCTTTGATCCAAATGATCTAAGCTTAAATTAGACCTTTCTTTTTCACCTTAACTGAACTTTTCTGGGAATAATGTGTCGTCCCTGGTCCCTCCTTGGACATGTGCACCTCAGCTTATGCCAAAAGCATAAGTTGAGGGTTGCTAATGCAGTAAACAACCTTCGTTATGGCCCTGACCCAACTTTGGGTATTGTGTACCTTGACTCATGGTAAAGCCATGAGTTGAGGGTTGCTATTATGAGGAATGCTCTGGAAAGTGGGGTTGAAAGAACAAAGAGAAAGAAAGAACAAAAGTAAAGTGACTCAAGAATTAGTTGAAAGAGAAGTAAAGAAAAAGAAGTATATACAAGAAATACAAGCAAGAAAAGAAGAGAGTCACTTACACAAATGAAGAAAGATGAGAAAATAGCAAGGTGAAAGAATATGAGAAAATGGGCGAGATAGAATGATAGAAAGTGGAAGTTTTAGCCGATATGTCAAGGAGGGAAAAAAGTCACTAAAGTATACCTAAATATACCCTACCTGACCCTGAGACTATGTTACAAGCTAAGAAAGTCCTATCGTGATCCTAAGGGTTGTATAGCGAACTTAAGGCAGCAAAAATAAGCGCAAGCTTATGGCAATAGGTATGAATAAGTGTGACTTTGTTCTGAGAGCGAGTGTTGAAAATCCTTATACTCTAATTGAAATCATTGTGTGAAAAATGAGGAATTTATTTTAATGTGAGGACACTAGTTGCAATACTGGAATTGTTAGCACCTCGATTAGAAATTGAAAAGGATAGGTGTTAGTGCATGGTGAGTCTGTGTCATGTTTTGATCCCACATAATTCAAGCCTAATAGTGATAGCATGCATATATAGGATGAGATTAATCTGGATTGATAGCCAAATGATTGCAAAGGATAAAACATGGATACTATTGTACAAAGATTGTGTATTGAGTCATAGTGCGTCGCTTGAGGACAAACTACGAATTTAAGTTGAGGGTGTTGATATACCGTGGTTTCACGGTATTATTAATACTTTTTCCTTAAGTTTAATGTGTCCAAAAGCCTTTTTGTGCTAATTTTTATATAAGTTTTTCTTTATTTTGCAGGAAATCTGTCCAAAGATGAATGCGGAGATTTTGAGCAAAGAAATGCAGAAGAGACCACCTACGGAGCTTATAACGGTCCGTCGTGCTTGTAATTGTCCGTAGGTGGCAGCGTAGTGCAGCTGCTGAAGAAAGATGTAGAAGTCTGACCAAGTGTGGGGTTACGAAACTTATGACGGTCCGTCGTGTCTATGAAGGTCCGTCCTGCAGGTTCGTCATGAAGTTCTGAGAAGTAATCCCAGTACCCATATTCCAAGAGTTGAAGTGTTTTGGAACGAAGACCCTCGACGGACTGTTGTGCCTATGACGGTCCGTCATACTTGCCGTCGAGGGTAATGAAGAGTGCAACAGAAGAAATTTCATAAGTATGGGACGACGGCGTCCATGACGGTCCGTCGTGACCAAGCCGATCCGTCGCGAGATCCGTCGACCCAACCGCGTTTTGGCAGATTTCCAGCAAATAGAGTCCTTGTTTAATTAAGTTTTTATTTTCTATAAATAGTTCAAAAAACCTCGTTTTTGAGGTTTGACTCTTAGACTGGATATTATTAGTTAGACTCTGGATCATTGTGAGCCCTTTGTATTAGTGTTAGATTCTTGATTATCATTAGACTTTTTTGTGAGATTACTTGATTACTTTGAGATTTTTGCAAGTGATTTTTGGTGATTAATCAAGAAAACTTTCGGATTTTACTCTTTTTCATTGAAGTAAGTACATGAATTCTTATTTAATATATATTAATATTGTAATTATGACTATGGGTAACTAAACTCCATAACTAGGGTTGTGGGAACCATAAGCAAATAATGAGGTAAAACCTAACTAAAATAACAATTCTAGAATAGTGTCTTGCATGTATTAATAATTCTTTCGCTTAGAAGTCTTTTTAACGGATGGCCAACATTAGAACTCGCCTTAATGCTACTTGCCGGACCAAGGAGGTTGATAATAGGAAAAGAATTATTAACATTGATTTAGTGTATACTATCTAATATGCTAGTATTAATCGGTACGAGGTAATAACTTAGTCAAATATCGAATACGGCGTTTAATATGAGGTAATGATAAGGGTTAGGATAGCAACACACGTAGCCGGACCAAGGTGCGGAGTGAGATTTTCTAGATGCCGGACAAAGGATTTAGAAATACATAACTTATCACTTTGTATGCAAGATACTAGGAAAGAATTGTCATAGTTAGAATTATCAAGTTATGAACCTGTGGGAACACGTAAACCCTAGTTACTTTGATTAGTTGATTAAAATCCAACATTCAAAGCTGTTAAGTGTCTCTTTCAATTTAGGTAGTTATTTTCATTCATTTAGAAATAGAAACCCCCCTTTTATTGTTTTTACTTTCCAAGGAAGTAATTGACTAAACAAAAGTAATAATAGATTGAAGTTAAGTCTAGACTATTTTCCTCGTGGGAACGATCCCGACCTCACTAGTTGGGTTATTTACTTGACACGACTGTTTTACTTCTTATTTGAGAAGTAAGTTTAAGCGTATCAAGTATTTAGAGAAGTTATGACTTAACCCTATATTGAAATTTAGGAAATATGATATTTAACTTTTTTTTTGGAATCAAGATTTCGGAATTTGACTATACATTTTAGCGAGGTTTAGGGACAAAGACCTACACATAATATATGGGTGTTGTTAGTTCAAAGTCTTATCGTGGTCATTTATTTGATTAAATTACTTTGAGTTGGAAGTTCAATGAAATGAGAAGGCTCAATCCCGAAGTGATTGTTCTACTATTTGAGGCAAGTGAATTTCTAAACTCTTGCTAAGTGTATGAAATGCGTGTATTTCCTTGGGGTATATATTTGGGAGTAATGAGAATTGGTAATGATTTGACTTGTCCACATTGAGTTATACTAATGATGAAACAAAGGGTAATAATAGGGAATGTGAATAATTGCTTTTGTGTGATGTGTTCATAATATAGAATGGTGTGCAAGGCTTGTTGAGTCATTGTTAATGGTTTTGTGAATTGTGTAGTGTTATGAAAGTGGTCATATCCTCTTTATTTGTGTGAACATGTCATTCGCATTATTTTAAGACAGGGTTGTGACAAGTCTTATGTGCATTGAGAATGAAGGAGAACTTAAAGAGGATGTACCAATTTGAGGGACGTATCGCGCGCCACGATGGATAGTATATTTTGAGGGACGTATTGGGCGCTGCGATGGATACTATTATCGAGTATCGTGTCGTGCGCCGCGACAGATTCATGGACAGATACGTCCCCCATGAGTCCCGAACTGAGAGACAGCGGGTGTGTATCATTAGGCCAGACATGCATCATTATACTTGACATTGCATTCCATTGCATTACACATACTTATCATTAGTGAACTGATATTGTGTTTTGTCTGATCTTGTGATTGCCTTTCTGTTGAGCTCGTGATTGATTAATATTGAGCTTGTTAGTGCGGATATGTAATTTGTTGAAGTATCGTTGTTGAGGATATGTAGTTCGTTAAAGTGTTGTTGTTGAGGATATGTAATTTGTCTAAGTGTTGTTGTTTAGTTACGTGCTATGTAAACTGTGAGCTGTTAGGTTGGGTTGATTTTAATGCAGGTTGTAGTTATGTCACTCATTCTTATAAGTCATATATAAATTATTTACAAAATCTACTCAAAAGGTTAATATAATAATGCTGGTTAAAATTTCTAAAACGACTAAGAGGATCATTACAATATATATATATATATATATATATATATATATATATATATATTGAACTATTAGTAGAGGTATTTATTTCTTTTACATAAGTATCAAATTTCAACCTTTAACATGAAACGTTTTCTTTATCAGAGTAAAGAAAATTACATATCTATTTTTTAAAAAAGATGACTATTATTATCTATGGTGTTATTATAAACCTAAGAATTTATAAAGTTTAAAATTATTGTTTCATCATTTCTATTGCTTTTAGATTGTGTTAATACACATTATGTGTATTTCTATTAGGTTGTCCCTTGATTCAATATTCTTAATTTTCTTTTGATGATACTAAGCAGCAATATATATTTTTCGCAGGCGTAAAATTTAATTTATGATTATACTCTTATTCTATTATTTAGAATTATTTCATTATCTAAGTTGGTGGACAATAATGATTAGTATTTAGTTATTATTATATTTACTTTTTGAATCAAACATAACCGTAAGTATGCTCACACAATCTCTATTATCATCGTGTATGTTTTTTTTTTTTAAATATAGTGATTTATTTATTTATATTTATTGACTTTTGTATAACCTAAAAAATACTTTGACTACTTGTAAAGATATATATACTCAACTTATGAGATATTAAAATTTAAGTATAATTAATCTTAATTTAATTAAAGATATAGTGTATTTAAAGTATATTTATTAGTTAAACATCTATTAAAATTTTAATTAAGTGATCTTACTCCTAGAGCATAATATAAAGTACTGTCTTTAAAAATATGTGGAAAAATAAAAATGATTGATATTGATATGATTAAAGTAAAAAAAAATATTTAGGAAGACAATTTTAAATTGACACTCAAATAGTTTTCCACTTATACACGTGGATATTTGTGGTTATCACTTTATTTAGTTACATTTTCTTGAAAATAAAAATAAATATTGTAATTAACTCCATGATTTATATGTATTAACTTTGAAAATTTTTATTTTTAAATTTAAATTTAATATAATTATATAATAACGTATTAAATTGACAGATTGATCTAAAAAACAGTTTATTTTCTTTCTGAAAATAAAATCTATTTAAAAGTTCAAATTATACAATTTTATCACCTATTTTGGATCATTTTTTAAATATATTTTTTGTTCGGTTTCTTTCTTGTATGACAATACCATAAATTAAATTTAAAATTTATTTTTATTAATCATATCTTAACAAAGGTATGAAAATATATTAAAATGAAGGAATTATATGGTAGAATGTATGTGATATATCTTGAAATTAATAGCTTATTTTTAAATTTGCATGAGTTTTTATCGAATATTTATGATGGTGATTAGAAAAATAAATTTCTCAAAGACTTCTTGACATATCTTGAATAGTACATATTAATTTTATGTTCATAACAAAATAAAAAATTTATTAATGACCATAAATAGAAAAAGTAAAAAAGAAAATTAATAAAAACAATCGTTAAATTAATAGAATAAATGACAACTTTTAATTATTATCTTTCAATTATGACTTAGACAATCACATTTAAGAGAAGATAAGGAAAAAAGAATATTTGCCAAGTTGCAAGGCTACCATATATAATTATGTAGTATCCTCATAATTATTTTAACATAAGAAAAAGTTACAAACTCAAAAAATAATATATTTTGAATTAGAAAAAATTATAAACTCTAAAAATAGTATATTTTTAAAAAGTAATATATAAGTCGAGACAAGACTTTCACTAATGCACATGAAACTTCGTTAAAATTGTCAACAACTTAATATTTTCATAGCATTTTATTTAATTATTTAATATTATCAATATACTCTCTATATATAGTTATATGTTCCTACACCATGATTGCTTGGTCAACTTCAAATTCATTACTCAAATAAAATTGTAAAATAATTACTTGTTAAATGCTTCCAAAAGATCATTTTAATATCATACAAATAATAACTAAAAAGCTTTTTAGCAAAATTTCAAACTAATTTAGCGAATTTTAAATTTTAAAATTATAAAACAATCAAATTATTTTAACGATTTCGATATTGAAAAACTGATATGGTTACCCATGTTCTTCTTATCTGAAAAGAAGAATAAAAAGTCATCCAAAATGTCCAAATAATTAGCATGACAACAGTTACATGGTATATTTCAATAAAATTTGAAATATTCGACTTCCTAATTTCAGTAAAAAGTTAAGCTGTGAATTTTTAATTGTGTAAACACCGTAGAATTAAATGAATCTAATAATTTATTATTATTTATTTACAATTTTGTGCAACTATCATAGAATTAATTGAGTCTAATTTTAATTATTGAAAGGTGTTTATATTTAATTAATCAATTATTGATTATTTAAAAATAGTTAAATTTTAGTTTTTATATAATTTTTTGGTGTTTACATGTATCGTTTATTCTAATTAATAAACATGATTCTATTTATTTATTTAATTATTAATTGATTAAATTTTTTAAAATTTATAGTGTTGACATGTGTCATTTTTTTAATATATATATATATATATATATATATATATATATATATATATATATATAAAATTATAACAACTTTTTGAAATAAAATCTATATAATTCAAAAGATTTAAATATATTATTAAATAATAACAGATAGTATTAAATAAATAGTATTACATAATATTAGTATTTACTGTGTACTAATACAAGTCGTATTAGGATTAGTACTCCTTCCTATATCTCCTATATATATCTCCCATGTATTCCCTTATTAGGTTAACACTTCAATACAATCAATATTCCTTCATGGTATCAAGAGCCATAAAACCTAGATCTTCTTTTCTCTAGGTTTTTTTTCTCTCTTTAGGGCACCGATCGTTCCTCTCTTCTCTTGGGCGGCGGCAGCCATGACAACCGAGGTGGATCCTCTCGATTCACTTCCTTCTGACGTTAAACTCCTTCTCAGGGATCTTCATGCCCTGATTCCCGAAAAATTATCAGACATAAATTACCCTACATGGAAAATCACCGTTCTTATAGCCCTTGAGGCCAATTACCTTCTCAAATACGTCGATAGAAGCACAGAACCGCCGCCGGCAGTCATCACCACCACGGACAAATCAGAAAAAACCAATCCGGCCCATGCCACCTGGAAAGCCGTGGATGGCCAGATCCGATTGCGGTCATCTCTCCCACGGTTCAGAAACACGTCCGACCCTACACAACTGCTTCAGCCCTGTGGACGGCCCTCGCAACACGCTATGCATCAATTTCAATTGCGTGATCGTCTCCACACAATTACCAAAGGTACGAAAACTATGGCAGAGTATTTAGACGAGGTCTCCACCATCATCACAACCCTCGACACCGTGAGTGAAATCATTCCCGAAAAAGATCTTGTCATGTGCGTCGTTCGGGGGCTCCCATCAGCTTACTCCTCCATTAAACAGGCGGTTCGCATCAGTTCAACGCTCGTTGACCTGGCTACTCTCTGCTCGTGGCTAAAAAGTGAAGAAATCAACGTGGATCTGGAGAGCAAACTTCTTCTCCAAGAAGCCGCTGTTATGGAGCCGGCCACCGCCCTCACCGCAAGCCAGAACTATCGCGGGGGGCGTGGTGGCAGCCGGCAGGGGAGCCGCGGCGGCTACGGTAGAAACAGCGAAGGCCGCGGGCGCGGCGGTCGGCAGGGCAGTCGTCAGTCGTACGACGGTCAACAGCTCGGCAGCAACAACAGCCTGCACTCCTTCGGCAGCAGCGGGCAGTCATCTTCTAGCGGCGGGCAGGGCATTTACGAGCGGGATCGTCCAACTTGTCAAACTGTCAGAAAACAGGACACACCGCTGCTCGTTGTTGGTTTCGATATGAGGAGAGCCGAAATAGTGATAACCGTGCCAATTATGCATCTCAAGCCGGCCCTTCCTCTAAATGGCTGTTGGATACTGGGGCCAACATGCACGTTACTTCTGATCTATCCAAGCTTAACGCTCCAAATCCATATCATGTCTCCAATGGTATTACTGTTGGCAACGGTGATTCCCTTAATATTTCTCACACTGGCACGGATACCATTAAAACCCCCACCGTTATCTTTCACCTAGGTAACCTTACCCACGCCCCTTCTATTAAAACCAATCTCCTTTAAGTTCACAAATTCACAAAAGACAATAATTGCTCACTCTTGTTCACCTCTAATAATTTTCACATCGTAGACAATACTACCAAGAGGGTGATTTTTCAGGGCCCCTGTGAGCATGGTCTGTACGTTCTTCCTGGCAGAAGTTCGTCTGCCCACCCAGTTTCAGAAAGCGTTCCTGTGGCTCCGGTGGCTCTTTCGACTGATGGCCACAGTCTGTTGTGGCACAGTCGTCTGGGTCACCCGTCTACTCAAATAATAAATTCTTTAATGTCTCAATTAGGTTTTTCTTCCATTCATGTAAACAATTATGACTCCTGTTCAATTGCTAAATCTCATAAATTACCTTTTACTTTATCTGAGAAGCGTACAATTGCACATTTTCAACTTATTCATTCTGACCTATAGGGTCCTACTGCTGTTTCTTCATTTACTTGTTTTTGCTATTATATTTATTTTGTGGATGATTTTACAAAATACACTTGGTTGTACCCACTAAAACACAAATCACAGGCATACACCACCTTTGTCACCTTTGAAAAAATGGTCAAAACACAATTCAATTCTCATGTTAAACTTTTTCGAAGTGACAATGGAAAGGAATATGTAAATAACATCTTTGGCCAGTTTCTGCAATCCCTGAGAATTATACATCAAACCTCCTGTCCATACACTCCCGAACAGAATGGGGTGGCTGAGCGTAAGCATCGCCATCTCATTGAAACGGTAGTTACTCTTCTACATCAATCTCATCTCCCTGTCTCCGTTTGGATAGAAGCTCTAGCCACCGCAAACTACCTCATTAACAGAATGCCCAGTCACACCCTCTCCAACAAATCACCCTTTCAACTCCTTTACCAAGAACTTCCCAATTATACCAACCTCCGCGTCTTTCGGTGTCTTGCCTACCCTTGACTACGCCCTCATATTACTCACATATTACAACCCCGATCCCGTCATTGTATTTTTTTGGGCTATCATCCTACCTCCAAGGGTTATCGCTGTCTTGAACCACAAACTCATAAAGTCTACATATCTCGTCATGTCAAATTTGTCGAAAATGAGTTTCCCTACGAGTCTATTTCCTCCTCCACAAATACATCATTCATTGCGTCATTCCTCTTTTTCCAACATACTCACAGGGTCTCTCACCACCTTCCCCCACACCTCCACCCACTACCCAACCACCCTTCATCACCCCTTCGACCGTCACCCACAATACACCCGCAACCACCACCCACACTCACAACCAACGCGAACCACCCCATACCCACAACAACTCCAGCCCGATCCGTTTTGGGTCCTTCCCGGCCACCCCCAAATCACCACCACCCGTGCCACACCCCACTACTCATCCCATGTTAACCCGTGGCAAAGCCGGTATCTTTAAACCCAAAACCTTTCAGGCTACCATACAACCAAATACACCCCTTCCCGATAGTGAACCAACAACCTACTCTGTTGCCTCAAAAAATGCTTATTGGCGTCATGCTATGGATGACGAGTTTAAGGCTTTGACTGATCAGAAAACTTGGGTTCTTGTACCTAAGCCCCATGGGCGGCACCCAGTGGGCTGTAAATGGGTGTACAAAATTAAACACAATGCAGATGGCAGTATTTCCAGGTAAAAGGCTCGTTTGGTTTCTAAAGGCTACAATCAGGAGTATGGGCTTGATTACTCCGAGACATTCAGTCCTGTTATTCGGTAGGAAACCATTCTCCTGGTACTGTCACTCGCTGTGCGCAACAATTGGCTCATCAATCAGTTGGATGTTTCCAATGCTTTTCTTCATGGCATGCTTGATGAAACTATCTACATGACGCAACCACCGGGCTATGTTGATCCCCGCTTCCCTCAACATGTTTTCAAACTCCAGAAGTCTCTGTATGGGCTCAAGCGAACCCCCCGTGCTTGGTACACAAGTCTGAAAATGTTCCTCCTGGGACTCGGCTTCACGTGTTGCGTACACGACACGAGTCTGTTTACTCGACATTCAGCACAAGGTACAGTCATTCTTCTTGTCTATCTAGATGATTTCATTATTACAGGCTCTACTGCAGCTCTCATTCAGAATGTCACTCGAGCTATTCATACTACCTTCAAAATGAAGGACCTTGGCCCGTTACATTATTTCCTGCGAATTGAGGTTTCTCGGACTGGCAGCGGCTTGTTTCTTCATCAGTCAAATTATGCTTGAGATCTGTTGCAGAAAGCTGGACTGGAAAAATGCACCAGTCAACCAACACCGATGGCAGTCTCTTCGTCTACGAATGGAGCCGACACCCCCTTTGCCGATATCACCCACTTCCGCAGCCTTATTGGGGCTCTACAGTATCTGGCCATTACCCGTCCTGACATCCAGTTTGTTGTCAACCGAGTTGCTCAGTGCATGCATCAACCAAGTGAACATGATTACCATTATCTAAAACGCATTCTCAGGTACATTTTTGGCACTCTTGGTCGTGGTTTACTCATTCGACCCGGGGACATGGAGCTTCGGGGTTTCTCAGATTCAGATTGGGCGAATGATAAAAATGACAGAAAATCTACATCGGGGTTTCTTATTTTTTTGGGGCCGAACCTGATCTCCTGGTGTACAAAAAAATAACCCAAGGTCTCTCGGTCGTCGACTGAAGCTGAATACCGCGCCCTTGCTCTTCTTGCTGCTGAGACCATGTGGGTCACATATATTCTTCGCGAACTCCGCGCCACTCACACTGTTCCTGCTCTCTATTGTGACAACAAATCAACCATCTGTGTGGCCAATAATTCCGTCCTACACACCAGAATGAAGCATGTTGATACCGATTGTCTCTTTGTTCGCGATGAAGTTCAGGCCGGCACCATGACTGTGCAGTATGTACCCACTGAAGAATAACCGGCTGATATTCTCACCAAGCCTCTCCCGAGCCGACAGCACGATTACCTCAGTTCCAAGCTTCCGTTCGCTTCCGCTCAGCTCAGCTTGAGGGGGGATACTAATAGATAGTATTAAATAAATAGTATTACATAATATTAGTATTTACTTTGTAATAATACAAGTCCTATTAGGATTAGTACTCCTTAATCCTAGTCCTATTAGGATTAGTACTCCTTCCTATATCTCCTATATATATCTCCCATGTATTCCCTTATTAGGTTAACACTTCAATACAATCAATATTCCTTCATTAAAGATTAATGAAGTGGTATAACTTTGTTGTGTAGTTGTATTGGATTAATATTCAAAACAATATACAACAAATTTCTAAAAGGAAAAAGAGAAGAAGATATGCATATATTAATAATAAAATGCATGTACAGAAAGGAGTCAAAATTTGAAGCATTTCTCGACTTTTCAACAATTAATATTAATTCCTAAATCACTTTTAAAATGTGTTTTGCCCGCAAAATATGGGACCACTTATTCATTAAAGTTAAAAACTATAAAAGTAACTGCTGGAAGTTCACATCACTATCCGAATATTTTAAAAATTGTAAAATTTAATTTCCAATTATAAAAATATAAAAAACTTAAACTGCTTTATATGTAATTTTTTTTAAAAATGTATTATATAAATCCACTAAATAATTATTTTTTATGATATATATATATATATATATATATATATATATATATATATATATATATATATATATATATATTCCATAAATAATGATGTGAAAAATGGTTAAAAAAATTCCCAAAAAAAGGGAATGACACTTTACATCACTAACTGATTTATTATTTACCTATTACATGTAATTAATAATTTTAATTTTTAAAAAAATCTATTTTTTGTAGTGTTGACACGTGACACTTTTTGCCTCTCCTATTACATATATATATATATATATATATATATATATATATATATATATATAAATTTTTTTTTGCAGAAAATACCTTAATATTTATGTATTTAGCAAAGTATAAATTTTATATTATATTCTTCTGAGTTTGGTTTTTAATTATTTTTATTTTTAGAAAAATAATAGTAAAATAGCATGTTCATTACTTTTCAACTTAATCGATTTTTTTTTTAATTAATAAACAAAAGATTATTAACTTTTTTAAAAAGAATTTAGTGCCTATTATATTATATACTAGTAATAAACTTAATAGGTTTGACTTTTTTTTTGTGCAATGTGTATGTGATTTTTCTTTAATAAATTAAGGAAGGTTGCACAAAAAAAAAGTCAAACCTATTAAGTTTATTACTAGTATATAATATAATAGGCACTAAATTCGTTTTAAAAAAGTTAATAATCCTTTTGTTTTTTATTTAAAAAAAAAATCGATTAAGTTTAAAAGTAATGAACGTGCTATTTTACTATTATTTTTTCTGATGAAACAAAAGTATGGTTTTTGACGTGAAACAAATATATATTTTTTTAAAATAAAAATAATTAAACAACCAAACTCAGAAGAATATAATATAAAATTTATTACTTTGCTAAATACATAAATATTAAAGTATCATCACTCTAAATCAATTCACTATGAAAGCAATGATAATAAGATGAAACATATAAAACCTTTAAAACAGTAGATAGTAACTCAAAATGTATAAAAATAATACTAAACACTTTTAACATTTATTTGGGATATTATCTAACCAACAACTATCAATACGAGCTACGTGATGACACAACGTCTGACTCACTCTCTAAAAACTGTCCTATACCTTATCGGAGTATAGAAAATCTCAATTAAGTGGATCCACTTAGCTATGATTGAATACAATAAGAAATCATCTAAAAAGTGTGAACCTTTATCCATGTTACTGTACATGGTTTATGAGAATTGTGAGTTGTTTGAATTCATCCCATATCATTGCTTAATACTACTCCCCATAATATATAACTCATACTCATAAGTTTTGAACATAACACTTTGATATAATTACTCAAAGGATTCTCTTAAAAGAGGTAATGCTACAAACACTCATAAAATCATTTAGAAATCAATGTTTATCTCATTTTAAATATAAAACTATTATATTTGGGAATACTTATGAAACACCTCAGTCTTAGAAAGATCTGCTTTTACAAAGAACTAAATTGAAGGAAAGCTAATTTGAGATCTCTGTAAGTTAGTCTTTAATTGTGATTTTTGGGTCAACTTCAAATGGCCAAAACATTTAGTACATGATAAGTTAGGTGTCCTAGAAGGTATCAAACAAATATCTTTAAGTCCCCTTTTCAACACCGCCGATTTGCTAAATTCCGAGTTTGAATGTCGGAGATATGCCCGCTTGAGTTCAGTCTTTCGGTTTAAGGAGAGTTCATCCGAATTAATGAAGGGTATTTTGGTATTATCCTTACCCCTATGAGACTAACTAATTTTTAGTAATATTTTAGGAGTCTAAACTAACTTAGATCTGTTTTCACTATTTCTAAACACACTTTGGGTTTTATGGAGAAGTTCAAGAGGAGAAAGAAAGGAGAAGTTCAAGTGTTCATTCAAGGTTCTAGCGATCTTACAGGAATTTCGCAAGGATTTGATCCTTACAAGGTATGTAAGCTTTCATAGTGATGGGTTCGTTCAACCTCACTACAATCATGAGTTTCCTTGAGTTAATTTCATGCATGATAATCCATACATTGATGTTCTTAATGAGTTTCTTAAAGTTTCATTCTTAAATCTTTAATAATTGTATTTGATGATTTCTTGAGAAGAATGTTATGAGTTTGAGAGTTGTTTTTGAATATATTTGTGTTTATTTATGTTGGAATTTGTCTATAAAGGAGTTCTAGAGAAATCATTCGATTCTAAGTGAATTAGGATCATAAATTTAGATGATAAAATTATAAGAATGTTTTGGGAATAGTCTAGGAGCGGACACCCCAGATACTGCAGAAGGACTGACGCCCTGCGTCTACAACGCACCAAAAATTAGCCCCAGTAAGTAAAGGGCTGGTGCGGTGTGCCAAGGATGCGCCTGGAGCATCAACACACTTTCTCTTCCGTTCTTCAATTCATAAATGTTCCTTTGAGTCGAACTTTCATTCCTTTATTAACTTCATCAATCATTGCGAGATATCATATATCACGAATAATATCTCTTGTATTCACATTTCAATTTCCAGAAAATATTTAGAATCAAGTTTGGGACAAGCTTTTAAGTCATTTTGATAAATACTTTTCAAATTCTTAAAATTATTTTAAGACTTGAGTATGAGGATGAGGATAGTTTAGTTCATTTTGAAAAATTAATATATGGTAACTAAGTATTCCCACGAGTAAATTTTTTTACATTTAAATGAGAGGAATCTTCGATTTCCAAACGAGTTCACGAGGAGTTTTGAATATAATCTCTTTTAGAGAGCCTTTTAAAAAAAATCTCAAAGTTTCATAATGAAAAAATATGTCTAAACATATGATCGTGAATTATATTATTGGGAGTAAAATTGAGAACCAATAGAAGGATGAGTTCAGACAACTCAGAGTTCTCATAAATTATGTATGTCAACATGAATAAATTGTCATACTTTTTATATGAGTCCTTACTGATTCTTTAGATACAAGAGATTAAGGTCATCAAAAAGCGTAACATTCATACCACTTGCAATTCAAGAGTCGTTTTTGTGAGCCTCCTTGCTTACGGAGGATTCCCATTAACTTTTCCATTTTGTTAGGATGTCATGGTTCTTCTCCCGACTTCCATAAATAGTAGTAGGTGATGAATCTTTTCAATTTCATTTGTGATGTTCTAAAGCCTATGAGTTGAACACTTATGTTCATTTGAGCACACTGAGTAAACTATATTACTTATGATATCTTATGAGTTTAGTTGTTTTGAAATTTCTACTAATGAACAAGTTGAGCTAGAACAAGGGTTCGCTTGGGGCCAACGATGGTTCCGACTTCAAGTTATGCCCAGGTTGTAAGCTTGAGGTATTAAAAACTTGGTATCAGAGCATACAATTTAAGAGTCCTAGAGTGTAAAGGAAGTTGTGTTTGTAAAGTCTAAGTTATCTGTATGATGTGCGTGATATCTATAATTTCTTTCATATTCTTTTTGTGCGATAGAGTTCAGCTATATAAAAATTTCTTCTAATTTATGCTTGCGCATATATTTGAGGTCATGCCTCCACAAAAAGTCTTTCAAGTTTGTCATGCTAGGAGAAATGTTGATCCTCAAGATCAAGGGGTATTGAGTGCACCAGAAGTGCAAGCCAAGAAGAGGTCACTAATGTTGAGTCCCAAGATGTTATTCGAATGTTGAGTCAAGTTGTGACAAACTAAGATGGGCAATAAAGAGGGAATCAACAGGTTTTGGATAATACATCTAGGATCCATAAGTTCTTAAGGGTAAATACTTCAAACTTCACCTATTCAAGTGTCACTAAGGATCTTTAAAAAAATTTGTAGGAGAGTTGTAGAAAGTGTTTGAGGTGATGCATGTTGCTGATGTTGAGCATGTGGAACTAACTGCATACTAACTGAGGGTGTTTCTAAAATCTTGAATGATTAATGGAAGAAGAAGAATAGAGCTAAAGGTGCACCAATCATGAGTTGGATTGTGTTCAAATGAAAAATTACCTAACACATGATCTAGAGTTGGTTGATGTGGTGTTTGCTTCGAAAGTATGGTGCCTTTATCTCAATGGTGTCCATGTTGATGTGTTCACCAATCAAAAGAGTCTTTAGTATGTACTTAGTTCGAAGAGTTTTATCTCAGATTGAGGAGTTGGTTAAAGTTACTTAAGGAATATGACATGAGTATTTTCTAACACCTAGGTAAGGCTAATGTTATTGATGATGCTTTGAGCAGATTGTGTATGGGTAACACTGACCATGTTAAGGAAGGCAAGAAAGATTTAGCCAAAGAAGTGCACAAACTTGCACGATTAGGAGTCCAGTTGATGTATTGCACTGAAGGAGGAGTACTGGTGATGATGAACATGGCTAAATCATAACTAGTGTCTGAAGGGAAAGAGAAACAAGACCAAGACCTTGTTTTCCTTGAATTTAAGGAAATCCTCATAAGCAGAAAGGTATGGATTTTGAACAATGGGTAAATGGTTTATTGAGTATCAAGGTAGATTGTGTGTACCGAAGATGGATGACCTCTAATAAAGTATCATTGAGGAAGCACATAGCTCAAAATATTCTATACATCCTGGTTCCACGAAGATGTATCGTGACTTGAAAGAAGTCAATTGGTGGAGTAATATGAAGAGGTGTATTGCAGAGAGCCCATGTTTCCAACAAGTCAAGGTAGAGCACTGGAGGCCCAGTGGTATGGCTTAGAACATATATATCCTAGAATGAAAGTGGGAGATGATCAATGTGGATTTCATTAAGCGTTGTTGCGTTCTTGTAGACAACATGATTATTAATTTGGGAGATTATAATTGGAGTGAATAAATCAGCCAATTTTTTACCGATAAAGACTAACTATTCAACAGAAGATTATACAATATTATATATCAAAGAGGTATTCAGACTTCAGGGAATTCTGATGTCCATCACTTTAGATAGAGGTGAGCATTTCACCACACAATATGGAAATATTTTAGAAAGGTTTGGGTTTGAAGGTAAATTGAGTTTTGTTTTTCATCCCCAGACCGATGGTCAAGCGGCGCGCACAATTCATACTTTAGAAGATATGTTGAGTGCGTGTATGATTGATTTTAAGGGTTATCGGGATGATCACTTACTTCTGATTGAGTTTGCTTACAACAATAATTATCAATCTAACATCCAAATGTCTCCTTATGAGGTTCTTTACGGGAGAAGATTTAGATCTCCTATTGGATGGTTTGAAGTTTGAGAAACATGGTTAATAGGACCAAACATGGTTCATCAAGATATGGAGAAAATTAAGATAATTCAAGATAGGTTGAAAACAACGCAAAGTCATCAGAAATCCTATATCCATGTAAGGAAAAAAGACGTGGAGTTTGAGATGGACGATTTAGTTTAGTGGTAGTTTTCAACCATGAAGGGTGTTATAAATTTTGGACAGAAGAGGAATCTTAGTCCTCTGTATATTTTTAATTACGAGATATTCGAGAGGATTGACAATGTAGCATATGAGTTGGAGCTACCGTTAAAGTTAGTAGCAGTCCATCGGACATTCCACATTTCAATGTTGAAGAAGTGTATGGGAGATCCTTCACTTATTATACCTACTGATAATATTGGTATGGAGGACATCCTATCTTATGATGAGATACCCGGTGAGATGCTTGATCGTCCGCTTTGCAAGTTGAGAACCAAGGAGGTCGCATCAGTGAAGCTCTTATAAATGAATCAGTTGTTGAAAAAGTTTCTTAGGAGGCTGAGGAGGATATGAAGAAGAGATAACCACATCAATTTACTTTTGGAGAAATACCAAACGAAGTGATCACTTTTTCTAAAAGAACATTTTTAATTTAATATGCTACGTTGTGTTAATTTGAATGAAGGGTGTTTGAGATGGGTGTTAGATGTTTCCACCCTTAGTGTATTTAGAGTGATCACATTTGAGGACATATTTTCCCAAGGGATAGATATTGAAACATCTCAGTCTTAGAAAGAACTATTTTTAGAAAGAACTAAATTAGAAAGAACTAGTTTGATATTTGTGCAAGTTAGTTTTCAATTTTGAGTTTTGGGTCAGCTTCAAGCAACCATAAATTTTATACGACACGAGTTAGGTGGACTATAAGGTATAAAATTAAATATCTTGGAGTCCTCATTCCAACGCCTCTAAGTTTGCTGAATGCCGAGTTTGGATGAGTGAGATATGCCTGTTTGAGTTCAACCTATTCGATTAGGGAATGTTCATCCAAATTAAAGAGGTTTATTTTGGTCTTTTCCTTATCCCCACTATCCTAACTCATTATTAGTAATACTTTAGGGGTCTAAACTGACTTAGATCATTTTTCAAAATGGCGAAACATGCTTATAATATTAGAGAGAAGTTTTAGAATAGAATGAATGGAGAAGCTTAAGTGTTCCTTAAAGGTTCTTGTGATCTTTGAGGAATTTTTCCAAGGATTTTATCCTTACAAGGTATGTAAGCTCTATGTGATGGGTTCGTTCTCCCTCAACCTCAATCCAACAATGAGTTTCTTGAGTTAATTTCATCCATGATAATCCATGTTTTGAGGTTCTTGAAATTTTGTTCTTAAATCTTTAATGATGATATTTGATGAGTTCTTGAGGAGAATGTTATGAGTTTGAGAGATGTTTTTGAGTAGATTTTTTTTTACCTATGTTGGGTATTTGAATCTAAGGGAGTTTGAGAGAAATTAATCAATTCTTGGCGAATTAGGGCCAAAAATCAAGAAGAAAATATTGTCTAAATGTTATAGGATTGGGTTGTGGCGGCGCACCCCAGATGCACCCTACGCCTGTAGTGAACCACAAACTAGCCTAAGTAAGCTAATGGATGGCATGTCTCGCTACGGATTAGCCAAGAGCGTCATCGCACTTTCTCTTCCATTCTTCGATTCATACTTCTTCCTTGGAGTCAAGCTTTTTTCCTTTCTTAATCCTAACTATTTCAACCTTTATTAATCATAGAAAGAAAAAATATATCATGAATCATAACTCTCTAATTCACATTTCAACTTCATGAAAAGATTGAGAGTCATGTTTGAAAGAACCTTCCGAGTCATTTTGAGAAGTCTTTTTAAAAACTTTTAAAACTTGTCTTAAGACTTGAGTATTTAAGTATGAGTATGAAAAGAATTGGGTTTTATTTTTCAAAATGAATATTTGGGAACTTAGTATTTTGAAGCGTAAATTTTTTTTACATTTAAAATGAGAGGAAACTTCAATTCCCAAATGTGTTCGTGAGGAGTTTTGAGTATAATCTCTTTTAAGAAAACCTTTTGAGTAATACCCTCAAAGTTTGAGGATGTGAAAATACTTCTAAACATATGATCATGAGTTATATTATTGGGACTATTATTAAGCACCAATATGAGGACGAGTTCAGACAACTTAGAGTCCTCATAAACCAAGCTTTCAGAATAATAATGAATCATAATTATACTAAATAATGCGCTTAATGGAAAATAAATTTCACTAAACAAATTCATACTAATATGCTTCACAAGTTCAAATTCACATCAAATTAAAATAATACAAAATTGTGTATAGTAACTTGAATATTACAATTGTCAATCCTTTAAAATTCACATGAAATAAACTTTGAAAAATTGTATAAGATCTGTTTTGTTATTTGAGTTATTGTCATTCAATCTTCTTTCAAGGTAACAGTCTAAAACAATGAGAATCTCATATATAATTAGATAAAAATATATAATACACATATATCTTCACACATCCTGATGAAAAAAAATTAAAACTCTATTCATGTCGAAAGCAATTTCATATAAAATTTTGCTTTTTGACAATATATTCTAAGATAATGGATTAAAAAATACTTTAATTTTCTCATTCACACTCATGTGAATAATAACGAACTCATCATTTTTTGTACATAAACGCAAACTGTCTTTAGATTTTCTAAAATCATATAATAATGCTCATTTTATTTATTATGTTGATCCAAGTATTTATCACTTTTCTTAATTTATAAGTTTAGCTCTTTAGGTAGAGCAATTTGTTTACAAACTTTCCTCCAAAATTGTCCTATAATTTCAATACTTAGATTAAATCATGAATAATAATTCCATAGTCTTAACTAAAAAAAAAATCAAACTATGACTAATGAGAATTCAATTAAGAATTGAGTATGAATAATTTCATGGTATGATGAGAATTTCCACGAATCCTGACAATTGTAAGGTATTGATGCATTAGATTCAACAACAAGTAAATTATGAAATGCCACTTAACAAAGAAAAATATCACCCATTCCATTTTGCAGAACCTAAAAGAAAAACAAACTCTTAAGAAAAAATCACACAAAACATAAGATTCAGAAGGGAATGGGGAGGGTGGCCAAAGGAATGGGTTAAGGGGAAAGAGATATGGGGTTAATAATTGGGTTTGAAGTTTTAGGGGGAAAGTTTGATATTTGGCTATTTTTATTGTTTTAGAGCGAAAAGGGTAAGTCCAAAATATGAATGAAAAATGAGAATATTATTTTGTTCATATATAGAACAAGATTTTATTATTATAATTATTATTATCAATATTTTCTATTAACTACTAGTAAAACTTTTAGTTGGTTCAAGCCTACTATCAAACACCTTTGTTACATTAACTTTTAAACTGAATTAACATAGCTTTTTAGAAAGAGGAAGAGGGGAGAAAAGCCCTGAATATGTGATTATCTTTAAGCTTGAATTCAAAATCATCCATAAAATTGCACCTGAATATAAAAAATAATTAGTACATGCATGTTGAAACTTTAATAGAAAACAACCCCAAAAAATAAATCGTGATTACACACAATAAATTTTTCAATAATAAAAAAAATTCGAACGAAAAATCTTCACTATCATATGGCAAAATTTGAAAACAATTAGAAAGAAAAAATGTGTAATTTTAGAGAAACTTAGAAGAAATCAGTGGTTGGCAAATCAAGAAAATAAAATATGCCTAAGAACTATATGTAGTTTGATGATAAAGAACTATAGTACAAGTGCTAATACAAAAGTGAAAGATGTTGAATAGTCAATCTGATCGGACAAAGTTTACTGTACAATTGACATTGCTATTGTTACAATTATTGATAAGAATAGATAACAAACTAAATACCATGTAAAATTTGTAGTACTTTTGGTACAAATTGTATATGTTGTGTTAGTCCTTTAGGAGTGCCACTTCTAAATAAGAGTAAAGTAATAATATACATAAACTTACTTAAATCATTTTTACTGTGTATATCTTTTTAAACGTTTTGTATATATATTATTCATGCAAAATTACAAATATAAGTTCACTTCTAATATAGATAATATCATGATTCGGTTTATATCAAACAAGAAAATGAAGTTTGTTACACACATTAGTTAAGAGAGTTTAATCACAAAATAAAAACAACAAAATAATATTTTCATTCTCAAGTCTTTAGCATAAAAAAACAATCAAGCAATGAAAAACAGTTCAAGCTCAAATTCAAGTGGTGATATGATGATTATATATGAGATATGCCTAAAAATTCATGCTACTAATTTTGGTGAGTATTCGGTTGATGGATGTCATGATTTTACGAAGAAGGGTGATGATGGAACTAAAGAAGAATATATCTGTGCTGATTGGAAGCGTTTTAGGATTTTTCATTGAATGAATAGTCAGTCATTGTATATTCATCCAATACTTTGATCTCGCTTATTTTACCCGCATGTTAATCCACAATGTGGTGGAAATGTGCCTGTTTCATCCTTCAATGACACGATTTGTACCAGAAGGCCCATTTTGTACTATTATCCCTGATATGATGAAATCTTCAATCCATGAGAGATTTGTTGGTGACACTTCTTGGTGTTATTACAATGGATGAATATTATATAAGAAAAATTATTTTTTTCATTAGCATAAATTTATGTTAATTAATTGCTAGTATGTTTTTTCTAACATTAGTTAAGAGAAAGAAGAATTAGAGCTTATGTCCACCTACAATTAAAAGTTCATTAGAATAATTACAGAACCTATGATCTGGAGTTGACTGCGGTGGTATTCGCCTTGAAGTTATGGTGTAACTTTTTATATGGTGTTCATCTTGATGTATTCACTAATCACAAAAGCCTACAATATGTGTTCACCTAGAGAGAGCATACTCTCATACAAAGAAGGTGATTAGAATTTCTCAAGGATTATGATATGAGCATTATTTATCACTCAGGTAACTAGGTGCAGATGCCTTAAGCAGGTTATCTATGGGTAGTATTACCCATATTCTAGAAGATAAAAAGGAACCAGTAAAAGATGTGAATAGACTTGCATGCTTAGGAGTCCGACTAATGGATTCCACAAAAGGAGGAATAGTTGTGACGAGTGGAGCTGAATCGTTGTTAGTATATGAAGTGAACGAAAAGCAAGACCAAGATGTCATTTTGCTTGATTTGAATGCAATTGTTCAAAAGCAAAGAGTATTATCTTTTGAACAAGGGGGAGATGGTGTTTTGAGATTTCAAGGTTAAATTTTGTGTACCAATGTTGAATGGAATCCAAAAGAAGATCATGGAGGAAGCTCATATTTGTAACACCCCGTATCCAAAACAGACCAAAAATTAGTTTTTCGGAAAATCTACAATTGCAATAGATGGTGGCCATCGACGGACCGTAGTCTAACCCACAGTCCGTCCTGCACATTCGTCGATGGAGTCAAAACCCCCCAAAATCTCAGCCTAGGAAAAATTTGACTAACTGTCGAATAACGGACAGACCTACAGTCCGTAGGCTTGACTACGGTCTGTAGTCTGAGTCCGTTGATCAACACCCCATTCACCCACTTTCTTATAAGAACAATAATTGACCATCATGGTCCGTAGATGGACCTACGGTTCATAGGTCTGACCGTTGGTTATAAATAGTAGACAGTTAGAGGGAAAATATAATTGGGTGAACTTCAATGGTCATAACGCTTAACACAAAATGAATTAGGTATTGCATTGCGTACCAAGAGATATATAATTGAATTAGATTTCCATAGCCATTGAACTTGCTAAAATCAGACTTCCGAGTAAAAATCTATTTCCGTCTTGTCGAACAGGCCCAACCTACGGACTAAACAACGGACCACCGAGGGAACGACTGACTGTCTATCCAGGTCATAGTTCGGTCCGACAGGAACTTAGCCGGGGGTCTTTCGGTCTTTTCCCACTTCATTTAAACCCTAAGATATGCTGTTTTGACCCTATATCATCAGATTTTAGTCAATTTAAGCCTAGAAACATAACTAAAACTTATCTAAGTCAAATCATTAATAAAAAACTTAGAAAATTAGGAGAAAGAAAGAAGAAAAAAGGTCAAGAACCCTAGTTCAAGAATGCAACAAGGTTCTAGCAGTTCATGCGCTGAAATCTAAGTGTTTCTCCATGAATTTCATTACCAGGCATGTGGGATTTCACTAGTGGGTTCCTTTCACCCATTGGGTCCCTAGTTTTCAGTCAGTTCTTCATTCTATTATCATGATTAAACCTACGCTTTCTAGAACTTCATGAATTCATTGAATATATGTTCCAAATCAGATTGTAAAGTTATTATTCAGTTAATCACATGAACATCATAATCTGAGCTTTGTATTTCTTTAGTTGTTAATTACACATGCTAGGTCACATATTTCATCTATCCAATTATACATGCCTCAATTTTTAATGCATGATTATCATATTAAATGTTGCTTTCTGAGTTTGCATGTTCAGTTTTGAGATATCTAGTTATTACAGAAATTCAGACATAACCAGTTAACTACATGAATCAGTAGAGTAGCATAATACTGAGTTGGAATAGGGTTCAGCGTACCCAATTAGTCCTACAACTACTAGCCAAGTAGGTTGTAAGTCCCCTCTTTGGGCAATTAGTTTAGTGATCACGCTAGCATGCCTTTATACCTATTGCTGGGTTTATTGCGTCCTCTCGATGAGGCGTATACATCGAACTCAACATTTAGCTCACGTGGTTTTATTATCGGTTATTATTAGCTCTCACAGTTCAGTCAGACTCTCTTGTATTGACCATTTATCAGTTACTCTGTATTCAGTTTCATCATGTTATAAATTGGTCATTGCATTCAGTTCGCTCAGAATTCTCTATATCATGTTCAGATTATTATAGTTGCTTTTGTGCTTGTTCAGTTATGTTTTATTTCAGCTGTATTCTATCCTTTATGCTCAGTACCTTTCAAATACTGATGCATACGTACGTTACATCTTCTCGTGATATAGGTTCAACTTTTTAGCATCCAGATCATGCATAGATTGATTTTCGATCTTTAGTACAGTTTATTCAATAGCGAATCCTCATTCTCCAAGGACAATATTCATGATTTTCTTTTTAGTATTTATTCTTTTAGTGTCAGGTTTTGCTAGATTTAGCTGGGGCTTGTCCTAGTATTTCTAGTCCTGTTTAGAGGCTTTTTAAAACGTAGTTAGTTTCATCTTACTATTCAGATAATATTTCCTTTGTATTAAGGTTATTGTTTTTAAAAATTATCTTCGTTATAGAATATGGGTATTCCCCATATTTTGAGTTTGAATTTATGATTTAGCTTTCGCAATAGTTTATATTCTTTAGTAGTCTTATGCATATGCCAGCAGGGTTAGCTTGGGATCACTTGTGGTCTTATGTTTCGTGTCAGCATCTAGGGGGTAGCTCGGGGCATGACGAAACTTTGTATCACAGCACTAGGTTTAAGAGTCCTAGGATGTCTGAAAAGACGCACTAAGTATAGTCCTTTTCATGGGTGTGAAGTACACCACACATAATGAGAGGGAGGCTATGAAGTGTTTTAGGAAAAACATCAGTTTCTTGTTACTCTTATCGTGCATGAGGTATGATCTTATTCCATTATAACTTAACTTTCCATATTTCAGATCATGCCTCCTCGTAGAGATAACGCTGAGAAATGCGAATGCCAGGAATGTGAATGCAGCTCCTCCAGTCCCAAATCAAGAAGTCTCCAATACTGAGTTCAG
Organism: Solanum chmielewskii; assembly: GCA_027704785.1. Taxonomy (NCBI): domain Eukaryota; kingdom Viridiplantae; phylum Streptophyta; class Magnoliopsida; order Solanales; family Solanaceae; genus Solanum; species Solanum chmielewskii. The sequence goes on along the minus strand of JAKWIX010000322.1, from coordinate 23,671,824 downwards.
GAATGACATACAACTTTTGTCTAAGAGTATGAATAACTAGAACAATGGGGTTCATGATCATGTGAATGAAAATGGTGGATCACGAGCAACAAGGGTACGTGACTTTGTTAGGATGGATCACAAACTAATGAGGATCCTCACAATTTTATGGATGAGATCAAAATTTTTTTTGAGGTAATGCAAGTCACTGGAATTAATCGGGTTGAGTTGGCATGATACTAGTTGAAAGATGTTGCTCATATTTGGTACACTCAGTGGAAGAAGAATAGGGGTGCAAATGCGGCTCCTATCACTTGAGATTTTTTTAGTGAGACTTCCCTCGACAAGAGGTTTTTACCAATAGAATAGAGGGAGGAAAAGGCTCAGGAATTCATGAACTTAAGGAAGGGTAATATGACAGCCCAAGAGTATGGAATGAATTTTAACCAACTCTCGAGGTATGCTCCTCACATAGTTGCTGACTCTAGGGCCCAAATGAATATGTTTTTGTATGGAGTATCGAATTTGGTGAAAACTGAGTGCAGAAGTGCTATGTTACTGGAGATCTGAACATCTCTATGCTTATGAATAGAGATCGGGTGGTAAGCTTAGGGAATACGGATAAGGAGAATAAGAAGGCTAGGACTGGGAACTATGACTATTCTCAATAGAAATCGGGTGGTGGAATCACTCACAAAGTCAACAGAAGTTTTCAGTCCCATTTCCTTCGTCAGCTAGTGTTCAATCCTCCAAGAACAGGTTTGACCAAAAGGGTAGAGCACTAGGATCTATGTCTAGGGGAAGGTTTTCAGGCACCAAGACTTACCCCACTTTCCCTAAGTGTGGTTAAAACCATCTAGGTGAGTGTCTCGCAGGAAAAGAAGGATGATTAGGGTACGTTCAGTCTTGTTATAGATTGAGAGATTGTCCTTCTATATAGGGTCAAGGAGGCGGTAATGGTAGAGCTCAGTCTTCAAATTCAGTAGCACCAATAAGTCGCCTAACTCAATAGGGTAGCTCATCTGGTACATATGGGGGTCAGTGCAAGAACAAGTTGTATGCTCTTTAGGCTCGCCAGAATCAGGTTGGTTCTCATGATGTAGTCACTAGTACACTTTGAATCTTTGTCCTGGATGTTTATGCATTGTTAGATATAGGGGCTACTCTTTATTTTGTAACTCCTTTCATAGCAGTCCAACTCAGTGTTAGTCCAGAAACTCTCTCAGAACCTTTTTCAATCTCTACTCCAGTCAGTGACCATGTTATAGCTAGTCGGGTATACAAAAATTGCCCTATCACAATATCTCAGAAAGTCACCTTAGCAGATCTTGTAGAGTTAGAGATGGTAGACTTCAAAGACATTCTAGGCATTGATTGGTTACATTCCTCGTATGACTCAGTCAATTGTAGAACTAGGATTGTTCATTTTCAGTTTCTAGATTAACCAATCTTAGAATAGAAGGGTAGTAGCTTAGCGCCTATGGGTCGATTCATCTCCTTCCTTAAGGCTAGAAAGATGATCTCAAAGCGTTATATCTTTCATCTAGTTGAGGTTAAGTATTCTAGCTCTGGAACCCCAACTCTTGAGTCAGTTCCAGTAATCTGTGAGTTTCCAAAAGTATTTCCAGAAGATTTTCTTGGAGTCTCATCAGAGAGGGAAATCGACTTTGGAATTGATCTTCTTCAAAATACCCAACCTATTTCTATTCCTCCATATAGAATGGCTCCAGCAGAGCTTAAGGAATTGAAAAAGCAATTGAAAGAACTTACAGATAAGGGCTTTATCAAACCTAGTATTTCACCATGGGGTGCAACAATGTTGTTCGTAAGGAAGAAAGATGGTTCTCTTTGAATGGGCATTGACTATAGACACTTGAACAAGGTTACAATCAAGAATAATTATCCCATCCCCAGGATTTATGACTTGTTTGACCAACTTCAAGATGCTAGTAAGTTCTCAAATACAGACCTCACATCGGGTTATCATTAGCTTAGAGTCAGCGATAGTGAAATTCTAAAAATAGCCTTCAGAACTCGGTATGGTCATTATGATTTTGTAGTTATAGCAATTAGACTATCCAATGCTCATATATCTTTCATGTATTTGATGAACAGAGTGTTCAAACAATACTTGGACTTGTTCATTATCGTCTTCATTGATGATATCCTTATTTACCCTAGTAATGAGCAAGAACATACGAGTCGTTTGGGAATTGTTTTACAAACTCTCAAGGATCGCCAGTTATTCGCTAAGTTTAGCAAATGTGAATTCAGGTTGCAATCCATTGCTTTCCAGAGTCACGTTGTATTGAGCGAAGGGATCCGGTGGATTCACAGAATATAGAAGCAGTGAAACAATAGCCAAGACATACCTCTACTGCAAGTTTCTTAGGTCTAACAGGTTATTATAGAAGGTTCGTGGAAGGATTATCCTCCATAGACTCCCCATTGAATAGGTTGACTCAGAAGATGGTGCAGTTCAATGGTCAGATGATTGTGAGAACAGATATGCAGAATTGAAAACTAGATTGACTACAACTACTGTCTTGACTCTACCAGAGGGTTTAGATGGTAATATGATCTATTGTGATGCATCCAAAGTTGGCCTAGGTTGTGTGTTAATGCAGTGAGATAAGGTTATATCATATGCTTCTGGACAACTTAAGGTTCATGAGAAGAACTACCCAACCTTTGACCTCGAGCTTGCAGCAGTGGTGTTTGCACTCAAGATATCGAGACACTACTTATAAGGTGTTCATGTAGATGTGTTCGCTGATCTAAGAGCCTTCAGTATCTATTCATCCAGAAAAAGTTGAATCTTCGCTAGAGGAGATTGCTACAGTTCCTTAAGGATTATGATATGAGTGTGTGTGCATTATCATCCAGGTAAGGCGAATGCATTAGCAGATGCTCTTAGTATATTATCTATGGGAAGTGTAGTAAATGTTAAGAAAGAAAGGAAGGAGCTAGTGAAGGATGTTCATAGGCTTGCTCGCTTGGGAGTTCGCCTTATGAGAATAGCAGACAATGGTGTAACAGTTAAGAATGGGGTAGAATCTTCGTTGATAGTGTAGGTTAAGGAAAAGCAAGACAGTGATCCAAGTTTTGTTGAACTTAAGAATTCAATCCACAATCAAAGAGTGGAGGTTTTCTCTCAAGGGGAAGATGGTGTACTTCGCTACCAGGGTAGAACGTGTGTTCCTGATGTGGGCGTGTAGAGAAAGCATATTCTTGCCGAAGCTCATAACTCCAGGTATTCTATTCATGTAGGTGCCACTAAGATGTACCGCGATCTTTGAAAAGTCTATTAATGGAATGACATGAAGAGGGACATAGCAGATTTTGTGAGTAAGTTCCCCAATTGCAAGCAAGTCAAGGTTGAACATCAGAAACAAGGAGGTATGACTCAAGAGATCGATATTCCTTCTTGAAAGTGGAAACTGGTCAATATGGATTTCATCACATGTTTACCTCGTACTCGTAGACAACAAGACTCAATTTGTGTGATAGTGGATAGGATAACTAATTCTTCTCGCTCTTTAGCAGTCAAGACTACAGATTCGACAGAGGACTATGCCAAGATTTACATTAATGAAATTGTGAGGTTAGATGGGGTTCCTTTGTCTATCATCTCAGACAGAGGTGCTCAGTTTACCTCTAATTTCTTGAAGTCATTTCAGAAGGGTCTTGGTACTCAAGTTAACCTTAGTACAACATTTCATCCACAGACAGATAGGCAGGCAGAGCGTACCATTCAAGCCTTAGAGTATACGTTGAGATCTTGTGTGATCGATTTCAAGGGTAGTTAGGATGATCTCTTTCCTCTTATTGAGTTTGCCTACAACAATAACTATTGTTCCAGCATTTAGATGGCCCCTTATGACGCTTTGTATGGGCGTAGGGTGCATCTCCTGTTGGTTGGTTTGAAGTTGAAACAACTTTAATAGGTCAAGATTCAGTCCTTTATGCTATGCAGAAAGTTCAACTCATTAGAGTTAGACTTAAGACAGCCCAAAGTCATCATAATACTTATGTATATGTGGGAAGAAGGGAATTAGAGTTCCAAGTTGATGATTGGGTTTTCCTGAAAGTGTCATCAATGAAAGGGGTGATGAGATTTGGCAAGAAAGGGAAGCTCAGTTCTAGATATATAGGCCTTTACAATATCTTAAAAAGGGTTGGCAAGATGGCATATGAATTAGAGTTCCCAGCAGAATTAGCAGTAGTGCATCCGGTCATCCACATCTCACTATTGAAGAAGTGTGGGTGATCCAGCCTCTGTAGTGCCATTAGAGAGTGTGGCAATCAAAGATAGTATTTCTTACGAGGATGTACTAGTTTAGATTCTTGACTGTCAGGTTAGAAGGTTGAGAAATAAATAAGTCTCTTCAGTCAAGGTTTTGTGGAGGAGTCAGTCCGTAGAGGGAGCTGCTTGGGAGGCAGAAGCAGCCATGAAAGCAAAGTATCCTCACCACTTTCCTTCCTATTCCACTCCAACTTGAGGTAATAATTCCGCTTCAGTTTTTCCCGTCATTCATGCGTGAATTCATTCTTAGAATCATGTTCTCTTAGTTTGTACTTGCATTTTAAGAGTAGTTGCATCATCTTAAAACTCAATTCAGTCAGAAAGTCAACTCTTAGTGTTTAGAAGTAGGGTTGCTTCTTTCTCCCTCTATTCCAGACTGTTTAGTCTTCCCTTGAGGAAGAATGTTCTGAAGGGGGACCGCGTATCCAAAATATATCAAAAACTAGTTTTTTAGAAAATTTTAAGATGCAATAGACGGTGGACATCGACGAACCGTAGCCTAACCCACGCTCCGTCCTGCACATCGGTTGATGGAGTCATAAACCAACAAAATCTCAGCCCAGGAAAAATTTGAATAAGAGTCGAACGACGGACTGACCTACAAGGTTGCCAATCAAGATATATTTCTTCTCATGGAGAGTGTGGCATTGCTAACTTCCTTTCTTTGGATGACATTCTGACAAGACTTGGATATACAATGCCCTCAAGGTCTTGGTGTTGCAATCGACCAACAACACATAGGTCAGACTACGCTCCGTAGTATGAGTCTGTCGATCAATACCCCATTTACCCACTCACTTATAAGAATCATGATTGACCAGCACTGTCCGTAGATGAAATCTGACCGTATGTGAGAAATAACAGACAGTTAGAGGGAAAATGCAATTTGTTCAACTTCAGATGGTCATTACTCTTAGAACAAAATGAATTAGGTAACCAAGACCTACCAAGAGATAGATAATTGAATTACATTTCCATAGCCACCGACCTTTCTAAAATCAAACCTTTGAGTAAAAAGTTATGCCCATTTTAGTAAAGTCCTGTCAAACAGGCCTAACCTACTGACCAAATGACGGACCGTTTGTCCAGGTCGTCGTTTTGTCCGATAGAAACTTACCCAGCTATCTTCCTATATTTTCCCACTTCGTTTAAACCCTAAGATACGTTATTTTTACCCTAAATTAAAAGATTTTAGTAAATTTAAGCCTATAAACATAACTAAAACTTATCTAAGTCAAATCATTTTTCAAAAACATAGAAAATTAGGAGCAAAAAAGGAGAAAAAAGGTCAAGAACCATAGTTCAAGAACGGAGCAAGGTTCCAGTAGTTCGAACCCCAAAATCTAAGTGTTTCTCCTTGAAAATCATTACCTGGCTTGTGGGATTTCACTAGATGGTTCCTTTCACCCATTGGGTCCCTAGTTTTCAGTCAGTTGTTCATTCTCTTGTCATGATTAAACCTAGGATTTATAGAACATTGGTAGAACTTGATGAATTTATTAAAGCTATTATTCAGTTTAGCACATGAATTTAAGAACCCTAACTTTGTATTTGTTTAGTTTTGGAATTACACATACTAGGTTAGATATTTTAGCTATTCAGTTATGCATGCCTCAATTTTTAACGCATCATTATCAGATTAAATATTGTGCTCTCAGTTTGCATGTTCAGTTTTGAGCTATCCAGCTATTACAGAAATTCAAACATAATTAGTTAACTACATAAATCAATGGGAGTAGCTTAATAACGAGTTGGACTAGGTTTCAGCGTACCCAATTAGTCCTAGAACTACTATCCAAGTAGGTTGTAAGCCCCCTCTTTCCTCAATCATTTTAGTGATCACGCTAGCATGCCTTTATACCTCTTGCTGGGTTTATTGCGTCCTCTCGATGAGGCATATACATCGAACTCATCATTTAGCTCATGTGGTTTTATTATCGGTAATTATTAGCTCCCACAGTTTATTCAGACTCTCTTGTATTGACCATTTATCAGTATACTCTGTATTGAGTTTCATCATGTTATAAATTGGTCATTGCATTCAGTTAGCTCAGAATTCTCTATATCATGTTTAGATTATTATACTTGCTTTTGTGCTTGTTCAGTTATGTTTTATTTTAGCTTTATTCTATATTTTATGCTCAGTACCATTCAAATACTGATGCTTACATACGCTACATCTTCTCGTGATTTAGGTTCAGGTTATTAGCATCCAGATCATGCATAAAATGACTTTCGATCTTCAGTTAAGTAGATTCAATGGTGAATCCTCATTCTCCAAGGACAATAGTCATGAGTTTCTTTTTCGTATTTAGTCTTTTAGTGTCAGGTTTGGCTAGATTTAGTTGGGGCATGTCCCAGCATTTGTAGTACTATTCAGAGGCTATTTTAAAACATAGTTAGTTTTAGCTTACTATTCAGTTAATATTTCCTTTGTATTAAAATCATTCTTTGCAAATATTATCTCAGTTATAGAATATAGGTATTCCCCATATTTTGAGTTTAACTTTATGATTTAGCTACCGCAATAGATTATATTCTTTAGTATGCTTATGCACATGCCAGCTGGGTTAGCTTGGGATCACTTGTTTTCCTAGGTTCCTTGTCCACTCCTCAGGGGTAGCTCAGGACATGACAATAGCTCTAGATACTAAATTCATCAGGGTTACACAAAGATGTACTGCGATTTGTGAGAAGTATATTGGTGGAATAGTATGAAGAAGGGCATTCCAAAAAATTTATTTCCAAGTGCCCAAATTGACAACAACATAAAGTAGAGCACCAATAATGCGGAGGTTTGGATCTGAAATATAACTTCCAGAGTGGAAGTTGGAGTTGATTAATATGGATTTCATCATAGGCTTACCCAGATCTTCCAAGCAACATTATTCTATTTTGGTGATACTCGATAGAATGACAAATCATCTCACTGTTTACCGATAAAGACTTCTCATTCGGTAGAGGACTATGCTAAGTTGTACATTCACGAGATGGTGAGGCTTCATGGATCTTCAATCTCTATTATTTTAGATTGAGGTGCATAATTTACTGCATAATTCTGCAAGTACTTTCATAAAGGTTTGGGATCAAAGGTGAACTTAAGTACTACCTTTCATTCTCTGACTAACCGGCAAGCAGAGAATACCATCAGACGTTAGAAGATATGTTGAGGGCATGCTTGATTCGATTTCAAAGGGATTTGGGATGATCACCTACCTCTCATTGAGTTGCTTACAAAAATAGTTACCACTCTAGCATCCAAAGGACTCCTTATGAAGCTCTTTATAGGAGAAGATATAGATCTCCCATTGGATAATTTGAAATCGGTAAAGCAGGTTTGATAGGACAAAATTTAGTTCACCAAGCTATGGAGTAAGGTAAAGTTGATAACAAAGAGATTTAAACCGACACAAAGTGATCAAAAATCCTACACTGATGTTAGGGGAATCCATTACAGTTTGAAGAAGATGATTGGGTATATCTAAATGTTTCACCCATTAAAGGAGTTATAATGTTTGGTAAGAAGGGAAAGCTTAGTCCCCGGTATATTGGACCTTATCGCATAGCCAAAAGGATTATCAATGTAGCTTATGAGTTAGATATACCCCAAGAATTAGCAGCAGTTCATCCGGTGTTTCACATCTTTATGCTGATGAATTGCATGTGGGATCCTTCATTGATCACTCCAAGTAAAAATATTGGGATCAAGGATAGTCTAACTTATGAAGAGATTTCGGTTAAGATCTTTGATCGCCAAGTTTGAAAGTTGAGAACAAAAGAAGTAGCATCAATCAAGGTCCTTTGGAGGAACCAAAGTGTAGAAGAAGCTATTGGGAAGATGAGGACGATATTAAGAAGAGATATCCACATCCTTTCGAATCCGGAGAAAATCTAAACCAAGATACTAATTTTTCTTCTTAGTACTCTTTATGTTATGAGTAAACATGTTATTGTTGTATTTCAATGTTGGGTGTTTGAGCTTAATGTTACCACCCTTAGTCTAGTAGGAATACATTCATTCGAGGATTAATGTTCTAAGGTAAAGATATTGTAGGATCTTGTAGCTAGAAAGAACTAGAAAGGAGTTTAAAATCTGAAATACTGGTTTTTGGAAAGTATACGTTAATCTGGAAAATTTAAGTAAGTTAAAAGTGAGTTTTGGTCATTTTTAGAAGAGTGAGTAATGCCCTTTGGAAGTTGGGCTATTGGATTAACGAAATGTCCAGTTCCGAGATTTTAAAGGGTATTTTATTATTTTCACTACCTTATTAATTTAATCCATTTTAAGGAGTTTAATAAGGGTCAAGACTCAATTTAGTCAGTTTGGAAGTTGGAGATTTTCATGCTAGGGTTAAGGAGAAAGGAGATGAGAAGAGAAGAAGAGAAAAAGCAAGATTCACCAAGATCTTTGAAGTTAACATGTGGATTTCGTCAATGGTGATCGCTTAAATGGTATGTGAGTTTTCCATAATGTGGGGTTCTTTTACCTAGGTGCAAAGAATATTTGATTCAGCGTGATTTCATTCATAAAAGATTGGATTTTGAATATTGTTCTTGAATTGCTTTCGTTCTTGAACATGAATTGATGTTTATGAATTCTTGAGGTAGATAGTGTTGTTCTTTGGGTTAGATCCTTGTATATATGTATTGGGTACATAGATCTAAGGTGAATTTGAGGAAATAAATTAAATTGGATAAGAATGATATAAGGTCAGGAAAACGAGATGAAAATCCATCAGGCGTCACCTCTGTAGGGTCAAGAACGGCGCGCCTCATACGCACCAGAGGGTCTGGGATGGCACGCCTGCAATGCGCCCAGCAGGAGACTCAGACGAATTTGTCTAGTGGGGAGCGCCCATAATGCGTCCAAATTGGCGTTTTTCACCTAGTTTTTGTTACTTAGTCTGATTAAAACATTCTAAAGTGTTTTAATACTTCCTAATGATTCTAACTACTCTAAATGACTACTAATCACAAATAAATCATCCAGAAACATAAATTAAAACCTTGAATCAATAACTTCAAATTTAAGAGAAGTTTAGAGCCAAGTCTAGAAAGTTTTTATAGTCCTTTCAAGAAGTCTGGAACAAATGTTTTCTAAACTTTGTTTTTTAGACTTAAGGATCAGGTTGAGTAAAGAGTAAAGATAAGAAGAAGAAGTTAGTTTCATGTTTCATAAGTCATTCAAAAATGTATTAAATATCGTTTAAAGACTTAAGTTTGAGTTCCGTTCAGAGTAAGAGAAGTCTTTTCTTCAAAGCAATATATGAGGACTAAATATTCCTAAAGCAGTATTCAAATGTTTTTAACATTTAAAAAAAGAATTGAAACTGATATGTCCAAAGACCATTCGGGCTAGTTTTCAGTTAAAGAGTAATAACATTCTAAATTAAGCAAGAAGGGAAACTGAGATTTCCAAGGTAGCCTTTTAGCTATGTTTTTCAGCTCTAATCTCATATCACAGAAGAAGTGTATATTTAAAACATAAGAGCCAACATATTTTTAGAGTAGTATTGAGCATCGATATGGGGGAGAGTTCAAACAACTCACAGGCCCACAAACCATGTAGTCACCATGGGTAGAAAAGAGTCATACTTTTTAGATGAAACCTTTTCACAGTAGACTAGTGCATCCATTAGGATGTTCAGGTCTTATTGATGCACTGGCAGCGTGAGGTAGATTATTATATCATCGTTATAGCTCTTAAGTGATGGATGTCGGTTACAGAAAATCCCAAAGAAATTAAATGTATTTTATATATAAATGAATTTGTTTGTTTTTTTAAACGTAGAGTTAATTGTATCTTTGTATATATTCAGAGTTTACAACATGATTTCAAAACAACTTTTATTTATATTGCACTTGCTTTTAAATTACTTTATATGGAAATGAGTCAGTTATTTTGAGTCATAACATTTATGAGTTGAGCAGAGCCAAGGTAACTTTTTCTTCTTACGCTTTTAAAGCTAAGTTATTTAGCTTTCCAACTCGCATACTCGTATATATTGTATCATGACGCAAATGCAAATAACTAGGATCGACATTCGGCGCACCGTTGATCCAGTTGAGCACTCTATAATCATTTGGTGAGCATCCTTACATTTCAGCGGACTCATTTTTTTCCAGTTGTTTCTTTATTAGGATGTTGTGGGGTCTGTCCTAACATCCTGTAAGTTTTAGAGGCTTCATAGATAGACAACGAGATTTGAGTCCTTAAGTCTTTCATTTTTTTCTATTTATTAAGGCTTGGGTTGCCACTTTTGGCCAATTGAATGTATTAAACCTTTACAACATTCATAGTTAGTATGGTTTATCATTTCAATTGAGTGTTTATCTTTATGGTTATCGATCATTGTCTTTCGCTGAGTTAAGTAAGCCAGACCAACCATCCGCTCAAGGTCAACAATGGTCATTGAGTGATGGCCACGTTCAGGATGTACGCTCGGGACGTGACAAACCTAGTTCTAATTTAAAGTTTATTTTAGTTCAAATCTAATGAATATATATACTTCTTCAATAAAGATTAGGTTAATTTTTATTTCAAAAATTTAATAAACGGGTAACCTTATTAAGAGTCTGATTAGATTAACAAAAAATAGTAATTAAGCAACAACTAATAAACTAACCAATGATACATACTACAAGAAAATATGATACAAAATAGACAAAAGGTTTCGTGTAACAATTCAAAGTTATACTATAACCATTTATTCAGCACCTAAACTTTCAAAGTTTATTTAAATTTTTATATTATAATGTTATTATGAGGGAGTTTGATTATAATAATTCAAACTATGTTTTTCCCTAGTTTGTTTTGTATATTAATTTTTATACTATACAAGAAGAGGGAATACCAAGCTCCTCTCCGTCAATATGCATGATTTTTGACAGAGGATATTTGAGAAATTTACTAATGCTCTTGTTTCAGCTCCAATGCAACTCATGATTTAAAATGTATACGATTCTTTCATTAGATAAAATAGTCCAGATCACTTGTGAACTTGGGGTCTACACACTGCACGTGCTTTATGTTTTTTTAAAGAGTTCCATTGATTTGATCATGTGGGCCACATACAAACTTAATTTTACATCTACCCTTTTCTTCATTTTACAAACATCCAACTCCCAACTGTTTCCTATGATCTTCAGAGATTTATATGCCCTGTAAAATCCATACCATTATGAAATTATGAATAAATTAAACAAAAAAATTATAAGCTTAGTGATAATAAATGATAATTTGATACATATAAATGCATAGCTGCTACATTAACCATAAATTCTCCAGGCAGAAAATCAAAAAAATACTCTCTCAATTTCATATTAATTAAATTTGTGAGATAATTCACATATATTAAGAAAAATATTTAAGGACACAATTAAACTCATAGTTTATAGTTTTTAATTTTTGTCCATTTCTTAATCATAATTAATATAAGTTTCTCCAATAAATAAAAAGGCAAATATGAAAAAAGTTTCAAATATGCATGTTGACCCTTGAACAATTCAATTATTTTGATTAATGAAATAAACCTAAAAATAAGTTAACATTGAATTTGGAAGGGGGGGGGGGTTTAATAATTGTGTTTATGAAATTCAAAGTGGCACAAATAAAGATTAGAAATTTCATATATGGGTGCTGAGGGGGGAGGGGGGAGGACACATACATATGATATACCGAACAAATGATTGTAAGACAATTATTTAACAATAATAATATAATTATCATCCTTTTATATTTTAATGACAAAAATAAATATGAGTATTTAAAACCAAAAAACTATTTAAATATTATTAAAGGCTTTAGCTACTCTGAATGCAATAACATTAACTCAATCATTACTAATATTTTTGTAGTTGTAAATCTTACCGCAAAATAAAAATCTATTTACACTAAATATTTATTTTGTTAAAGTTGTTCTATATATGGAAATCCATATATCCAATTGATAAGTCATATATATTTACTTTTTTAGAAAAATCATCCCTGAAAATAGAAGTATATTTCAATTTTCCTCTATATCTTAAAAAATATGTACTATGATCTATTACATTTAAGTCTTTTTGTCCTATATCCTAATAGGTGAAGGTTTTTTATGATATTAGTTTCACAAATAATGACAAAGGAGAAATCAAATGTGTATTTAATTACTTTATTTTCAAGTTTAGTAAAGAATTAGATTTACTTTCAACAGCTGCAAATAGTACGATTTAAATAAATAAATAAAAATAGGCTTTCATTAATAATTTGATCTTTTAAATAAGATATTCAGTAAGTTCAATATGGTATAAGAGCAAGTAAAAAGGCATCTATAAAAAACTTTTCACGACTCAAAATAAGTCGCGAGTGGCACCCACACTTACCCTCCTAGGTGGGCGAACCAAGGAAACCAAATCCCAACATCTACCAATAGTTCAACTACGAATAATAAAATAATATGGAAGCTGCAAAAATTATTGACTATCATTTTTCCAAAACCATAAAGTCATCACAACAAGGACATCTAATCTTCAATTGCCAAGTCTAAGAGTATCAAAGACACCAAAATATATGAATTAAAGTAATATGTGTCCAAAAACTAAGGAAATCAGATTATGACAAAAAGAATCCTCGTATGACTCAGTCAATTGTAGAAGTAGGATTGTTCATTTTCAGTTTCTAGATTAACCAATCTTAGAATAGAAGGGTAGTAGCTTAGCGCCTATGGGTCTATTCATCTCCTTCCTTAAGGCTAGAAAGATGATCTCAAAGGGTTATATCTTTCATCTAGTTGAGGTTAAGGATTCTAGCTCTAGAACCCCAACTCTTGAGTCAGTTCCAGTAATCTGTGAGTTTCCAAAAGTATTTCCAGAAGATTTTCCTGGAGTCTCATATGAGAGGCAAATCGACTTTGGAATTAATCTCCTTCAAAATACCCAACCTATTTCTATTCCTCCTTATAGAATGGCTCCAACAGAGCTTAAAGAATTGAAAGAGCAATTGAAAGACCTTACAGATAAGGGCTTTATCAAACCTAGTATTTCACCATGGGGTGCAACAATGTTGTTCGTAAGGAAGAAAGATGGTTCTCTTAGAATGGGCATTGACTATAGACACTTGAACAAGGTTACAATCAAGAATAATTATCCCATCCCCAGGATTGATGACTTGTTTGACCAACTTCAAGATGCTAGTAAGTTCTCAAAGACAGACCTCACATCGGGTTATCATTAGCTTAGAGTCAGCGATAGTGAAATTCTAAAAATAGCCTTCAGAACTCGGTATGGTCATTATGATTTTGTAGTTATAGCATTTAGACTAACCAATGCTCCTATATCTTGCATGGATTTGATTAACAGAGTGTTCAAACAATACTTGGACTTGTTCATTATCGTCTTCATTGATGATATCCTTATTTACCCTAGTAATGAGCAAGAACATGTGAGTCGTTTGGGAATTGTTTTACAAACTCTCAAGGATCGCCAATTATTCGCTAAGTTTAGCAAATGTGAATTCAGGTTGCAATCCATTGCTTTCCTTGGTCACGTTGTATCAAGCGAAGGGATCCGCTGGATTCACAGAAGATAGAAGCAGTGAAACAATGGCCCAGACCTACCTCTATTGCAGGTTTTTAGGTCTAACAGGTTATTATAGAAGGTTCGTGGAAGGATTATCCTCCATAGACTCCCCATTGACTAGGTTGACTCAGAAGATGGTGCAGTGCAATTGTCAGATGATTGTGAGAAAAGATTTGAAGAATTGAAAACTAGATTGACTACAACTACTGTCTTGACTCTACCAGAAGGTTTAAATGGTAATATGATCTATTGTGATGCATCCAATGTTGGACTAGGTTGTGTGTTAATGCAGCGAGATAAGGTATCATATGCTTCTGGACAACTTAAGGTTCATGAGAAGAACTACCCAACCTTTGACCTCGAGCTTGCAGCAGTGGTGTTTGCACTCAAGATATCGAGACACTACTTATAAGGTGTTCGTGTAGATGTGTTCGCTGATCATAAGAGCCTTCAGTATCTATTCATCCAGAAAAAGTTGAATCTTCGCTAGAGGAGATTGCTACAGTTCCTTAAGGATTATGATATGAGTGTGTATGCATTATCATCCAGGTAAGGCGAATGCATTAGCAGATTCTCTTAGTATATTATCTATGGGAAGTGTAGTAAATGTTGAGAAAGAAACGAAAGAGCTAGTGAAGGATGTTCATAGGCTTGCTCGCTTGGGAGTTCGCCTTATGAGAATAGCAGACAATGGTGTAACAGTTAAGAATGGGGTAGAATCTTCGTTGATAGTGTAGGTTAAGGAAAAGCAAGACAGTGATCCAAGTTTTGTTGAACTTAAGAATTCAATCCACAATCAGAGAGTGGAGGTTTTCTCCCAAGGGGAAGATGGTGTACTTCGCTACCAGGGTAGAATGTGTGTTCCTGATGTGGGTGTGCATAGAAAGCATATTCTTGCAGAAGCCCATAACTCCAGGTATTCTATTCATGCAGGTGCCACTAAGATGTATCGCGATCTGCGAAAAGTCTATTAATGGAATGACATGAAGAGGGACATAGCAGATTTTGTGAGTAAGTTCCCCAATTGCAAGCAAGTCAAGGTTGAACATCAGAAACAAGGAGGTATGACTCAAGAGATCGATATTCCTTCTTGAAAGTGGTAACTGGTCAATATGGATTTCATCACATGGTTACCTCGTACTCGTAGACAACATGACTCAATTTGTGTGATAGTGGATAGGATAACTAATTCTTCTCGCTCTTTAGCAGTCAAGACTACAGATTCGACAGAGGACTATGCCAAGATTTACATTAATGAAATTGTGAGGTTAGATGGGGTTCCTTTGTCTATCATCTCAGACAGAGGTGCTCAGTTTACCTCTAATTTCTTGAAGTCATTTCAGAAGGGTCTTGGTACTCAAGTTAACCTTAGTACAACATTTCATCCACAGACAGATGGGCAGGCAGAGCGTACCATTCAGACCTTAGAGTATATGTTGAGATCTTGTGTGATCGATTTCAAGGGTAGTTAGGATGATCTCTTTCCTCTTATTGAGTTTGCCTACAACAATAACTATTGTTCCAGCTTTTAGATGGCCACTTATGACGCTTTGTATGGGCATAGGTGTACATCTCCTGTTGGTTGGTTTGAAGTTGAAACAACATTAATAGGTCAAGATTCAGTCCTTTATGCTATGCAGAAAGTTCAACTCATTAGAGTTAGACTTAAGACAACCCAAAGTCATCATAATACTTATGTATATGTGGGAAGAAGGGAATTAGAGTTCCAAGTTGATGATTGGGTTTTCCTGAAAGTGTCATCAATGAAAGGGGTGATGATATTTGGCAAGAAAGGGAAGCTCAGTTCTAGATATATAGGCCCTTACAATATCTTAAAAAGGGTTGGAAAGATGGCATATGCGTTAGAGTTCCCAGCAGAATTAGCAGTAGTGCATCCGGTCTTCCACATCTCACTATTGAAGAAATGTGGGTGATCCAGCCTCTGTAGTGACATTAGAGAGTGTGGCAATCAAAGATAGTATTTCTTACGAGGATGTACTAGTTTAGATTCTTGACTGTCAGGTTAGAAGGTTGAGAAATAAAGAAGCCTCTTCAGTCAAGGTTTTGTGGAGGAGTCAGTCCGTAGAGGTAGCTACTTGGGAGGCAGAAGCAGCCATGAAAGCAAAGTATCCTCACCACTTTCCTTCCTATTCCACTCCAACTTGAGGTAATAATTTCGCTTCAGTGTTTCCCGTCATTCATGCGTAAATTCATTCTTAGAATCATGTTCCCTTAGTTTGTACTTGCATTTTAAGAGTAGTTGCATCTTCTTAAAACTCAATTTAGTCAGAAAGTCAGCTCTTACTGTTTAGTAGTAAGGTTGCATCTCTCTCCCTCTATTCCAAACTGTTTAGTCTTCAGTTGAGGAAGAATGTTCTGAAGGGGGACCGCGTATCCAAAATATATCAAAAACTAGTTTTTTAGAAAATTTAAAGATGCAATAGACGGTGGACATCGACGAACCGTAGCCTAACCCACGCTCCGTCCTGCACATCCGTTGATGGAGTCATAAACCAACAAAATCTCAACCCAGGAAAAATTTGAATAAGAGTCGAACGACGGACTGACCTACAACACTTAGGTCAGACTACGCTCCGTAGTATGAGTCTGTCGATCAATACCCCATTTACCCACTCACTTATAAGAATCATGATTGACCAGCACTGTCCATAGATGGAATATGACCGTATGTGAGAAATAACAGACAGTTAGAGGGAAAAATGCGATTTGGTCAACTTCAGTTGGTCATAACTCTTAGCAAAAAATGAATTAGGTAACCAAGACCTACCAAGAGATAGATAATTGAATTACATTTCCATCGCCACCGACTTTCTAAAATCAAACCTTTGAGTAAAAAGTTATGCCCATTTTAGTAAAGTCCTGTCAAACAGGCCTAACCTACTGACCAAATGACGGACCGTTTGTCCGGGTCGTCGTTTTGTCCGATAGAAACTTACCCTGCTATCTTCCTATATTTTCCCACTTCGTTTAAACCCTAAGATACGTTATTTTTACCCTAATTTATAAGATTTTAGTAAATTTAAGCCTATATACATAACTAAAACTTATCTAAGTCAAATCATTTATCAAAAACTTAGAAAATTAGGAGCAAAAAAGGAGAAAAAGGGTCAAGAACCATAGTTCAAGAACGGAGCAAGGTTCCAGCAGTTCGAACCCCAAAATCTAAGTGTTTCTCGATGAAAATCATTACCAGGCTTGTGGAATTTCACTAGTGGGTTCCTTTCACCCATTGGGTCCCTAGTTTTCAATCAGTTCTTCATTCTCTTGTCATGATTAAACCTAGGATTTATAGAACATTGGTAGAAGTTGATGAATTTAATAAAGCTATTATTCAGTTTAGCACATGAATTTAAGAACCCTAGCTTTGTATTTGTTTCGTTTTGGAATTACACATACTAGGTTAGATATTTCAGCTATTCAGTTATACATGCCTCAATTTTTAACGCATCATTATCCAATTAAATGTTGTGCTCTCAGTTTGCATGTTCAGTTTTGAGCTCTCCAGCTATTACAGAAATTCAAACATAATTAGTTAACTATATAAATCAATGGGAGTAGCATAATACCGAGTTGGACTAGGGTTCAGCGTACCCAATTAGTCCTAGAACTACTATCCAAGTAGGTTGTAAGCCCCCTCTTTTGGCAATCAATTTAGTGATCACGCTAGCATGCCTTTATACCTATTGCTGGGTTTATTGCGTCCTCTAGATGAGGCATATACATCGAACTCATCATTTAGCTCATGTGGTTTTATTATCGGTAATTATTAGCTCCCACAATTCAGTCAGACTCTCTTGTATTGACCATTTATCAGTATACTCTGTATTAAGTTTCATCATGTTATAAATTGGTCATTGCATTCAGTTAGCTCAGAATTCTCTATATCATGTTTAGATTATTATACTTGTTTTTGTGCTTGTTCAGTTATGTTTTATTTTAGCTTTATTCTATCCTTTATGCTCAGTACCTTTCAAATACTGATGCTTACATACGCTACATCTTCTCGTGATTTAGGTTCAGGTTCTTAGCATCCAGATCATGCATAAATTGACTTTCGATCTTCAGTTAAGTAGATTCAATGGTGAATCCTCATTCTCCAAGGACAATAGTCATGCGTTTCTTTTTCGTATTTAGTCTTTTAGTGTCAGGTTTGGCTAGATTTAGTTGGGGCTTGTCCCAGCATTTGTAGTCCTATTCAGAGGCTATTTTAAAACATAGTTAGTTTTAGCTTACTATTCAGTTAATATTTCCTTTGTATTAAAATCATTCATTTCAAATATTATCTCAGTAGTAGAATATAGGTATTCCCCATATTTTGAGTTTAAATTTATGATTTAGCTTCTGCAATAGTTTATATTCTTTAGTATGCTTATGCACATGCCAGCTGGGTTTGCTTGGGATCACTTGTGGTCCTAGGTTCCTTGTCCGCTCCTCAGGGGTAGCTCAGGACATGACAATATCTCTAGATACTCAATTCATCAGGGTTACACAAAGATGTACTGCGATTTGTGTGAAGTATATTGGTGGAATAGTATGAAGAAGGGCATTCCAAAAAATTTATTTCCAAGTGCCCAAATTGACAACAAGTTAAAGTAGAGCACCAATAGTGCGGAGGTTTGGATCTGAAATATAACTTCCAGAGTGGAAGTTGGAGATGATTAATATGGATTTCATCATAGGCTTACCCAGATCTCCCAAGCAACATTATTCTATTTTGGTGATACTCGATAGAATGACAAATCATCTCACTGTTTAGCGATAAAGACTTCTCATTCAGTAGAGGACTATGCTAAGTTGTACATTCACGAGGTGGTTAGGCTTCATGGATCTTCCATCTCTATTATTTTAGATTGAGGTGCATAATTTACTGCATAATTCTGCAAGTACTTTCATAAAGGTTTGGGATCAAAGGTGAACTTAAGTACTACCTTTCATTCTCTGACTAACCGGCAAAAAAGAGAATACCATCAGACGTTAGAAGATATGTTGAGGGCATTCATTATTTGATTTCAAAGGGATTTGGGATGATCACCTACCTCTCATTGAGTTGCTTATAAAAATAGTTACCACTCTAGCATCCAAATGATTCCTTATGAAGCTCTTTATAGGAGAAGATATAGATCTCCTATTGGATAATTTGAAATCGGTAAAGCAGGTTTGATAGGACAAAATTTAGTTCACCAAGCTATGGAGTAAGGTAAAGTTGATTACAAAGAGATTTAAACCGACACAAAGTGATCAAAAATCCTACACTGATGTTAGGGGAATCCATTAGAGTTTGAAGAAGATGATTGGGTATATCTAAATGTTTCACCAATTAATGGTGTTATAATGTTTGGTAAGAAGGGAAAGCTTAGTCCCCGGTATATTGGACCTTATCGCATAGCCAAGAGGATTATCAATGTAGCTTATGAGTTAGATATACCCCAAGAATTAGCAGCAGTTCATCCGGTGTTTTACATCTTTATGCTGAAGAATTGCATGTGGGATCCTTCATTGATCATTCCAACTAAAAATATTGGGATCAAGGATAGTATAACTTATGAAGAGATTTCGGTTAAGATCTTTGATCGCCAAGTTTGAAAGTTGAGAACAAAAGAAGTAGCATCAATCAAGGTCCTTTGGAGGAACTAAAGTGTAGAAGAAGCTATTGGGAAGATGAGGAGGATATTAAGAAGAGATATCCACATCCTTTCGAATCCGGAGAAAATGCAAACCAAGATACTAATTTTTCTTCTTAGTACTCTTTAAGTTATGAGTAAACATGTTATTGTTGTATTTGAATGTTGGGTGTTTGAGCTTAATGATACCACCCTTAGTCTAGTAGGAATACATTCATTCGAGGATTAATGTTCTAAGGTAAAGATATTGTAGGATCTTGTAGCTAGAAAGAACTAGAAAGGAGTTTAAAATCTGAAATACTGGTTTTTGGAAAGTATAGGTTAATCTGGAAATTTTAAGTATGTTAAAAGTGAGTTTTGGTCATTTTTAGAAGAGTGAGTAATGCCCTTTGGAAGTTGGGCTATTGGATTAACGAAATGTCCAGTTCCGAGATTTTAAAGGGTATTTTATTATTTTCACTACCTTATTAATTTAATCCATTTTAAGGAGTTTAATTAGGGTCAAGACTCAATTTAGTCAGTTTGGAAGTTGGAGATTTTCATGCTAGGGTTAAAGAGAAAGGAGATGAAAAGAGAAGAAGAGAAAAAGCAAGATTCACCAAGATCATTGAAGTTAACATGTGGATTTCGTCAATGGTGATCGCTTAAACGGTATGAGAGTCTTCCATAATGTGGGGTTCTTTTACCTAGGAGCAAAGAATATTTGATTCAGCGTGATTTCATTCATAAAAGATTGGATTTTGAATATTGTTCTTGAATTGCTTTCGTTCTTGAACATGAATTGATGTTTATGAATTCTTGAGGTAGATAGTGTTGTTCTTTGGGTTAGATCCTTGTATATATGTATTGGGTACATAGATCTAAGGTGAATTTGAGGAAATAAATTAAATTGGATAAGAATGATATAAGGTCAGGAAAAAGAGATAAAAATCCATCAAGCGTCACCTCTGCAGGGTCAAGAGCGGCGCGCCTCATCTGCACCAGAGGGTCTGGGATGGCACGCCTGCAATGCGCCCAGCAGGAGACTCAGACGAATTTGTCTAGTGGGGAGCGCCCATAATGCGTCCAAATCGGCGCTTTTCACCTAGTTTTTGTTACTTAGTCTGATTAAACCTTTCTAAAGTCTTTTAATACTTTCTAATGATTCTAACTACTCTAAATGACTACTAATCACAAATAAATCATCCAGAAACATAAATTACAACCTTGAATTCATAACTTCAAATTTAAGAGAAGTTTAGAGCCAAGTCTAGAAAGTTTTTATAGTCCTTTCAAGAAGTCTGGTACAAATGTTTTCTAAACTTTATTTTTTAGACTTAAGGATCAGGTTGAGTAAAGAGTAAAGATAAGAAGAAGAAGTTAATTTCATGTTTCATAAGTCATTCAAAAATGTATTAAATATCGTTTAAAGACTTAAGTTTGAGTTCCGTTCAGAGTAAGAGAAGTCTTTTCTTCAAAGCAATATATGAGGACTAAATATTCCTAAAGCAGTATTAAAATGTTTTTAACATTTAAAAAAAGAATTGAAACTGATATGTCCAAAGACTATTCGGGCTAGTTTTCAGTTAAAGAGTAATAACTTTCTAAATTAAGCAAGAAGGGAAACTGAGATTTCCAAGGTAGCCTTTTAGCTATGTTTTTCAGCTCTAATCTCATATCACAGAAGAAGTGTATATTTAAAACATAAGAGCCAACATATTTTTAGAGTAGTATTGAGCATCGATATGGGAGAGAGTTCAAACAACTCACAGGCCCACAAATCATGTAGTCACCATGGGTAGAAAACATTCATACTTTTTAGATGAAACCTTTTCACAGTAGACTAGTGCATCCATTAGGAAGTTCAGGTCTTATTGATGCACAGGCAACGTGAGGTAGATTATTATATCATCGTTATAGCTCTTAAGTGATGGATGTCGGTTACAGAAAATCCCAAAGAAATTAAATGTATTTTATATATAAATGAATTTGTTTGTTTTTTTAAACGTAGAGTTAATTGTATCTTTGTATATATTCAGAGTTTACAACATGATTTCAAAACAACTTTTATTTATATTGCACTTGCTTTTAAATTACTTTATATGGAAATGAGTCAGTTATTTTGAGTCATAACATTTATGAGTTGAGCAGAGCCAAGGTAACTTTTTCTTCTTACGCTTTTAAAGCTAAGTTATTTTAGCATTCCAACTCGCATACTCGTATATTTTGTATCATGACGCAAACGCAAATAACGAGGATCGACATCCGGCGCACCGTTGATCCAGTTGAGCACTCTATAATCATTTGGTGAGCATCCTTACATTTCAGCGGACTCCTTTTTTTCCAGTTGTTTCTTTATTAGGATGTTGTGGGGTTTGTCCTAACATCCTGTAAGTTTTAGAGGCTTCATAGATAGACAACAAGATTTGAGTACTTAAGTCTTTCATTTTCTTCTATTTATTAAGACTTGGGTTGCCCCTTTTGGCCAATTGAATGTTTTAAACCTTTACAACATTCATAGTTAGTATGGTTTATCATTTCAATTGTGTTTATCTTTATGGTTATCGATCATTGTCTTTCACTGAGTTAAGTAAGCCAGACCAACCATCCGCTCAAGGACAACAATGGTCATTGAGTGATGGCCACGTTCAGGATGTACGCTCGGGACGTGACAAACCTAGTTCTAATTTAAAGTTTATTTTAGTTCAAATCCAATGAATATATATACTTCTTCAATAAAGATTCGGTTAATTTTTATTTCAAAAATTTAATAAACGGGTAACCTTATTAAGAGTCTGATTAGATTAATAAAAAATAGTAATTAAGCAACAACTAATAAACTAACCAATGATACATACTACAAGAAAATATGATCCAAAATAGACAAAAGGTTTCGTGTAACAATTCAAAGTTATACTAGAACCATTTATTCAGCACCTAAACTTTCAAAGTTTATTTAAATTTTTATATTATAATGTTATTATGAGGGAGTTTGATTATAATAATTTAAACTATGTTTTTCCCTAGTTTGTTTTGTATATTAATTTTTATACTATACAAGAAGAGGGAATACCAAGCTCCTCTCCGTCAATATGCATGATTTTTGACAGAGGATATTTGAGAAATTTACTAATGCTTTTGTTTCAGCTCCAATGTACCTCATGATTTAAAATGTATACGATTCATTGATTAGATAAAATAGTCCAGATCACTTGTGAACTTGGGGTCTACACACTGCACGTGCTTTAAGTTATTTTAAAGAGTACCATTGATTTGATCATGTGGGCCACATACAAACTTAATTTTACATCTACCCTTTTCTTCATTTTACAAACATCCAACTCCCAACTGTTTCCTATGATCCTCCGAGATTTATATGCCCTGTAAAATCCATACCATTATGAAATTATGAATAAATTAAACAAAAAAATTATAAGCTTAGTGATAATAAATGATAATTTGATACATATAAATGCGTAGCTGCTACATTAACCATAAATTCTCCAGGTAGAAAATCAAAAAGATACTCTCTCAATTTCATATTAATTAAATTTGTGAGATAATTCACGTATATTAAGAAAAATATTTAAGGACACAATTAAACTCATAGTTTCTAGTTTATAATTTTTGTCCTTTTCTTAATCATAATTAATATAAGTTTTTCCAATAAATAAAAAGGCAAATATGAAAAAAGTTTCAAATATGCATGTTGACCCTTGAACAATTCAATTATTTTGATTAATGAAATAAACCTAAAAATAAGTTAACATTGAATTTGGAAGGGGGGGGTTAATAATTGTGTTTAAAAAATTTAAAGTGGCACAAATAAAGATTAGAAATTTCATATATGGGTGCTGAGGGGGGAGGGGGGAGGACACATACATATGATATACCAAACAAATGATTGTAAGACAATTATTTAACAATAATAATATAATTATCATCCTTTTATATTTTAATGACAAAAATAAATATGAGTTTTTAAAACCAAAAAACTATTTAAATATTATTAAAGGTTTTAGCTACTCTGAATGCAATAACATTAACTCAATCATTACTAATATTTTTGTAGTGGTAAATCTTACCGCAAAATAAAAATCTATTTACACTAATTATTTATTTTGTTAAAGTTGTTCTATATATGGAAATCCATATATTCAATTGATAAGTCATATATATTTACTTTTTTAGAAAAATCATCCCTGAAAATAGAAGTATATTTCAATTTTCCTCTATATCGTAAAAAATATGTACTATGATCTATTACATTTAAGTCTTTTTGTCCTATATCCTAATAGGTGAATGTTTTTTATGATATTAGTTTCACAAATAATGACAAAGGAGAAATCAAATGTGTATTTAATTACTTTATTTTCAAGTTTAGTAAAGAATTAGATTTACTTTCAACAGCTGCAAATAGTACGATTTAAATAAATAAATAAAAATAGGCTTTCATTAATAATTTGATCTTTTAAATAAGATATTCAGTAAGTTCAATATGGTATAAGAGCAAGTAAAAAGACATCTATAAAAAACTTTTCACGACTCAAAATAAGTCGCGAGTGGCACCCACACTTACCCTCCTAGGTGGGCGAACCAAAGAAACCAAATCCCAACATCTACCAATAGTTCAACTACGAATAATAAAATAATATGGAAGCTGCAAAACTTATTGACTATCGTTTTTCCAAAACCATAAAGTCATCACAACAAGGACATCTAATCTTCAATTGCCAAGTCTAAGAGTATCAAAGACACCAAAATATATGAATTAAAGTAATATGTGTCAAAAAACTAAGGACATCAGATTATGACATAAAGAATCCAACTCAAGCTTGAATGAATAGGTCACTCCTGAATATGAGATGCCGAGACTTGCTAGGGCTGAGGGAAATTCGAAGTCATTTGTACACTTGTTGCACTCCATAAAATGAAAACAAAGAAAAACGCAAGTAGGGCTCATTATGAGGCAACATGTACTGAGTAGGTATCATATGTCAACCCAAAATACAAACTAATATACAATGAATGACAGTATGAACTCAACTATAGAACTTAACAGGTGATAAACAACAAACACGATGAACAAGTGTTGACAACACAAAAGTAAGTATATAATAGGTCAACAATATCAAGATCGTCCATGAGGACTCATGCCTCTAACAAAACCATTTGGGGAATCGAGTTCTTTGAGATTGAATATATTCCGTTAATTCAATATGTTTTTCCTTTAATATTATCGTGTAAGAACGTGACATTTTTATCTAATTATATTGTGTTAGGATGTGACACTCCGATCCAATAATACCATGTCAGAACGTGACACTCTGATCCAAGAATACCGTGTCGAAATGTGACACTCCGATCCAAGAATACTGTGTCAAAACGTGATAGTCTGATCCAAGTATACCGTGTTGGAATGTGACACTCTGATCCAATTATACAGTGTCGGAACGTGACACTCCGATCCAATTATACTATTAATTTATAATTTATCATCACCACTTTCAATTTATTGATAATATTTCATCAAGCCTTCTGTTTTCAAGGCATCACTTTGATAAAGAGGGTTCAAGAATATAAATGTCACGGTCTCAGAATTGCTAACCAATCGCAAAACACACAACCAAGAAACACAACCACACAATCATGTACCTAGAACACTTCACAATATCATTCAATGCATACTAATCACTATTAAGAGTTTACTATCAAATAGCATAAACCATAACCTACCTCCATCGATGAGCTGAAGTCAAGCAAGCTTCTTCCTTGCCTCCAAATTTTTCCAATCTACTAGGTATATACACATAATATGTAAGTTAACAAGTCTATATACATCATATTACTCTATGTCTAGCCTAGACTTAAAACTCACCTAACTGTATAGTAAATTTCTAAAGTTCAAACCAAAAGATAAGTCTTAACTTCTCCAATTAGCATAACTTTAGTGGAATTTAACAAATTCAATACACCTAATATTTAACTTTCTATCTCAATATTTTTTCAACTTAATTTATGATATAGTAACACAATAAATACCAAAGATTAAAAGATCGTAAAAAGTAAAGCCATTGGTTGCCGAAACCAGGGGCAATAATAAAAAAACAAGGTATAATTTGTTTCACCACGTCAAATTTATATCATATATAATACATTTAATTATTGATTATTGAGAACCACCAAGACACATTAACTTTGTTAACATATACTTCAATTCTAATGTTGTCGGTTATTATAATAGTATAATTCCTCACTTTGTTAAGTGCACGCTGCACTATTTAATTCCCTTTGTAATTATTTGGAAATTAAAAGTAACCAACAAATAATTTAATAACTAAAGCCTTGTCCCCTCAAAACGCTAAAATTAAATGTTTCTCCCAATTTCTTCATATATTCCCAATGAATTACAACAATCTGGCGTATCGAAGATTTCAAGGTATTTGAAATATGTGACATGGGTAGAATTTAAGGAAATTGAAGGAAATAGACCTCATGTATAAATCCTTGGTGTGTAGTGGAAGGTTGTATTGATTTATGACTATTAATTTAGATGTGATTGTGAGATGTGCACTAGTTCGATACAGACCTACTAGGAGTATATCATCGATATTTTTAATGATTGAATTTTGATTTGGGTGTTAATAGTGAGGTATAGAAAATTTAGAGTTTTACATGAGTTTAGATTGCTCAAATTAAGATAGATGACTTAAGAATGACGCACAAGGTGATATACAATTCTAAATGGTTATTATGAATTTAGAGTTGGATAAATACTACTCTATTGATCTGATGAGACTACATAGAATGTAATGAGGTGTTATATATACATTTGATGGTGAATAGATGTTATGAGTTTATAGTATACAAAATAATTTGAGTGACCAACAATTTAGTAAGTGTTAGCATGAGATATGTGATAGTTTTGAATGGTACAGGAAGATGATTGATGTGATTCTGATGTTTTGTTAGTGTTAGAGTGTTAACTTTAGCGGATGTGGGATTCAATAAATCAGGAATTTATGCAATTATAATAGGGACTAAATTGATGATTGTGAGTAACTAGAAAACCAAAGAGATAGAGTTAGATGAATGAAAATGTTTGATATGGGCCCTATCAAAGGAGTATATAGAGTTATTCGACCTTGATTATGTACATTATTATGTGACCAACTACTTCATTCCTACATGGTTTGGATTATGATTAACTTGCTACGCCAGTGTTCGTTTTCACTTCTAAGGGAAACCCTATAGTGGATATAGTATATCGATTTTGTGATTGTCCTCCTAATTGTAACCAATATTGACTAGGGACTTTATCATGATTATGTTGGATAGTATTTGTCCTGATGACTGTGTCAAGGTTTAGTTTGAAAATCGATCAGTTGAAGAGTTCATTTGGGAATAGCTTTGTTGTTAGTTGAGTTTACATATAACAACAATTCTTAGTAGAGTATTGAGATGGCCTCATTTGAGACATTGTTTGGGAGGAGGTGTAGATCTCCAATTAGCTAGGTTGACACTTTTAATATGAGCCTTGGGTAATAATATTTTGAATGAATTATTGAGATAACTATCCTTTTTTACCCTCACCTTCCTTTGGTCGTTCGAGGACGAGCGATGGGTAAATTTGTATCTATGTAACGACCCATTTGATTTTTTTGGGTACTAGAACTTTTTATGTCATACAATTCTTTTTGATAGGTTCTAAATAGATAATTTGGACTATTTGTAACTATAATTATAAATTAATGGGGTAGTTTTAATAATTAATTTAATTGATGGTTAAAGAACATAACACTAAAATTAATTGGAATTAATATATATTATCCATAATTTATAACCATATAAACCTTATAAAACAATAATAATAAAAATTAACGACACATAACTATTAATATTTATAACATAAAGTTAGAATTGGATTGAGTTTTTACCCGTAGTTGTTCTGTCAAACTTGTCGGCGGTGGCACGAATCGAGAGAAGAGGCGCATGTTATTCGTCTTCTAATAACCAAATAATACGACCCTTATTTCTCTTTGCTTAGCAATCTTATTCCTTGACCAATAATCTATAATATTTTACCTTATACTCTAAATTAACAGTTTAAAGTGAAATCCTTCCTTTGATCCTTTAATAATCAAACGTAACAAATTTTCCAATCCAAACTATGTATAAATCCTTCCATATGTTTAATATCTTATATAAATAATATATTATTATTCCTTTTTTTTATCTCACAAATTCATACCTTTACACCAAAAAAGTAGATTCACAATGAAAACCTTTAATTGTAAACGGAAGCATGTAACTTAATCTCCTTAGCTATCAACATGACTAATACCTTGAAGATTTTTATGATTTCACATATCTTCACTTATCGTTGATCGCCTCTTCATCGATCTTATTATATCCTTCGCTAAAAATTTGACTGTAGTTATTAACAAACCCAAAATCACAAGATAACTTATCATCACACTCGAGCTGAACATATATACACTCTTTTCTTAAATCTTATTCGATAGTTTTTAGCCAATTTAATAAACCTTTGACACTAAAACCATGACCATATTAAAATATATGAAACCACCTGTCTCTGAAGCTATGGCATGCTCCAATAAGAACTTTTTCATCTCCCCGGAAGCCAAATTCAACCAGATTTTAAAGTATCAAGTCTTACAAAGTTATTGACTTTGGAATTGACATCCATAGACAAGGGACCCTCGACTACATGTACCAAAGGTAGACTACCTATACACACTGTCTTTCAACCTAAGGAGTCTACTATCACATTCACTTTTCCAAAATGATAAACGTAGTCATTCCATCATCCTTGTGAACTCTAATCATCTCCATTGTCTTAAATTAAGATTCTCTTATTAAATATTATACTAAAACGTCTCATAATACACAGTATACATACAATGCCTTAAAAATTTTAATGCCAGCACCACCCAAACGCAGTTGCTGTTCGAGACAAAAAAATGATCATGAAAACATCCTAATCCAATCTCCACCATTCAAATCAACCACCAAGATTTCAGGAACACGTAGTTCAAATTTTAGCTTGATCCTACGGTCAGTTAATTGAGAAATATGATATGAAGGTTGCTGGTCGGAGAAAAGGTATGCAGCAAAATAATTTTTTTTCTTCTCTCTTCCCTCTTCTCTCTTGTTGAAAGCTCTTTCAAACCTCCCTTATGTCCTAATGTATTTCAAGGAAAAAATAATAATGAGTATTTCAATTTTCTCCCAAGATCATCCTCTATGTATACAATTATGTTTTTCCTCACTAAGTTAAAACCAACTACAAATAGGATTACAGTCGCAATATTTTTTTTCTAATAAAAATGGAAACCAAATGAAGAGAATAATTTTAATCCTTTTTCAAAGAGGATTAGGTATAGTGTGCAACTCTTAAGCAAATCCTAAATTCGATATCATAGCCGGTGAAACACTTTCAAGACTTTATTGCCACTAAAAGTGATTCTAAATGACTATTTTCGATACTGGTACCACAAACATAAATCATATAGGTCAAATATCACTCTGTTTTTACCATCATGCTTATCTAGACATTTTCATCATCAAGAAGTGAACATTCTCCTCGACATGAAGACTAAACTTGCTGAAATAGAGGGAGAGAGATGCAAACCCCACTACTAAACACTGAGAATTGAGTTCTGGGTACATGAAATTACGCTAAAAATGAAAGTACAAACTGAGGGAACATGATTCTAAAACTAAATTTACGCATGAATGACTGTAAAACTTAAAAGGAACTATTACCTCAAGCTGGAGTTGAATCGGAAGGAAAAAGGTAAGGATACTTTTCTTTCATAGCTGCTTCTGCTTCCCAAGTAGCTCCCTTTACGGACTGACTCCTCCACAAAACCTTGACTGAAGCGACTTCTTTGTTTTTAAACATTCTAACCCGACGGTCAAGAATCTCAACTGGTACAACCTTAAGAAAGACAATCTTTCATCGCCAGACTCTCTAATGGTACTATAGAGGCTAGGTTACCTACGCACTTCTTCAAGAGTGAGATGTGGAAGACCGGATTCACTACTGCTAATTTTTCTGGCAACTCTAACTCATATGCCACCTTGCCAATCCTTTTCAAGATCTTGTAAGGGCTTACATATCTAGGACTGAGCTTCTCTTCTTTCCAAATCTCATCACCCTTTTCATAGGTTAGAATTTCAGAAAAATCCAATCGTCAACTTGGAACTCTAGTTCCCTTCTCCTTACATTTGCATAAGATTTCAGAAGACTTTCGGTTGTCTTAAGTCTATCTCGAATGAGTTGCATTTTCTCCATATCATAAAGGACTGATCAGGCCCTATCAAAGATGCTTCACCTACATCAAACCAACAAACAGAAGATCTACTTCTACGCCCATATAAAGCCTCATAAGGGGATATATGAATGCTAGCATGGTAGCTATTATTGTAGGAAAACTCAATAAAAGGAAGGTGATCATCCCAACTACATTTGAAATCGATCACACAAAATCTCAACATATCCTCTAAGGTATGAATGGTACGCTTTGCCTGCCCATCCGTCTGTGAATGAAATGTTGTATTAAGGTTAACTTGAGTACCAAGAACTTTTTGAAATGACTTCTAGAAATGAGAGGTAAACTGACGAATTCTATCTGAGATGATAGATAATGGAACCCCATGCAACCTCATAGTTTCAGTAAGGTAAAGCTAGGCATAGTCCTCTGCCGAATATGTAGTCTTGACCGTCAAAAAGCGAGAAAACGTAGTCATCATATCAACTATCACCCAAATTGAGTAATGTTGTCTTTGAGTACGAGGTAACCCTGTGATTAAATCCATATTGATCACATCCCACGTCCAAGTAGGAATATCAATCTCTTGAGTCATACCTACTGGTTTCTGATGTTCTACCTTGACTTGCTGAAAATTGGGCGCTTACTCACAAAGTCTGCTATATCCCTCTTCATGTCATTCCACCAATAGACTTCCCGCAAATCGCGGTACATCTTAGTGGCACCAGGATGACTAGAATACCTGGAGTTATGAGCTTCTGCGAGAATATGCCTCCTCAACTCTCCCACCACTGGAACACACAATCTACCTTTGTAGCGAAGTACACTATCTATCCCTTGAGAGAAAACCTCCCCTCTCTGATTGTTGACTGCACCCTTTAGTTCAAGCAAGATCGGATTACTCTCTTTATTTTCTTTAACCTCCACTACCAAAGACGATTCTGCCCCATTCTGAACTTTTACACTGCTATCTGGTATGCGTGATCTGAATGTTGAGATCTATGCGTGATCTGAATGCTGAGAACCAGAACCTACATCATGAGAAGATGTAGCGCATGTATGCTTCAGTACTTGAAAGGTACAAAGCATGTAAGATAGAGTAAATTTGAAATAAAACAAAATTGAACAACCACAAAAACAAGTATAATAATCAGAACGTGATGTGCTGATTTTTGAGCTAAGTGGATGCAATGACCAATTTATAGCATGCTGAAACTGAATATTTAATATACTGATAAATGGTTAATGTAGAGAGTCTGACTGAACTCTGGGAGGTACTAATAACTTATAATAAAACCACATGAGCTAAATGTGGAGTCCGATGTATACGCCCCATATCGAGGACCCAATATATATCCTGCCAAAGGTATAAAGTCATGTTGGCGTGATCGTTAAAGTGATTGCCCACAGAGGGGACTTACAACCTACTAGGCTAGTAGTTCTTGGACTATTGGGTACGCTAAACCCTAGTCCAACTTGGTATTATGCCACTCCCAATAAATTCTGTTAATTAACTGATTATATCTAAATTTCTTTATACATTAAATAGCTCGAAACTGAATATGCAAACTTAGAATGCAACAATTAATCTGGTAATCATGCATTTATAACTAAAGCATGTATATATGAAGTGTTTGAAATATATGACCTAGCTTGTGTAATTCAAGAACTAAAGAAACACAAATCTAGGAAACTGAAATTCATGCGATAATCTGAGTAATAACATGATAATCTGCTTCGGAACATATATTTAATTAATTCATGACGCTATATAAAAGTTCTAGAAAACCTAAGTTTAATAATGATCAGAGGATCAAGAACTGACTGAAACTAAGGACACAATGGGTGAAAAAAGGAACCCACTAGTGAAATCGCACATAACTGGTGATGAAATCCACGGAAAAATACTTATGTTTCGGCGCTGAAACAGCTGGAGGTTGTGGCATTCTTGAACTAGGGTTTTTGAGCTTTTTTCTCCTCTCTTGCTTCTAATTTTCTAAGTTTTGATTTAATGATTTGACTTGGATATGTTTTAATTATGTTTCTTGGCTTAAATTGACTAATCTCTGATGATTTAGGGTCAAGATGACGTAACTTGGGGTTTAAATGGAGTGGGAAAGGTCAAAAAGACCTCTGGGAAGGTTGCTATCGGATCACACGAAGGCCAGGACTGACGGTCCGTCGTGCGCCCGATGCCCCGTCGTTGGGTCTGTCATGAGGACCTATTCGACAAGCCTTTACTAAAATGGGAATAGATTTTTACTCGGAGGTCTGAATTGAGCAACGTTGGTGGCTATGGAAAGATATTTCAATTATTTATCTATTTGTAGGTCATGGTAAACCTAATTCATGTTGTGCTAAGGGTTATTATCATTTTATGTTGACCCAACTGCATTTCTCCTTAACTGGCTGCAAATTTTCCACCTACGGACCGTAGGTCCACCTACGAACCATGCTAATCATCCTTAGATCTTGTCAGAGAGTGGTTGAAGGGATTGTTGATCGACGGTCATGGACTACGAACTATCGTTTGACCTACACACCGTAAGTCCGTCCGTCGTCCAAGACTTGATCAATTTTTCTAGGCTGAAATTTTTGGGAGTTTCTAATCCCATCGACGGTTGTGCTGGATGGACCATGATTCAGGCTACGGTCCGTCGATGCAATCGTTGGTAGCACATGGAGATTTTTCTGAAAAACTATTTTGTGGTCTTTTTTTGCTACGGACTGTTACAAAGTCAAACAAAAAAAAGGATGATGAAATATTCATTCAAAGAGTCGAACAGACCTTGCACTATGAAAATCATGTAAACATCATTTGTATAAGTGAGGAATTGCTAATGTAAATTAAAAAAAAAAAACAACCCAACAAAATAGTCTAAAAAAATGACCATAAATATTCAACAAAGGAGTATCCTTAAAGTTTAATCTCGAACAACATATTTATCTTGCACTCTACTGGCAATGATTAAAGGAAAATCTAATCACTGCAGAGCTTTTTAAGGTTCAAAATTAAACTTTCAATCAGATTAATGATTACCAGCAAGATATCGAGCATGTTGATAGTCCTAATGTGTGACTATCCTTCTACTTTGGCAAAGTGAATTGCCTAATAAAACTAGTAAATAATAATTCAAAAGAAGCAATAGTGAAATTTAATTCTCCAATCTAATAATAAATGTAGAATTTACTATGTTGTTAAATGAAAGGAGACAATAACATATATGTGGACGATCATCATTTGAAGTAGGTGTAATTGAAAGAATTTACAAATATTATGCATGAACTGAAAAATATGTTCTGAGATAATGATTTCATAAATTTCTCCTTTAATAATATTGTCTTCAATTTTTGTTGATAGTTGAAGATCATTCCTGCTTTGGGCAGGATAAAAAAATAAGAAATTCATCAGAAAATATAGAAGACAATATAATATAATTCGTGAATAGTTCAATATAGCAGCTTAGACTCACCAACAAAATCCAAAAAAAAGTTTATATTGACCAAGAATCTTCAAAATTGAAGAGGCATACCTTGTTGAAAATTTGCAAGGAAGAGATGTAAAAAAAAACTTTTAGTTGGTTCAAGCATGCTATCAAACACCTTTGTTGCATTAATTTTTAAACCGAATTAACTTAGCTTTTCATTAGAAAAAGGAATAGAGGAGAAAATCCCTAAATAGGTCATTATCGTTAAGCTTGGATTCAAAATCATCCATCAAATTGCACCTGGATATAAAACATAAGTAGTATATGCATATTGAAAATTTAATAGAAAACAACCCAAAAAGATCGTGATTAGACACAACAAAATTTTTCAATATTAAAAAAATTCGAACCAAAAATCTTCACTATTAGATGGCAAAATTTGAAAATCATTAAAAAGAAGTAATATATAATTTCATAGAAACCTAAAAGAAATCAGTGGTTGGCAAATAGAGAAAAGAAAATCTGCTAAAAAGTACACATAGTTTGATGAGAGAACTATAGTACAAGTACTAATACAAAAGTAAAATATATTGAATAGTCAATCAGATTTAACAAAGTTTATAGTACAATGACAGTGCTTTTGGTACACTTCTATGTGTTGTGTTAGTCCTTTAGAAGTGTCACCTCTAACTAAGAGTAAAGTAATAATATATACATAAACTTACTTAAACCATTCTTATCTGTATATATCTTTTCGAATGTTCCGTATAGATATTATTAATGCAAAATAACTAAAATAAGTTCACTTCCAATATAAATAATATCATGATTCAATTTATGTCAAACAAGCAAATGACGTTTGTTACACACATTATTTAAGAGAGTTTAATCGTAAAATAAAAAAGCAAAATAAAATTTTCATTCTCAAGTCTTTAGCATAAAAAAATAAGCAATGAAAAATAGTACAAGCTCAAATCCAAGTGGTGATATGATGATTATAAATGGGATATGCCTAATAAATCATGTTATTGATTTTGGTGAGTATTCGTTTTTATGGATGTCGTGAATCTACGAAGAAGGGTGATGATGGAACTAAAGAAGAATATATTTGTGCTAATTGTGGGTGTTTTAGAAGTTTTCATCGAATGAATAGTAAGTCATTGTATAGCCATCCAACACTCCATTCTCGCTTCTTTTACCCACACATTAATCCACATTGTGGTGGAAATGTGCAAGTTATTTTTCATTCTCTAATGATTCAATTTGTGCTAGAAGGCCCATTTTGTACTATGATTCCTGACATGATGAAATCTTTAGTTCATCAGAGATTTCTTGGTGACACTTGTTGGTGTTGTTACAATAGATGAACATTAGCTAAGAAACAATCTTTACTTTATTAGCATAAAGTTATGTTAATTAATCTCTAGTATGTTTTTTTTGTTTAACATTAGTAAAGAGAAAGAAAAATTAAAGTTGAATTTTTAAATTTTTTTTATTCATTAAATTGTGAGAGTTTTATTTTAATCTAATTATTTAGTTACTTGAGTAAAAATGTGGCTTGCTTAATTTATTGTTTTTGCAATATTATGGTAAAGGAAAAGAGGTTAAATGTATATGTTGACTATGAAATAAATATATCATAATATTTTCTAGCTTTGTCTTCTATTTATTAAACTAGTATATGTACTCGTGCGATGCGCGGATAACATAAACTAAAATAATTATGTCATATCTTATGATCAAAGATACAATATACATTTTTCTATGTGAAGAAAATATTTTATATTATATTCATCAATATTATGCCTTGAAGAGGATGTGAATCTCTACACTCTTTAATGAGTGACATGTTTCCATTAATGAGTTCTCTTACGTAGTTGTTGCGATTAGCATAACAATATTATCGGCACTTCTTAACAAATATTAGTAATAATATGCACATGTTTAGTACTTTCATCATCATCGTCATTATTCTCGTAATTTCATTTTTCATATTTTGAAGTTTAATTTTGGCCTATAATATTGTCTTTCCTTTTTTCTTTTAAAACTAAAAATATTTTTGAAATATTATCATTTACAATTTTACCACCTATATAATCAATTTACATTTATTTTTGAAAGTATAAATTAAGGATGACTGTTTAGTATGATCTTAATTTCAAATGAATAAAAAATTAAATGTATTAAATTCTAACTTGAAAATTAATGTTTCGAAATTTGTATTGAAATAAAATTATAAGAGTAAAATAACTATTGAACTAAATTTTTAATTTTTAATAGTAATGTTGTTTTCTTCTAGTATAGATAATGTTTTTAAAAATGAAACGAAAAAAAAATTGTATTTGGTTGCTACAAATACGGCCCCATTTTTTTCTATCTATATGTGTACAAAGTTAAAAAACTAACTTTATATATATATATATATATATATATATATATTTCATTTTATTTCTATTTAGCGGTTAATTGTTTTTTTAAAAAAGTAAAAAAATTACATATTATATGTAAAACGATTGCATTTATTTTAGAAAAAGTACAATTTATAACATGGGAGAGACAAAATTATTTTTTTATTTTTTTCTTTTTCATGTGGGAATTGTTAAGTTTTTATCATAAGCAGGTTACTATTTTTTATATATAAAACAAGGAGCAGTTATATATATATATATATATATATATATATATATATATATATATATATATATATAGACAGAGAGAGAGATACGTACATGCTATAAACGCATAGATTTTTATATCTTGATTTAGATGAATAAATCACTTTATAAAAAATATATACGAATGATGTGTTATAAGCTTTATATAAATTCTTAATCAATTATCTTTACTATTTCAAAATAATTAACTGTAATTACATGTGTTCTTGTCTCTTTTTTTTTCGAAATATATAATTTTGGAATATTTAATTTAAAAAATAAAAAAATAAAAATATTTGGTTTAAGTAAAATTTAAGTATAAACTTTTAGATTCTAATTTATATGTTTTTTAAGTGTAAAGAAATTTAAAATGTTTATAGAAAGATAGTTATATGTATAATAGGAGATTCTATTTTTTTCAGTTTTTTTTTAGTAATATGTAAAATTTAAATGTAATCTTTTAGATTCTAATTTATAAATATTTATAGAAAGATAGTTATAAGTACAAAAACAATAATTTCTACTCACAAATATTACTAAATGAATAAGATATATTTGAAGATCCTTAAAGTTATTTAAACCTGATTGTAACTTTCATAAATTAAATTTGATAAATTTTGTTTTACCATTAGAGAAAAAATATATTTTTCCAATTCAAATTAAAAAATTTAATCCTTCAACTTTAGTTCACACAAAGAAATATAATTATGTTGTTTGATTCAAATATAAAATACACTATAAAAAAATATATTATAATAACATATACTTTGTTTCAATTATAACTCTACTTTTGCATTGAATAGATTGAGTTCTTCCTTGCCTTAAAGAATTTAATAAGAGTATTGTTACGAAATAAATGAAATATATTCAATTGTTCAACTATATTTAAGCACTGAAATACCTATTGGTTATATTATAATTAGCTACATATCAATATATTTTAAGATGATAAAAGATCACTTGAAAATTAGTGATTATAAGGATATATCTTTAAAAAATCAGGTAACTTCGTATTATTATTTTTATTTGATAAGACATTTCTAATTTTATCATTTTAATTTGCACATATTTATAATTTTAATAAATGTAAGATTAAAAAAATGTTAGTATCACTTATTGAATAACAAATAAAATGAAAAATAATAAAATTTAAAATTTTCAAAGATTAAAATGTTAATAAAAAATAGAAACCTTATTCAATCTAATGAATTTAAGTTCAAAATATAATTGAAACAAATCAAATTGAACTAAATAAACTAAAATAAAACGACCACAACACATTATAAATCTAAATCTATCATCATATATAGAGGATTATCACTTTGATAAATATTCATCTTCTTCTCCTTCTCCTTCTCTTTCTCCTCCTCCTCCTCCTTCTTATTCCTTTGCAAATATTTATACGATTTTTCTTCTAGCATCAAATGATATACATATTCGCCGCCCACCCACCCACAAAAAAAAAGACGAAGAAAAAAAGAATTGAAACACAAAAAGCATTACACAATTGAAGAAGAATAGATTCATTAATTTTCTTAGTTGAATTTAGTTATGTATATATAGAAAATCTAGAAAATTAGAGAAGTTATGCATAACTACTTTAAATTTAAATTCAAAAACTAACTACCGTGTCTATTTTTTTATCAAATTTAAAATTAATTTAATAATTAAATTATTAATGGATTTGAATTACGTAACTGTTATTTTTCTTTTGGTGATACAACTAAAAATGTGTTTACTGGCGTTTTGAAATAAATTTAAGTTCAAGTGTATTTATAGGGCAGTGGAAACATCGGAGTAATTTGAAGCCTGGATAGTTCATTATATTTGTATTTGTGCTATTTTATATGCCATAATTTTATGATAAAATAACATATATATATATATATATATATATATATATTTGGGAGTAACATGATTGTTGATTGTATGAAATGCGTGTATTTTCTCGAGGGTCTTATCACGCCGCGATGGATATCATATTTCGAGGGACGTATCGCGCGCCGTGATGTTTATTATTATCGAGGGTCATGTCGTGCGCCATGATAGAGTCACGGACAGATATGTCCCCCATGGGTCCCGGACTGAGAGACAGCGGGTGTGTATCACTAGGTCAGACATGCATCATTATACTTGATATTGCATTCCATTGCATTGCAAATGCTTATCATTAGTGAACTTGATATTGTGTTTTGTTGATTTTTAGTTTGCCTTTCTGTGGAACTTGTGATTGATCAATATTGAGCTTGTTATTGCGGATATGTAATTCGTTGAAGTAATGTTGTTGAGGATATGTACTTTGTTAAAGTGTTGTTGTTGAGCTACGTGCTATGTAAACTGTGAGCTGTTAGGTTGGGTTGATTTTAATGCAGGTTGTAGTTGTGGAGGTTCGGTCGGGGGTGGTAGGAGTACCCGTATTTCATTCCCTTAGCTTGTGTTTAGAGGTTTACTTGCTGAGTACAGTGTGGTTTGATACTCACCCCTTGCTTCTACAAATTTTTGTAGGTTATGAGCATGGATTTTGTTGTACTTGTCATTCTCTTCTTTTACGAGGCTTTTTGGAGATTTGTGAGGTAGCTGTTTCTATCTCAGCAGACTTTCTTCTCCATAATTTTGATTTTGTTCTATTCTAGAAACAAGTTCATTTGAGACTTGATTTCTTTTGAATCAATTGTAATACTTTAGAGGCTTGTACATGTAACTACCAGGTTTTGGAGTTTTAATTAAGTTACTTATATTTTATTTCCGTACTTTATTGTAATGGTTGAGTTTTAGGCTGACTTGTCTTGGTGGGATAAGACGAGTTCCATCACGTTCAGTTTTGGATCGTGAAAAAATGGTATCAGATCCCCAGGTTCATAGGTCTTACGTGTGTGCAAGTCGAGTCTAAGTAGAGTCTCGAGGATCGGTACATACGTCTTTACTTATCTTTGAGAGGCTATAGTGACTTTTAGGAAAAATCCTCACTTCTTGAATCTCTATCATGCGTACTTGGTCTGATTTTATTCTTATTACTTCATTCCATTCCCTCTCATTTTGTGATGACTCGTGCGTAGTTCCTCATGTCAGTAGTTTGTGTTGCGTATCGATTGAATGATAGATTTTGTACTAGGGTTTGAGTGATATATTTATGAAAATGGTCTGTGATTAAATTGATGGCATGATAATGTTCAATGCAACTTGAGAAAATGATACGCTCAAACTTACTTCTCAAATAAGAAGTAAAGCGGTCGTGTCAAGTAAATAACCCAACTAGTGAGGTTGGGATCGTTCCCACGAGGAAAATAGTTTAGACTTAACTTCAATCTACTATTACTATTGTTCGGTCAATTACTTCCTTAGAAAGCAAAAACAATATAAGGGGGTGTTACTATTTCTAAATAAATGAAAATAACTAGCGAAATTGAAAGAGACACTTAATAGCTTCGAAAGTTGGAGCTTCATCAATTAATCAAAGTAACTAGGGTATATGTGTTGCCCACAGGTTCATAACTTGATAAGTCTAACTATAACAATTCTTTCCTAGTATCTTGCATGCAAAGTGATAAGTTATGTATTTCTAAATCCTTGGTCCGGCATCTAGAAAATTTCACTGCGCACCTTGGTCCGGCTACGTGTGTTGCTATCCTAACCCTTATCTTTACCTCATATTAAGCATCATATTTGATATTTGACTAAGTTATTACCTCGTACCAATCAATACTAGCCTATTAGATAGTATACACTAAATCTATGTTGATAATTCTTTTCCTATTATCTACCTCCTTGGTCCGGCAAGTAGCATTAAGGCAAGTTCTAACGTTGGTCATCCGTTAAAAAGACTTCTAAACGAAAGAATTATCAATACATGCAAGACACTATTCTAGAATTTTTATTTTAGTTATGTTTTACCTCATTATTAGCCTATGGTTCTCACAACCCTAGTTATGGAGTTTAGTTACCCATAGTCATAATCACAATATTCAAATATATGATATAAGAATTCACGTACTTACTTCAATGAGAAAGAGTAAAATCCGAAAGCTCGCTTGATTAATCAACAAAAATCACCAACAATCACTTACAAGAATCTAAAAGTAATCAAGAGTCTCACAAAAATTCTAATGATAATCAAAGGCCTAACCAAATAATCCAGAGTCTAACCTCAAAAACGAGGTTTTTCAAACTTTTTATAGAAAATAAAAACCTAATTCAAAAAGGACTCTATGTGCTGAAAATGTGTCAAAAATGCGGCTGGATTGAAGGACATCGCGACAGATCGTCGTAGTCACGACGGACCATCATGGACTCCGTCGTCCCATACATGATGAAATTTATTGTGCTTCTCTCTTCATTACCCCTGACGGCAGGTATGACAGATCGTTACGAGCACAACGGTACGTCGAGGGTCTCCGTTCCAAAACACTTGAACTCTTGGAATATGGGTACTAGGACTACTTCTCTGAACTTCATGACGAACCTGCAGGACGGACCGTCATAGACACGATGGACCTTCATGGACTTCGTAACCCCAAACTTGATCAGCCTTCCCCATCTTCCTTCAGCAGCTGCACTACGCTGCTACCTACGGACCATCACAAGCTCCGTAGGTGGTCTCTTGTGCATTTCTTCGCTCAAAAACCTCCGCATTTATCTTTGGACAGATTTCCTGCAAATAAGGAGAAACTTATATAAAAACTTGCACAAAAATGCTTTTGGACAAACTAAACTTAAGGAAAATGTATTAATAATACCGTGAAACCACGGTATATCAACACCCTCAACTTAAATTCGTTGTTTGTCCTCAAGCGACGCACTATGACTCAATACAAAATCTTTGTACAGTAGTATCCATGTTTTATCCTTTGCAATCATTTGGCTATCAATCCCGATTAATCTCATCATATTTATGCATACTATCACTATTAGACTTGAATTATGTGGGATAAGAGCATGACACAGACTCACCATGCACTAACACCTATCCTCTTCAATTTATCACCGAGATGCTAATATTTCTGGTATTGCAACTAGTGTCCTCACTTTAAAACAAAATCCTCATTTTTCACACAGTGATTTCAGTTTGAATATAAGGATTACTTTTCAACACTCACTCTAAGAACAAATTCACGCTCATTCATACATATTTCCATAAGCTTGCCCTTATTTTCACCGTCTTAAGTTCGCTAAACAACCCTTTGGATCACGATAGGACTTTCTTAGCTTGTAACATAGGCTCAGGGTCATGTAGGGTATATTTAGGTAAACTTTCGTGACTTTTTCCCTCCTTGACATATCGGCTAAACATGCCATTTTCTATCGTTTTATCTCGCCCAGTTTCTCATATTCTTTCACCTTGCTACTTTCTCTTCTTTCTTCATTTGTGTAAGTGACTCTCTTCTTTTCTAGCTTGTATATTTTTATTAATTTTTTTTTCATTTTTACTTTTCTTTCAACTAATCCTTTAGTCACTTTACTTTTATTCTTTCTCTCTCTTAATTCTTTCAACCCCACTTTCCAGAGCATTCCTCATAATAGCCACCCTCAACTTATGGCTTTGCCATGAGTCAAAGTACACAATACCCAAAGTTGTGTCAGGCCATAAAAAGGTTGTTTACTGCATTAGCCACCCTCAACTTATGCTTTTGGCATAAGATGAGGTGCATATGTCTAAGGAGGGACCAGGGCCAACACATTATTCCCAGCAAAGATCAGTTGGGGTGAAAAAGAAAGGTCTAATTTAAGCTCAAATCATTTGGATCAAAGAAGGATAAATTTCATTTGGTTCTCCTTTATTTAGGCTAAAAATGGGCTATATTGAATAATGACCTATGATCCTTTTCTAATTGTCTATTACAACTTACTTTTAGCAGGACTAACCAGGCAAGTTCTAGCTCAGTACAAATAGTGGACTATTAAAATCTTCCTCACACTCACTCGGCATCTTATCACTCTACCAGATTATCAGACACCTAGTTTGAATTTTAGACTTAGGGTCATGCAGTGGTGTACCTCTATGTCATGCTTAGAGCCACACATTTATGAATTATTATGCCTAGTCATGCATCATTTTCCATTTTCTCAGGATATCATTTTAGCCATCATGCTCCAGAATTAATCTATGTACACAAGATATAGACATGCCGGTTCAACAGAAAAAGTAATCAGTCTCTTGGAGAAAAAGAACACAGGCAAGAAAGCCCCAAAAGAGGATAGTGAATTGGGCTACTCAGACTTCACCCTAGCACTCACTTTACATTTACCCCACCCCCAACAAAAAGAAATGCAGTTGTCCTCAATGCATAAAAAATTTAAATAGTAGAGTGGTAGGTGAAGCAAACCTGGGGCACAAAGCGTCGACGATCAGCAAGCTGGTAGGTCCGGTTCCCCGAAACCCACTTCCTCTGTAATCTGGAAACCCTCAGTGGTGTCCTTAGCCACAACAGCACTATCAGCAGTGCCTCCCACTATCTCCATAGTTCGGGAGCTAGACGCCCCAGCCGCTAACTCTCCTGCTCTCATCTGGCGCGCCTCCTCCTCAGCAACAAGGCTCTCCTCGCAGCCTCCATCTCATGATGCTTCTTCTTCCGTGCTCGAGCCTCATCCTCCGCTCGACCCCTACGCCTCTTGGCATGCTCTCGAGGGGGAGGTGGTGGAATCTCTGAGGTGGCCAATAGGGCCGCCAACACTGTGTCTTCAGCAGGCTTGACAGAAGGGGCCTCAGACTCAGGCACCCTAGCCTCTAAGATCATGTCAATATATGCGCGAAGACTGTCGACCGCATCCTGAAGGGTCGACACATCCACCGGAGGAGCTAGCCGGGCTAGCACCTGTAACTTTAAAGCGTCCGAGCACTGGTGAACCTCAGCGATCTTTGATCCGTGTGCTGGACCATTTTCCATTTCAAGCGCTCTTCTGCCTCGGTAATAGACCTCTGCATCCACGGCTGGATATGATGCAAACGTGTAGTCATTTGCGCCTCTAATTTTTGGACCCTAGCAAGCAGGACCAGAGCGAGTATAGGGGTTGTGCGAGAGGAGCTCGGGGCTGTGCTACTACCCGAGATAGACTCGACAGGGGTAGTGTAAATTGAAGACGCCTGCGTAGCCGTGCGGGCCTGGGCTACCGTATCATCCAGATTATCAACAAGCGGGGGAAGCTCTGGATTGGGCCTTCTGCGAGCGTCCAACTCATTGTCCTCATATCTGATGAGGGCGATATCAACAGTGCCCAGAGGGTTCTTGAGCTGATCGACGTGACATATAGGCACACCTGCGGACCTGCAGAGAGAAAATATCATGCACGGGAAAGGGTAAGTAGTTGTGACCTTAAAATCCTCTCGTGCATGACTGCCTGTAGAAGCCACGCAAAATCCACCTCGAACCTAGCTATTATCGCCGCAATCAGTACTGCTCGATCCCATGAGA
Source organism: Solanum chmielewskii (assembly GCA_027704785.1). NCBI lineage: Eukaryota > Viridiplantae > Streptophyta > Magnoliopsida > Solanales > Solanaceae > Solanum > Solanum chmielewskii. Next base: position 23,628,574 of record JAKWIX010000322.1, on the reverse strand, counting down.
CGATATTATCAGCGGCTTTGGGGGAAAGGCAGTGGCGGACAATCAACCACAAAAACTTCGCCGTGAAAGTCAGGTTGGCCTTCTTGATGGCCCCCTTCGGCTCGGTCACCCAGTGGGCACCCTCTCCATCAACGGTCAAGTGCAGGGCCATCCACCTCTTGGTGGTCTCTCTCAGCGATGGCTCGCGCAGGAATTGGCCATCTTTAACAATTTGCCATCGGTAGTCAAACTCGGTAGTGAGAGGAGTCCGATTAGCATCAACATCCTCGCCGTATAGAAACCGGAGGATCGCAGAAAGGGAGATATCAACCTAAACTCCCCATACTCGGACCTGCTCCAGTGGGGCCTGTTTGGCGGGGGCAGCCCGCGTATCAATCTGCGATCGGAGAGTCGCTACGTAGGATGCATAGAATTGTCGGGCCAGCTCTTCTCTATAACGTCCCAACAGACGTGCTGTCCACTCAAGTCCATGTCTGGTGAAGAGATTGTGGATATCAGGCATCGTCGCGAGACTCCCTGTAAGGACCCGCCGCTCCAATGTGAGTGTTTGAGTCATAAATCCTTTGTTATTCAGGAACATTGTATCGGAGTAGACTTGAAACTTCCCGTCGACACACCACCTGTTGGGTTGGTCAGTAGCCGGGGTGAGAGCATGAGCTGGTGAACCGGGTGTGGATTCCGAACTGTCAGCCTCATCAGATGAGGCCGACGCTGCAGCGGTGACGGGTGCGGGAACCTCAGTAGTTCCGGAGGCTTCCTCCAACCACGAAACTCCTAAGGAGACACACACTCCTTGTTCATTGGTGGCTGACCCAGAAGGTGTGTCGGTCAATGTGCGCTCCTCATCCGACTAGGAGGCAGTGACTACGCCGGACGCCACCTTTTTGGGTGTGGCTCTGGCAGCATGTGCACCACGGGAAGGGGTGAAAGTGCCAGGGGGCACGTACTCGGGGTCACACTCATCATCAGAGCCAATGACCAGGTGGGCAGACGGGGCGACAGACTATGATCGCCCGCGTGCATAGACTCGATCTTGTTTTTTTGCCATAGTAGATAGTACCTGAGAAGGATCAATAGTATTACTAGAAGGAGCAAAAAAGACAAGCAAAACCACACAAAATAAATAAAAAAATTAAAATAAAATGACATTGCTATAGTAACTGTGAAACACAACGGAGCAGATGACGGTTTGTCGTGAGTACGACGGACCGTCATGGGGTCCGTCGTCCGTCGTGTCTTACTTAGACTATGTTTATATGGAGAACCCTGAAGGAGAGTCTTTGACAAGTATGACGATATGTGAAGGACGGACCATCACAGGTGCGATTGTCCGTCGTAGGTGTCAGTCAGAGGACACTTGGAAAAAAATATGGAGACCTTTAAGAGAGGGGTCTCTGACCAGCAAAACGGCATGCAGGACGGACCGTCATAGGTACAACGGTCCGTCGTAGGTGTCCGTCAGAGGACACTTGAAAGAAATATGGAGACCCTAGGAGAGGGGTTTCAGACCATCATGACGGTCATGCAGGACAGATCGTCGAGGGTGTGACGCTCCGTCGTAGTTGTCCGTTTGAGGACACTTAGAAAAATAGAGAGAGACCCTTAGGAAAAGGGTCTGTGACAACCAGAACAGTTGTGCAGGACGGACCGACGTAGGTATGACGGTCCGTCAAATGTGTCCGTTGAAGGACACTTAGAAAAAGTGAGAGATCCTTAATAATATGGTTTCTGACAACCAGAACGGTTGTGCAGGACGGACCGTTGCGGGAACAACGGTCTGTCGCATGTGGCCGTTGGTGGACACTTGGATAAAAATTGGACAGTGGAGTATTAGGGAGGTTGGAACGGACCCAGTGACGGTCTGTCGTGAATACGATGGTCTGTCATCGGGGACTCGTTCCGTAACTCAGTGACAGAACTGGAGATGCCACATTCATCCCCTATGACCCAAATTGAATTGGTAGTTTGTTGACCTACATTTGTCTAACCTAAGTACCTAGTAAACTAGCAATGCTAAGGCACTTATTTCTAGGGTTTTAACACGGCAATTACGGGAATTTTTTTAACCTAGGTAAGACAAAATTTGATAAAGAATGAACATATCAAGAAGAACTAGACTACTACGAATTGATAAACAAAAATGCAATATAAATGAGTAGAAATTAGAGACACATACCTGAGAATTTGAGAAAAACAAGAGGAAAAGGTACTTGATGATCACGTAGATACCCACAGCAGCAACTCTCTGACTAGTAGATGATGGCTTTTAGGATTTTGGAAAATATGGGGAAAATGATCGGTTGAAGAGAGAGATGGTTTTGGAAGTTGTAAAGGGAGGGAAATAGGAGGAAGAGTGAAGGAATGGGGTGAAATGAAGGGTTGGGGGTTTTAAATGTTGATTTGTTTTTTTTTTAAAAAAAAACTCCCAGTCGGGTCGGGTCGGGTATGCCTCATTAAAGACGCAACATTCCACGACAACTGTCCGTCTCATATGTGATGGTCCGTCATTGGTTCCGTCGCGTGTGCCCTAGTTTGAAAGTAACAGAACGTACGTACCTGGCACGACAGATTCATGCGACGGTTCGTCACAGTTGAAATAGTCCATCGCTATATCCGTTAGTGACTACTGCAGAATAATTTTCTGCAGAATTTCCTGGTGATGTGCCTGTAAATTAAAAACCCGCGGCACGACTGAGGATACTTGATTACTCAGCCTTCATCAAGATGGTATGCCTCTGTCACTTCATTCACCGTTGCAGTATGCCCAAAATAGAGTTTTATTTGTTCTCTATTCATCTTAAACCGCACTCCCTCCTTGGTTTTTAACTCAACTACTCCATGAGGGAATACTTAGGTGATCAAGTAAGGGCCAGTCCGTTTGGACTTGAGCTTGCCCGGAAGACAAGGCAACCCAGATATATCTAAAAGTACCAAATCCCCAACCATAAACTCTTGTTTTGCACTTTTTTCTTTATTCTTCTTCTTCATCTTTTCTTTGTGGGATATGGCAGATACCGATTGGAGCTCACCACTCTGCCTTATGGTCCTACAAATGTTGAAGGTCGCTTCTTCATTGTTCAACCAAAATTTTATCTTCCCCTTTTCCATATCAACTACGGCTCTACCTGTAGCAAGGAATGGCTTTCCAAGAATAATAGGCACTTCAAAATCGACTTCACAACCAAGAATAACAAAATCTGCCGGAAATAAGAATGACTCCACTTTTGCTAGCACATCATGGAGTATCCCTATAGGCCTTTTCACTGTTCGATCATCCATCAATAGCCGCATCGCAGTGAGTTTTGAGTCACCCAAACCCAGCTTTTTGTAAATCGAGAGGGGCATGAGATTTATGCTTGCCCCCAGATCACATAATGCTTTCACAAAATGTAATGACCCGACTGTACAAGGAATAGTGAACGCACCCGGATCTTCTTTCTTTTGTACGAGATATCTTGTAGCAATAGCACTACAATGATGCAGTCTATCATCAGCATCGAAAGTGACCGATCTTTTCTTTGTAATCAGATCTTTCATAAACTTGGCATAACCAGGCATTTGTTCAAGAGCTTCTACCAAAGGTACATTGATAGAAAGCTGCTTCTGCATTGTTATAAAACGCCGATATTTACCATCCTCGGTCTTTTCCACTAATCTCTGAGGGAAGGGTGGTGGTGGTCCAGGCATGAGAATTACCTTCATAGGGACTTCTGCATCTTTTCCAATGCTCTCTTCTACTTCACCACTACCCTTTACCATCTTATCATCATCCTGTCTCACTTTTTCCTCATTAAACGGCATAAGTGGGTCGATGGTTTGCTTGCCACCACGAGTGGTGATTGCCATACAGTGTGCATCATTTTTCGAATTTTGGATAGTGTTGCTAGGAAGAGTGCCCAGTTGACGTGTGTTCACAGTCGCAGACAATTGGGCCATTGCAACTCGATTTGCTTAATCGATATTGCATGTGTATCGAATTTTTACCCAATACCTGCTAAATCACACCTTAACTCTTTAAGGTGTTCATCCCTAGCATCGAACCTCCTCATCACTTTATGCAACATATCATCAACTCGCGCCATACTATCTCCACCATCCCTACGAGTAACTTCACGATTTTGAGGAGGGAAATAGGGCCCATTCCTATCCTTTCTGTTATCGTAGTTACCCCTGTTGAAGTTGTTGTCGCGGTTGTAGTTTCTATCTCGGACACAATGACCCTCACGGTTGTAGTTACCATAGATCCGACCTTGGTTCCCTTGACCTTGGCGCCAATTATCCTGATTTGAGCCTTGGGCGCTCAGTGGAAAACCCCCCGTCTGCTCATTTACTGGATGGGTGTCCTCCGAATAATGGCATTCATCATTAGGTGGCGGTGGTTTCGACAAGTAGTTGATTGCATTTATCTTTTCTGCACCCCCAGTGACATGTTTTAGTACCAACCCAAGCTCAGTTCTCATCTGAGCCATTTCTCACGAATCTCATCTGTGGCTGGGTTGTGAGTGGACTGTACTGCGAAGGTATTTATCCCGGTATCTGACTTCCTAGTACTCCAAGCTTTATTATTCTGGGAGATTTTCTCTAATTTTTCCGCAATCTAAGCATAAGGGCACTCCCCATAAGATCCACCTTCTATAGTGTCCAACACCGCTTTATTATTATCATCCTTTCCTCTATAGATGTATTCGTTCAGTGGCTCATCATCTATACGGTGATTTGGGAAACTTCTCAAGAACGAGGTGAATCTATCCCAAGAATTAATTACTGACTCTCCTGGTAGTGCCACTAATTTGTTCACTCTGTCTTTGTGGTTTAGTTTTTTGGAGACCGGATAGTAGCGTGCTAAGAAGACATCCCTTAGTTGGTTCCAAGTGAAAATTGAGTTATAAGGGAGCTCAGTGAACCATATAGAAGCCTCTCCCGTGAGTGAGAGAGGAAACACTCTAAGCCCTATTATATCCAAGTCCAAGTCAGGCCTCCCTACTCAGCTTTTACACACTGCCCTTACCTTAGCTATATGGGCATGTTGATCCTTAGAAGGTAGCCCTGAAAACAAAACTTTGGCAGTGAGCATTTGCATCAGGCTACTAGCTACCACAAAAGTATGGCCTGCTAGTAAAGGAGGCAAGACAAGTGGCACATCAGAGTCTGCTATGTTGTCATAGCCTCTGTAGTATGCTTGGGGCCGTGGAGCGGGATTTTGTCCCCTCTGTTGTAGTTCACCCGGAGCATCGGGTAACAACTGACCATGAAAATCAACCGGAGCTGGGATGTTCTTGTCTGGATCATCATTATTAATTCCCAAAATTTTATTCATGTTGCGTAGTGTACGCTCTAATTCGTGATCGTAGGGAAACAAGGGTTCTCTTCCTCTCCGTGTATTTGGCATACAAGGAGGATGGTTCTGCACAAATAAAAAACAATAAAACAAAGTAAAATCAAGAAAATGTCAACTAAACTATAGTAATAAGTTTAAGTTAATCTAAAAGCTACTTTCCCCGGCAGCAGCGCCAAAATTTGATACGCTCAAACTTACTTCTCAAATAAGAAGTAAAGCGGTCGTGTCAAGTAAATAACCTAACTTGTGAGGTTGGGATCGTTCCCACGAGGAAAATAGTTTAGACTTAACTTCAATCTACTATTACTATTGTTCGGTCAATTACTTCCTTGGAAAGCAAACACAATAAAAGGGAGGTTTCTATTTCTAAATAAATGAAAATAACTAGCGAAATTGAAAGAGACACTTAACAGCTTCAAAAGTTGGAGTTTAATCAATTAATAAAAGTAACTAGGGTTTACGTGTTCCCCACAGGTTCATAACTTGATAAGTCTAACTATAACAATTCTTTCCTACTATCTTGCATGCAAAGTGATAAGTTATGTATTTCTAAATCCTTAGTTCGGCTTCTACAAAATTTTACTCCGCACCTTGGTCTGTCTACGTGTGTTTCTATGCTAACCCTTATCTTTACCTCATATTAAGCATCATATTCGATATTTGACTAACTTATTAGCTCGTATCAATCAATACTAGCCTATTAGATAGTATACACTAAATCTATGTTGATAATTCTTTTCCTATTATCTACCTCCTTGGTCCGACAAGTAGCATTAAGGCAAGTTCTAACCTTGGCCATCCGTTAAAAAGACTTCTAAACGAAAGAATTGTCAATAGATGCAAGACAATATTCTAGAATTGTTATTTTAGCTAGGTTTTACCTCATCAGCCTAAGGTTCCCACAACCCTAGTTATGGAGTTTAGTTACCCATAGTCATAATCACAATATTCAAATATATGATATAAGAATTCATGTACTTACTTCAATGAGAAAGACTAAAATCCGAAAGTTCGCTTGATTAATCAGCCAAAAATCACCAACAATCACTTACAAGAATCTCAAAGTAATCAAGAATCTCACAAAAAGTCTAAGGATAATCAAAGGCCTACCCAAATAATCCAGAGTCTAACCTCAAAAATGAGTTTTTTCTAACTATTTATAGAAAATAAAAACCTAATTAATCAAGGACTCTATATGCTGAAAATTTGTCAAAAACGCGGCTACATCGACGGACATCGCGACAGATCGCCGTGGTCACGACGGACCATCATGGACTTCGTTGTCCCATACTTGATGAAATTTCTTCTGCTGCTCTCTTCATTACCTTCGATGGCAGGTATGACGGATCGTTACGAGCACAACGGTTCGTCGAGCTTCTCCGTTCCAAAACACTTGAACTCTTGGAATATGGGTACTGGGACTACTTCTCTGAACTTCATGAAGAACCTGCAGGACGGACCGTCATAGACTCCGTAACCCCACACTTGGTCAGACTTCCCCATCTTCCTTTACCACTTGCACTACGCTGCCACCTACGGACCGTCACAAGCATGACGGACCGTCACAAGCTCCGTAGGTGGTCTCTTCTGCATTTCTTCGCTCAAAAACCTCTGCATTTATCTTTGGACAGATTTCCTGCAAATAAGTATTCATAATATCGTGAAACCACGGTATATCAGAAAAAAAAGTAAGATAAATTGTCATAATATGTATGAGTTTCTTAGAAAATGATAAGAATGTTGTTACAAAAATTGAGGTTAGATACTCTTTTGTGGTTTTATAGATTGAGTGTATACCAAAGGTGGTTATGAAATGACTATTACAATGGTACCAATTCTTACTTGGTTAAAGTTATGTTTTTTTTGCTACTCTTGCAATGGACCTGATCTATAAAGGAATGCACATCACGTTAGATGAAAACCCGAACCAATTTGGTAGCATATTATATATAGTTAATTATTGAATAGAAACGTGTGGGCTATTTGGATATAATCTTCTCGATAGGTATTATGTGTTCTAGTGGTGGATTTAACAGACTTCACAATATGGCACTAGTTGTAAATGGAAATGAATACGTTGATATTAAGTGCAAATACTAACTACTTAAGAAGTTATCTATCTTAATACATGCTCATATAATGAGACTCGATGTTGGATTCATATTTAAGAACCAACTACGTTGTTACGGTAGATGTTTGTGGTAAAGCGTGTGTATAATAACAATTTTAGTGGTTGATCGTTGATACGATATTAATGCGTTAAATTGAGAATTGTATCCTAAATTTGTTCTAAATGCGGACCAGTGAACATAAAATATGTTTTTATGGTGTTGACACGTGACACTTTTTACCTCTCTCCTATTATATATATATATATATATATATATACACACACACACACACACATTAATTTTTTAATAGAAAATACCTTATTATTTAAGTATTTAGCAAACTGTATATTTTATATTATATTCTTCTGAGTTTGGTTGTTTAATAAATTTTATTTTGAAAAAAATATATTTGTTTGACATCAAAAATCATACTTTTGTTTCATTAGAAAAAATAATAGTTTAATAGCACGTTCATTGCTTATCAACTTAATTGGATTTTTTTTTGTAAAAAAACAAAATATTATCAACTTTTTTAAAAGAATTTAGTGCCTATTATATCAAATACTAGTAATAAACTTAATCGGTTTGACTATTTTTTGTACAACCTTCCTTAATTTATTAAAGAAAAAATCACATCCACATTGCATTTAAAATATTAATAAATAAATATACTTTTATTTTAATTTCAAAAAATATTTTAAATTTAGAAAACATAAGAATTTAAATATTCAGGCTTTTTTCACTAAACGATGAGTATTTTCTTTGGATTGATATGTCATATCTTCCAACATGTTGAATCAAGATTTAATAGTTGCTACCATCTGTCATACTTTCAAAAGAAGTGTTTCCTTTACTTGACACAAAGAATAATGTTCCTCAAAATTTCTAAGGTAGATTGTTGGAAATTGAATACAAACAATAATATTGATGAGACAAAAATATATTATGTAAAGCAAAAGATAAGTAAAATCGTAGATGTTATAATAGAAATTGAGAAAAACATAGAAAACATTATAAATGTCACGACCCAAAACGAGCCGCGAGTGGCACCCACACTTAACCTCCTATGTGAGCGAACCAACAAATCTAAGCCCCAACATTTCAATCATAATAAACAGAAAATAATGCGGAAGACTTAAAACTCATTAACGAAATCAATTAATAACTTCTAAAATTTATCAATTACTATCCCCAAAATCTGGAAGTCATCATCACATGAACATTCTATCCTAAAATTACTAAATATAAGAGTGTCTAGGAAGCTAAAGTAAGAAAACAAATGGTCCATGTCTGAGCTTAAAGGACATCAAGACATGAATGAGAGAGAATCCAGTCCGAGCTAGGAACAATAGCTCACCCTGAAATCTGACGTGATGAAGACTTGCTAGAGTTGCGGTTGAGATGAAGACGACGGTACGTTTGCTGCACTCCACAAATAACAAAGGGAAAAACATACAAGTAGGGATCAGTACAAAACAAAAGTACTTAGTAGGTATCATCGGCCAACTAAGAATAAAGATCAATATATATCAAATAATAACATAAAATCAATCATAACACATAACAGGTGACAACAACAAGTACCATAACCATTGGGCACAACCCAAGCACATCTATGAGGACTCAAGCCTCCACACCATACTCATTTGGGAAACAGGTTCATTAAATCTGAGTATATTAGCATAATTCAAGATTCGTTCTCTTTACTATCCTGGTGTCGGAACGTGTCACTCCGATCCCCTGAACATTCACTCATCTTACTATCCTGGTGTCAGAACGTGACACTCCGATCCTCTACCATCCTGGTGTCGGAACGTGACACCCGATCCTCTACTATCCTGGTGTCGGAACGTGACACCTGATCCTCTACTATACTGGTGTCGGAACGTGACACTCCGATCCTCTACTATCCTCGTATCGGAACGTGACACCCGATCCTCTACTATCTTGGTGTCGGAACGTGACACTCCGATCCTCTACTATCCTGGTGTCGGAACATGACACTCCGATCCTCTACTATCCTGGTGTTGGAACGTGACACCTGATCCACTAATACTATCCTGGTGTCGGAACGTGACACCCGATCCACTAACCTCATTCTCTTAGTTCATCAAGCCTTCATTTATACCAAGGCATCATCATTTTTTAAAGAGGTTTTAAGGTTTAAGATTCAACTGCCTCATCATGCTAATTCATCACAATTACATAATCACATCACGCAAGCACACAATTAATCATATAGAAGGCTTTACAAAATTACCCAATACATATCAATCGCTATTTAGAGTTTACTACGGAATAGCATAAACCATAACCTACCTCCACCGAAGAATCGTGATCAAGCAATCTACTTTCCCAAAGCTGCGTTCTTCCCTTTCTCTCGCTCATTCCCTCTTCTTCTTTATGATTTTTCCTTATTCAAACTCTTTTTCTTTTACCCTAATTACCATATAATTAAGTATAAAAGATGGTTAAAGTAACACACTATTGATTCCAAGGTTTTCTCCTTTAACCCCCCAGTAATTGAATTATTAACATTAAACCACCAACTTTATAATCATAAGCAGGAATAGTCCAAAACGCCCCTTAAAAACTTTTAATAGAAATCCGACACAGTCAGGTTTACGCAGCCTGTGACGGCCCGTCGTGCCTGCGACGGTCCGTCCTGCTGCTCCCGTCACAAAGTTAAGAGACTAAATTTCACTAAAGGGTCTGTGACGGTCTGTCGTGCCCACGACGGTCCGTCCTGCCATGTCGTCGCGAAGTTCAGAGAGTTGTTCTCAGTACCCAAATTTTTAGAATCTAAGTGTTTTGGGCCGAGACCCCCTCGACGGTCCGTCGTGGGATCCGTCGACTTAGACAGTTATTACAAGAAATAAACTCTACTGCTCAAAACGACTAAACAGGTCGTTACAGTAGATACCAATTTACCCATCGTTCGTCCTCGAACGATCACAGGAAGAAAAACAAGGGCGAGAAAGAGTACCTGAATCTGTGAAAATGTGTGGTATCTTTCTTGCATATCAGCCTCCTTCTCCTAAGTGGACTCTTCAACTGGCCGATTCTTCTATTGAACCTTGATGGATGCAATCTCCCTTGATCTCAACTTGTGGACTTCTCTATCTAAAATGACAACAGGCTCCTCCTCATAAGACAAATTCTTATCAAGAAGAACTGAATCCCAACGAATGATGTAGTTTCCATCCCCATGGTATCTTTTCAACATAGACACATGAAATACCGTGTGCACTCCTGACAGCCCTGGGGGCAAGGCTAATTCATAAGCTACCTCCCCCACGCGCTTCAGAACTTCAAATGGACCAATATACCTCGTACTAAGCTTACCTCGCTTGCCAAACCGCATCACCCCTTTCATGGATGAAACCTTCAGCAAAACTTGCTCACCCTCCATAAACTTCAAGTCTCTAACCTTTCGATCTGCATATTTTTTCAGTCTACTTTGAGCCGCTAAAAGCTTTTCTTGAATGCATTTCACTTTATCTAACGATTCTCGCAGAAGGTCAGTACCCCAAGGTCTAACCTCAAATGCATCAAACCACCCATTGGGAGACCTACATCTTCTCCCATACAGTGCCTTAAATGGGGCCATATCAATACTTGCGTGATAGATATTGTTGTATGAGAACTTTTCTAAGGGTAAGAAGTTATCCCAATGACCACCAAACTCTATCACACATGCACGAAGCATATCCTCCAAAACCTGAATCGTTCTCTCAGACTGACCATCGGTCTGAGGGTGAAATGCAGTACCAAGATCCAACCTAGTACCTAACTCGGCATGCAATGTTCTTCAAAACTTAGAAGTAAATTGTGTACCTCTATCTGATATGATGGAAATTGGAACTCCATGCAACCGAACGACTTCTGAGATATAGAGACTGGCTAACTTCTCTGCATTGTAAGTCACCTTAACCGGAAGGAAGTGAGCAGACTTAGTTAACCTATCAACAATCACCCAAATAGAGTTATACATACCCATTGTCTTTGGAAGACCAACCACAAAGTCCATTGCAATTCTCTCCCACTTCCATTCAGGAATGGGCATTCTCGGAAGTGTCCCTCCAGGCCTCTGGTGTTCATACATTACCTGCTGACAATTCGGGCATTGAGCAACAAAATCAACAATGTCCCGCTTCATTCTAATCCACCAAAAATGTTGCTTTAGGTCGCGATACATCTTGGTTGCACCGGGATGTATAGAATACCTTGAACTATGAGTCTCTGTAAGAATGGTGTGAATAAAATCATCGACACGGGGTACACATACCCTTCCCTTAATCGTCAAAACACCTTCCTCATTGATTTTTGCTTCTTTAGCCTCTCCTCGCGATACCTTATCTCGAATCCGGATCAGTTTCTCATCAGTGAACTGCTTTCTCTTAATCTTGTCAAGAAACGAAGATCTTGCCTCCACACAGGCCAAAAATCCTCCTTTCTCATTTACTTCTAGCCTCATAAATTCATTAGCCAGAGTCTGGACCTCTCTAGCCAATGGATGTCTTGAAACCTGTAAGTGAGCTAGGCTTCCCATGCTCCATGTTTTTCTACTTAATGCATCTGCCACAACGTTAGCTTTTCCTGGATAATACAAGATCGTGATATCATAGTCCTTCAGTTGTTCCATCCACCTCCTCTGTCTTAAATTCAAATCTTTCTGAGTAAAGACATACTGTAAACTACGATGATACGTATAGACTTCACACTTAACCCCATATAGATAATGTCTCCATTGCTTTAATGCAAACAGTGCCGCAGCCAACTCCAAATCGTGGTTTGGGTAATTACGTTCATGCACCTTTAATTACTTCGAAGCATAAGCTATTACATTCTTCTCTTGCATTAGCACTGCACCCGAACCAGAATAGGATGCATCACAATAAACAATGAAATTCTTACCTTCCTCTGGCAGGGTAAGAATTGGTGCAGTAGTCAACAGAGTCTTGAGCTTCTGAAAGCTTTCTTCACACTCGTTTGACCATACAAATGGAACACTCTGCTTAGTCAAGTTTGTCAAGTGAGAAGCAACAGAAGAAAATCCCTTGACAAACCGACAGTAGTAGCTAGCTAAACCAACAAAGCTCTTTACCTCTATAACATTCGTAGGTCTTGCCCAACTCTTCACTGTTTCAATCTTAGAAGGATCCACCATCACTCCATCCTTAGAAACCACATGCCCCAAGAAGGACACTGAATCTAGCCAAAACTCACACTAGGAGAATTTGGCATAAAGCTTTTTCTCCCTCAACATTTCCAATACAATTCTCAAGTGCTCCTCATGTTCTTTCCTGCTCTTTGAGTATACCAGTATATCATCGATGAATACAATGACAAAGAGATCCAGATATGGCTTAAAAATCCCGTTCATCAAACTCATGAAAGCAGCAGGGGCATTAGTAAGCCCAAAAGAAATTACTAAGAACTCATAATGTCTATACCTGGTCCGAAAAGTAGTCTTTGGCACATCCGTTGCCCGTATTTTCAATTGATGATAACCAGATCTCAAATCAATTTTTGAGAAGGTACAAGAACCTTGTAACTGATCGAACAAATCATCGATGCGAGGAAGAGGATACTTGTTCTTAACTGTTACCTTATTCAGTTGCCTGTAGTCTATGCACATCTGAAAACTTCCATCCTTCTTCTTCACAAATAAAACAGGAGCACCCCAAGGGGATGCACTTAGTCTAATAAAGCCTTTGCTTAACAATTCTTGAAGTTGGGCCTTTAATTCTCTTAACTCAGCGGGAGCCATTCTATAAGGGGGTATGGAAATGGGGCGAGTATCCGGCTACAGATCAATACAGTAATCAATATCTCTATCCGGTGGCATACCAGGAAGGTCTGCAGGAAACACATCCAGAAACTCACGGACTATTTAAACCGACTCCATTGAAGGTACTTGGGTAGTATCATCCCTGAGGTGTGCCAAGAAAACTAAACAACCCTTACTAACCATTCTCTTAGCACGAAGAAAGGAGATGATACGAACTGGAGTGGAAGTGTAGTCACCCTCTCACACTAACAGATCTGTCCCAGGCTGGGCCACCGTTATAGTTTTAGCATTACATTATAAGATTGCAAAATTTGGAGAAAGCCAAGTCATACCCAGAATTACATCGAAGTCAACCATTTCTAAGATAACCAAGTCTACATGAGTATTGCTCCCCACAAAAGTTACAAGACAAGACCTATACACCTTTTAAACTATCACAGACTCACCCACCGGAGTAGAAACACGAATAGGCATGTCAAGCAAATCACATTGTAAATCAAAACCAGTAGCAAATGAGGAAGATACATATGAAAATGTTGATCCATGATCAAATAATACAGAAGCCATGCAATCGTAAACCAAAAGATTACTTGTGATAACAGCATCAGATGTCTCCGCTTCAGACCTCCCAAGGAAAGCATAACAATGGGCCCTATCACCTGTCTTCCTGTTGCCCCTACCATGTTGAGCTGCTGAAGTTCCAGTTTTCCCGTCACCCCGGCCATTTTGGTGACCACCATTACCTCGGCCACCACGTCCTCCAGAATAGCGGCCTCTTCCATGACCACATCTACCTCTGACTATTGGGGGTCTGTAACTCTTTTTTGTACAATATCTATTAATATGTCAAGTCTCCCCACATCCATAACACTCTATGGGTTCAAACATAGGTGTCTGTGAGAACGATGAAGTCTGGGGGTAACCTCCAAACTCAGAGAAATGTTGACCGGTCTGCAGTGAACCCCCAGCTACAGCTTGCAGTGACGACTGAATAGGTCGGGCTGGGTAACCTCCAGAACCCTGCCCTCTGGAGTAAGAACCATTAAACTCACCTCCCTTACGAAACTTCTTAGAGGTCGATGCCATGGTGAAGTCGTCTGGCTTCACTTCCTCCACTTCTATCACAAAATCTACCACCTCCTGAAAAGATATTGCTGCAGCAGCTACCTGTAAGGCTGAACTCTGCAAATCTGACCCCAACCCCTTCACAAAACGGCGAATCTGCTCTTGTGGAATGAAGCAAAGCTGGGTGGCATACCTGGACAATGCACGAAACATAGCATCATAAGTAGTAACCGACATCCTGCCTTGCTCTAGGCTCAGGAACTCATCTCTCTTCCTATCCCTCAAAGTCCGGGTATATACTTCTCCATAAACAAGCTAGAGAATGATGCCCAAGTCATAGGTGGTGCTTGTGCTGGTTTACACTCAACATACTATCGCCACCACATTTTGGCGTTCCCCTAAAATTGATAAGTCACAAACTCGATGCCAAATCGTTCTACTATGCCCATCTTGTGTAGTAGCTCATGACAATCAACCAGAAAATCATAGGCATCCTCAGATTCCGCACCCTTGAAGACTGGAGGTTTCAATTTCAAGAACTTACTGAAAAGTTTGTGCTGGTCACTTGTCATTATAGGCCCTGTAGTCAACCGAGGAAACGTGCTTATTTCCAATGAGGCATCCATGCGGGGAGCCACAGAAGCTGCATGTTGTACTCCCGAAACCTGAGGTGCTGGTGTAGAAAACACTGGAGGTGTCTGGCCCTGATCAGATAACCCGCTAAGATAAGCAAGAACCTTGTTAATCATCTCTGGGTTAGGTTGGGGTGGTAAGTCTTCATTCTGCACTTGCTCATTCTCCCCTTCCTCACCCTCTCTTACTACTTCCTCAGTCGGTGGAGGAGTCACCGCCATAGTACTAGATGGGCCAGGTGCTTGTCCTCTTCCTTTAGAGGACGTCCTCCCACGACCTCTACCACGACCTCTTGCGACTTCTCCTCTTCGAGCTACAGCCCCAGTGGCTGGCTCAGACGCATCTTGTCTTGCCGGTGTTGGTGTTGGCGCAGTTGTTGCTCTAGTTCTAACCATCTGCGAAATAGAGTGAAGATGGTCAGATACCAATTTGTATCACCCAGATACCAATTGGATCCAAGTAATAGCACGAAAGAAAGAAAGAATGGAATTTTCCTAAAGTCTTATAGCCTCTCAAAGAAAAGTAAAGGCGTCCCCCTAACGTTCCTCAAGACTCTACTAGACTCGTTCTTGTGTGATGAGACCAACGAACCTAATGCTATGATACAAAGTTTGTCACGACCCAAAACGAGCCGCGAGTGGCACCCACACTTAACCTCCTATGTGAGCGAACCAACCAATCTAAACCCCAACATTTCAATCATAATAAAAAGAAAATAATGTGGAAGACATAAAACTCATTAACGAAATCAATTAATAACTTCTAAAATTTATCAACTACTATCCCCAAAATCTGGAAGTCATGATCACAAGAACATTCTATCCTCAAATTACTAAATCTAAGAGTGTCTAGGAAGCTAAAGTAAGAAAACAAATGGTCCATGTCTGAACTTCAAGGACATCAAGACATGAATGAGAGAGAATCCAGTCCGAGCTAGGAACAATAGCTCACTCTGAAATCTGACGTGATGAAGACTGGCTAGAGTTGCGGTTGAGTTGAAGACGACGGTACGTTTGCTGCACTCCACAAATGACAAAGGGAAAAACAGAAAAGTAGGGGTCATTACAAAACACAAGTACTGAGTAGGTATCATCGGCCAACTCAGAATAGAGAGCAATATATATCAAATAATAACATAAAATCAATCATAACACTTAACAGGTGACAACAACAAGTACCATAACCATTGGGCACAACCCAAGCACATCTATGAGGACTCAAGCCTCCACACCATACTCATTTGGGAAACAGGTTCATTAAATCTGAGTATATTAGCATAATTCAAAATTCATTCTCTTTACTATCCTTGTGTCAGAACGTGACACTCCGATCCTCTACTATCCTAGGGTCGGAACGTGACAACCGATCCACTAATACTATCCTGGTGTCGGAACGTGACACCCGATCCTCTACTATCCTGGTGTCGGAACGTGACACTCCGATCCTCCACTATCCTGGTGTCGGAACATGACACTCCGATCCTCTACTATCCTGGTGTTGGAACGTGACACCCGATCCACTATACTATCCTGGTGTCGGAACGTGACACCCGATCCACAAACCTCATTCAATTAGTTCTTCAAGCCTTCTTTTATACTAAGGCATCATCATTAGCAAAGAGGTTTTAAGGTTTAAGATTCAACAGCCTCATCATGCTAATTCATCACAATTACATAATCACATCATGCAAGCACACAATTAAGAATATAGAAGACTTTACAAAATTATTCAATACATATCAATCGCTATTTAGAGTTTACTACGGAATAGCATGAACCATAACCTACCTCCACTGAAGAATCGTGATCAAGCAATCTACTTTCCCAAAGCTGCGTTCTTCCCTTTTTCTCGCTCGTTCCCTCTTCTTCTTTCTGATTTTTCCTTATTCAAACTCTTTTTCCTTTACCCTAATTACCATATAATTAATTATAAAAGATGGTAAAATTAACCCACTATTTAATCCAAGGTTGTCTCCTTTAACCCCCAAGTAATTGAATTATTAACATTAAACCACTAACTTTATAATCATAAGCAGGATTAGTCCAAAACGCCCCTTAAAAACTTTTAACAGAAATCCGACACAGTCAGGTTTACGCAGCCTGTGACGGCCCGTCGTGCCTGCGACGGTCCGTCCTGTTGCTGCCGTCACAAAGTTCAGAGAATAAATTTCACTAAAGGGTCTGTGACAGTCCGTCGTGCCCACGACGGTCCGTCCTGCCATGTCGTCGTGAAGTTCAGAGAGTTGTTCTCAATACCCAAATTTTTAGAATCTAAGTGTTTTGGGAAGAGACCCCCTCGACGGTCCGTCGTGCCCATGACGGTCCGTCGTGGGATCCGTCGACTCAGACAGTTAATACCAGAAATAAACTCTACTGCTCAAAACGACTAAACAGACGTTACAATAAATAATCCATGCTATACAATTGATTGTTGTTATTTTATTTATCGTGTTCTTTTATTTAACTTTTTACGTTTTCGTGGATTTTGATTGAGACCCATTCACAGATTTAGAAAAATTGAAACTATTAGGTTTCAAAAGGTCGTAGTTAACTATAAGTAAATGACTTTAAAGAATTATCTAGCGATAATAATATAATTATCATCAAACTATATTTTAGCAGCAATGATAAATATGAGTATTTATAACCAACAATGTATATATGTAAATATTCTTAAAGGTTGTAGCTAGTCTGAATACAATAACATTAACTAAATTATCACTAAATATATTTGCAACAATAAATCTTATGCAAAAAGAAAATTCTATTGCCACTAAATATCTATATTGTTAAAGTTATTATATATACTGACATCAAAAAATTGAATTACTAAGTCATAAATTATTTTTTTTTAAAAATCTATTTTGGAAATATTAGTAAATTTCAAATTTTCTTCGATCTTTTTGAAAGATGAATAATGGCCTATTATATTTGATTTATTTGTCCATGTCCTAATACATGAACATTTTTTGGCCATTACTTTCATAAATAATGATGAAAGTATTGTCAGATGGATCTTTAATAGTAAAATTTTAAAGCTTAGTTTAGTAAATAATTACATTTACTTGTGGTAGTGCGATTTAATAGATAAGAAGGATGTTTTTTTTAAACCTTTTAACTTTTTGTTGAGATATTTACTCAATTTATTATGGTATCAGAACACATAAAATAACATCTACAAAAAATGAATAAATAAAATTAAAGGAAAAACAATTGTATTCCCAATATATACATTTGAAAATCAGTAGATGTAATAACCATGATGAATCAGTGTGGACTCAACCTCTAATTTTTAATATTTGAATTGAATATTAAATTAACATGAATACAATATAAAATTAAATATTTTTAGGGTAGGTTTTAACATGCGATATATAATCATGATGAGATATTAAAATATTCGAAGATCTCATATCGATAAATCACATATCTCCGTGTATTTTTCATAAACAAATGTTTTTTGATTACAAACTAATTAAGAATATACTTAATTTTTAGAAGAATCACTAGTCAACAACAATAGTAATTAGTTAGTTTATTTAATATAATATTTTAAAATAGTACGAATAATCTCTTCACGCTGGTCATGAGTTCCTTTTTGCGAAATTCAAAATGATGATGTCAAAAATATAAACTTATAGGTCAAGTACTGTTGCAATTTTGTAAATAATAAAATAACTATTCGAAATTTCAAATCATACTTTTTTACAACAAAATAAATGCATTGCATACCATTAAACATAAATATTTTCTCATTTAATCATATGGCTAATTATGCATTACACCTAAAGCCTAAACCTGGACGTGACCAGCATTTGAGAATCATTGTTGGTCCCCGAGCGAACCCTCGGTCTAGCTCAATTACTCAGTAAAAGACTAACTCAAGAAAAATGATGACTCAAAATACCAAACTTAACTCATATAGTCTCAATAAATTTCACTCGAAAAATGTTTGAAAATACTTAATCAAGCATAAGTAATTAACTCAAAGCCTCAAAGAAACATCAACAAAGGAAATGGAAAAAGATTCCTCAACTACCACTATCTATAAAGCCTCTAAATACTGTGACAGAAGTCAGAACAAAACCCACGACCTCCTAATAAAATAAAAACTAGGTCTAAAACCCTCTGGAATCAAGGAGGCTCCCAAAGGCTTAGCTGAAATTTGATAGGATCAACCAAGTGCCGGTTGATGACCGTGGACACCTATATATGCATTTTGAAAGGATGCAGGCCGAATGACGTATAACATTGAATGTAGGAGCATGTAAATGGAAAACAAACACACACATATATATAAAGTTGAACTAATAGAAAAGGGAAGACATACTCTCCTCACTCTAAATCAATTCACTATGAAACCAATGATAATAAGATGCAACATATAAAGCTTTTAAAATAGTAGATAATAACTCAAATGTATAAAAATAATACTTAACTCTTTTACCCTTTATTTGGGATATTCTCTAACAAACAACTATCACTATGAGGTACGTGATGATACAACATCTGACCCACGCTCTAAAAATTGTCCTATACCTTGTCGGGGTATAGAAAACGTCAATTATGTGGATCCACAAAGCTATGATTAAAAGCAATAAGAAATCATCTAAAAAGTTTGAACCTTTATCCATGTTGGCGTACATAGTTTATGAGAACTGTGAGTAGTTTGAACTCATCCCATATCGTTGCTTAATACTACTCCCCATAATATATATAACTCATGCTTATAAGTTTATAACATAACACTTTGATATAATTACTCAAAGGAGTCTCTTAAAAGAGATAATTCTACAAAAACTCATAAACTCATTTAGAACTCAATGCTTCTCTCATTTTAAATATGAAAGTATTATACTTTGAAATACTTCTGTAAAACCTCAGTCTTAGAAATATCTACTTTTACAAAGAACTAAATTGAAAAAAAGCTAATTTGAGATTTGTGTAACATGGTCTTTAATTGTGAGTTTTGGGTCAACTTCAAATGGCCACAACTTTCAGTACATGATGAGTTAAGTGTCCTAGAAGGTATCAAATAAAGATCTTTAATTCCTCTTTCCAACACCGCCTATTTGGTAAATTCCGAGTTCGAATGTCGCGTATATACCCATTTTAGTTCAACCTTTCTGTTTAAGGAAAGTTCATCCGAATTAATGAGGGGTATTTCTGTATTAGCCTTACCCCTATGAGACTAACTAATTTTTAGGAATATTTTAAGAGTCTAAACTAACTAAAATAAGTTTTCACTATTTATAAATACACTTAAGGTTTTAGGGAGAAGTTCATTAGGAGAAAGAAGGGAGAAGTTCAAGTATTCATTCAAGGTTCTTGCGATCTTCCAGGAATTTCGCAAGGATTTGATCCTTACGAGGTATGTAAGCTTTCAATTGATCGGTTTGTTCAACCTCACGCCAATCATGAGTTTCCTTTAGTTAATTTCATCCATGATAATCCATACATTGATTTTCTTAATGAGTTTCTTAAAGTTTCGTTCTTTAATCTTTAATAATGGGATTTGACGATTTCTTCAGAAGAATGTTATGAGTTTTAGAGTTTTTTTTAGTAGATTTGTGCTTACTTATTTTGGGTATTTGAATATAAAGGAATTTAAGAGAAATCATTCGATTCTAAGTGAATTAGGATCATAAATTGAGGTGATAAAATTATCGGAATGTTTTGGGAATTGTCTAAGAGGGGGCACACCAGATGCGGCTTGAGGACTGAGGCCCAGCATCTACTATGCACCAAAAACCAGCCCCAGTAAGTAAAGGACTGGTGTGGCGTGCCAAGGGTGCGCCTGGAGCACCAATACACTTTCTCTTCCGTTCTTCGATTCATAAAAATGTTCCTTTCAATCGAGCTTTCATTCCTTTGTTAATTTCATTAATCATTGACAGATCTCATATATCACGAATAATAACTTTTGTATTTACATTTCAATTTCAAAAGAAAAAATTTAGAATCAAGTTTGAGAGAAGCTTTTGAGTTGTTTTGAAAAATATTCTTACAAATTCTTAAAAGTTATTTAGGACTCGAGTATGAGGATGAGTAGTATAGTTTCATTTTTAAAAATGAATATATGGGAACTAAGTATTCCCAAGAGTAAATGTTTTTACATTTAAATGAGAAGAAACTTCGGTTTCCAAATGAGTTCACGAGGAGTTCTGAGTATAATCTATTTTAGAGAGCCTTTTGAATAATAATCTCAAAGTTTCAGGATGAAGTTTTTTTTCTGAACATATGATCGTGAATTATATTTTTGGGAGTAATAATATTGAGCACCGATAGGAGGATTAGTTCAGAAAACTCAGAGTCCTCATAAATCATGTAAAATGGTCATACTTTTTATATGAGTCCTTTTTCATTCTTTAAATACAATATTTTAAGGTCATCAACAAGCGTAACGTTGACACCACTTGCAATTCAAGAGTAGACTCTGTGAGCCTCCTTGCTTACGGAGGATTCCCAATAACTTTTCCATTTTGTTAGGATGTCATGCGTCTTCTCCCAACTTCCATAAATAGTAGTAGGTGATGAATCTTTTCCATTCCTTTTATGATGTTCTAAACCCTATATGTTGAACGCTTATGTTCATTTGAGTATACTGATTAAACTATTTTACTTATGATATCTTTGTTTTGAACTTTCTATTAATGAAAAAGTTGAGCTAGAACAAGGGTTCGTTTTGGACAACGATGGTTTCGACTGCCAGTTATGCCCAGGTTGTAGGCACGAGACATGAAAAACTTGGTATCAGAGCATACAATTCATGAGTCCTAAAGCTTAAAGGAATTTGTTTTTTTAAAGTCTTAGCTATATATATGAGCTGCGTAATATCTATAATTTCTTTCTTACTCTTTTTGTGCGATTAGGTTCAGCTATATAAAAATTTCTTCTTATTTATGCTTGCACATATATTTCAAGTCATGCCTTAACATAAAGTTGTTAAAGTTTGTCCTTCTAGGAGAAATGTTGATCCCCAAGATCAAGGGGTACCGAGTGCACTAGTAGTGCAATGCAAGAAGAGGTCACTAATGTTGAGTTCAAAGATGTTATTCGAATGTTTAGTCAAGTTGTGACTAACTAAGATGTTCAACAAAGAGGGAATCAAAAGGATGTGGATAATACATCCAAAATTCGTGAGTTCCTAAGGGTAAATATTTCAAAATTCACCTATTTAAGTGTAATCCAGGATCTGGAAAAATATTGTAGAATAGTTGTAGAAAGTGTTTGAGGTGATGCATGTTGCAGATGTTGATCATATGGAACTAAGTGCATACCAATTAAGGGTGTTGCTAGAATCTTGAATGATCAATGGAAGAAGAAGTGTAGAGCTAAAAATGCACCAATCATGAGTTGGGTTGTGTTCATAAAGTCCTTCCTAGGGAATTTTTTCCCTGTGAACAAAGAGAGGCAAAGGTAAGAGAATTCATTAAACTTAAGCAGGAATCCATGAGTGTGCATGAATACAACCTCAAGTATACTCAATTTTCCTGTTATTCTCCAGAGATAGTTATTAATATGAGAAGCAGAATGAACTTGTTTGTGTCTGGGTTATCTCGTCTACCATGAAATTAGGGTAAACATGCTTTTTTGATAGGGGATGTAGGCATAGACATAACAAGGCTTATTATCCATTCAGAACAGGTTGAGGACGACACGATGAGAGACAGAGAAAAGTTTCGAAACAAAGAGTCTAAGTCAACACAAAATTAGTTCAGGAAGTAGAAGAGTAAGGCAAATTGATCATTTTTTCAATATAAGCCAAATAAAATTGCTCCATCATCTTCGGGTGCACCTACATCTATACCAAAAAACAGAGTTGAGTTCAAGAATTAGAATTTGCCAAATTTTAGAGATAGAATTGCTCAGTTTCAAGGTAGTGTGACACAAGGGGACAACTGGACTCTTACATACACTAAATATGGCTGGAACCACCCTGGAGCGTGTCGTGATAGCTCCAAGGTTGAGTTCAAGTGTGGTTAGGCATGTCACTTGAAGAGAGAGTGCCCTAAGAACATGTAAGGAAATTGTAATGGTGGCAATAGAGCCCAATATTCTTTAGTGGCTCCGCCAGATAGAACTACACATAGAGGAGCTACTTTAGGAACAAGCATAGGATCAAAACATTTGTATTCTATAACCAGTCACCAAGAGAAAGATAATTAACCGTATGTTGTCACCGGTATGATCAAAGTCTTTAATTTTGATGTATATGCATTTCCTAATCCAAGTGTGACTCTATATTTCGTGACTTCCTACATTTCTATGAATTTTGATATTTTTCTGATCAACATCTTAAGAACATTACTATTTCCACACCTATTTGTAAGTTTATTCTTGTTGAGAGAATTTTATAATTGTACCATTTCTATCAATCACAAGGACACCATGGCTGATTTAGTCGAGCTTTACATGGTGGAATTTGATGTAATTCTAAGTATGGACTAGGTTCGTGCTTCTGTAGAAATTGAGTAGTAAAGTTTCACATTCTTAATGAGCCAGTTATTGAGTAGAGGAATAGTTTAGTAGTGCCTAAGAGTCGTTTTATTTCGTACCTTAAGGCAAAAAAGTTTGTTTCCAAGGGGCATCTATCACTTAGTTTGAGGTAATGACTGTAATGTTAAGATACCACCTATTCAGTCAGTTCCAGTTGTACGTGAGTTTTTTTAGGTCTTTCCAGATCGTACCGGAGTCCCACCTAAGAGAGAAATATTCTTCGATATAGATACTTCTTCTGATACTCAACGTATCTCTACTCCATCATATAGAATGGCTCCATTCGAGTTGAAAGAGTTAAAAAAGCAGTTAAGAGATCTCCTTGATAAATGTTTTATTTAACTCAGTGTCTTGCCTTGGGGCGCTCCGGTCTTATTTATAAGGAAGAAGGATGGTCCTATTAGAATGTGTATTGATTATCGTAAATTGAAAAAGATTACAGTAATTGTTATATATCCCCCTTTAGAGAATTGATGATATATTCAATCAACATCAGGGTGCCATTTCTTTTTATAATAGAAACTTAAGATCTAGCTATCATCAGTGAGAGGAAGAGAAGTTACATCCGAAGATATTATTCAAAACCCGCTATGCTCATTATGAGTTTCTAGTTATGTCTTTTGGTTTGACTAATGCTCCTGCTGCGTTCATGGACCTTATGAACATAGTTTTTATTATTATTATATTCATATGTTTGTTATCACATGCATTGATGACATTTCAATTTAGTCGAGGAATAAGAAGGATCATGCTAGTTATATCAGAATAGTTCTTCAAACAATAAATGATAAGAAGTTTTATGCCAAAATTTCCAAGTCTGAGTTTCATCTTCAGTCAGTGGCGTTATTAGGCCATACTGTTTGAGGTGAAGGGATTTGAGTTGACACTCATAAGATTGAGGTAGTGCAAAATTTGCCTAGTCCCACATCTCCAACTATATTAGGAGTTTAATGGGATTGGTTGGTTATTATAAGAGGTTTGTTGAGGGCTTCTCATATATTTCATCCCCATTAACAAAGTTGAATCAGAAGAATTAAAGTTTTAATGGTCTGAAACTTGTGAGAAACACTTTTAGAAATTGAAAACAGGATTAACTATTTTGCAAGTGTAGACCTTACTTGAGGATACACATGACTTTGTTATGTATGCTGATTAGTCCAGAGTTGTTATGGGCTGTGTATTGATGCAGAATGACAATGTTATAGCTTATGCCTCCTGAAAACTTAAGATTCAAAAGAAAAATTACCCAACACATGATATAGAGTTGGTTGATGTGGTGTTTGTTTTGAAAGAAAGGTGACACTATCTCAATGGTGTCCATGTTGATGTTTTCACTGATCAAAAGTCTTTAGTATGAACTTAGTTAGAAGAGTTTTATCTCAGATTGAGGAGGTGGTTGGAGTTACTTAAGGATTATGACATGAGTATTTTCTAACACCCAGGTAAGGCTAATGTTGTTGATGATGCTTTGAAAGATTGTGTATGGGTAACACTGCGTATTTAAGGAAGGAAGAAAGATTTAGCCAAAGAAGTGCACAAACTTGCACAATTAGGAGTCTAGTTGATGGATTCCACTGAAGAATGAGTACTGTTGATGAACCACAGGGCTAAATCATCACTAGTGTCTGAGGTGAAAGAAAAACAAGACTAAGACGTTGTGTTCCTTGAATTTAAGGAAATGCTCATAAGTACAAAAGGGACGGCTTTTGAACAATGGTGAAATGGTTTATTAAATATCAAGGTAGATTTTGTGTACCGAAGATGGATGACCTCTAATAGAGGATTATGGAGGAAGCACATAGCTCCATATATTCTATACATCCTGGTTCCACGAAGATGTATCGTGACTTGAAAGAAGTCAATTGGTTGACTAGTATGAAGAGGTGTATTGCAGAGTTCGTTCTTAAAAGCCCAAATTTCCAACAAGTCAAGGTAGAGCACTGGAGGCCCAGTGGTATGACTTAGAACATTTATCTCCTAGAATGAAAGTGAGAGATGATCAATGTGGATTTCAGTAAGCGTTTCTGCATTCTTGTAGACAACATGATTTTTGATTTGGGTGATTATAGATGGAATGACTAAATCATCCCATTTTTTACCGATAAAGACTACCTATTCAACATATGATTATACCATATTATTTATCCAAGAGGTATTCAGACTTCATGGATTTCTGGTATCAATCACTTTAGATAGAGGTGCACAATTCACCGCACAATACAGAAATATTTTAAGAAGGTTTGTGTTTGAAGGTAAATTTAGTTTTGTTTTTCATCCGCAGACTGATGGTCAAGCAGCACGCATAATTAATAATTTAGAGGATATGTTGAGTGCATGTCTGATTGATTTAAAGGGTTATTGGGATGATCACTTACCTCTGATTGAGTTTGCTTACAACAAACAATTACCACTCTAGAATCCAAATGGCTCTTTATGAGGCTCTTCATGGGAGAAGATTTAGATCTCCTATTGAATGGTTTGAAGTTGGCAAAACATGATTAATACGACCAAACTTGGTTCATCAAGATATAGAGAAAGTTGAGATCATTCAAGATAGGTTGAAAATAACGCAGAGTCATCATAAATCCTATATCGATGTAAGGAAAAAAAACTTAAAGATTCATGTGGACAAGTGAGTTTAATGAAAATTTTCACCCATGAAGGGTGTTATGAGTTTTTGAAAGAAGGAGAATCTTAGTCCTCGATATATTGGTCCTTACGGGATATTCGAGAGGATTTACAATGTAGCATATAAGTTGGAGCTACCGTTAGAGTTAGCAGCAGTCCATCCGATATTCCACATTTCAATGTTAAACAAGTGTATGGGAGATCCTTATATTATTATACCTACTGATAATATTTGTATGAAGGACATCCTATATTATGAGGAGATACCTGGTGAGATACTTGATCGTCGGCTTTGCAAGTTGAGAACTAAGGAGGTCGCATCCGTCAAGGTCTTATGAATGAATCAGTTGTTGAAGAAGCTATTTAAGAGGCTGAGGAGGATATGAAGAAGAGATACCTTCATCAATTTACTTTTGAAGAAATACCAAACCAAGTGATGACTTTTCCTAAAAGAACATTTTTAATTTAATATGCTATGTTGTGTTTATTTGAATTGAGGATGTTTGAGCTGGTGTTAGATGTTGCCACCCTTAGTGTATTTAGAGTGATCACATTTGAGGACAAATTTTCCCAAGGGAGATATATTGTAAGATCTATGTCTTAGAAAGAACTATTTTTAAAAAGAACTAAATTGGAAAGAACTAATTTTATATTTGTGCAAGTTTGTTTTCAATTGTGAGTTTTGGGTCAGCTTTAAACAACCATAAATTTTGATACGACACGATTTAGGTGGCCTATAATGTATCAAATGAAATATCTTTGAGTCCTCTTTTTAACGTCTTTGAGTTTGTTGAGTTTCGAGTTCGGATGAGTGAGATATGCCTGTTTGAGTTCAACCTATTTGGTTAAGGAATGTTCATTTAAATTCAAGAGGTTTATTTTTGTCTTTTACTTACCCCAACTAGCCTAACTCGTTTTAGTAACAATTTAGGGGTCTAAACTGACTTAGATCATTTTTCCAAAATTTCTAAACATGCTTATTGTTTTAGAGAGAAGTCTTAGATTGGAAAGAAATGAGAAGCTTAAGTGTTCGTTCAAGGTTCTTGCGATCTTTTAGGAATTTTTCCAGGGATTTTATCCTTACAATGTATGTAAGCTTTATGTGATGGGTTCTTTCTTCCTCACTCCAATTATGAGTTTCTTGTGTTAATTTCATCCATGGTAATCCATGTTTTGAGGTTCTTGAAATTTTGTTCTTAAGTCTTTAATAATGAGATTTGATGAGTTGTTGAGCAGAATGTTATGAGTTTGAGAGTTGTTTTTGAGTAATTTTTTTTTACCTATGTTGAGTATTTGAATCTAAGGGTGTTTGAGAGAAATTAAACAATTCTTGGCGAATTAGGGACAAAATCCAAGAAGAAAACATTGTCAAACGTTATAGGAATGGGTTGTGGCGCCGCTCCCCAGATGCACCCTACACCTGCAGTGCACCACAAATTAGCCTAAGTAAGTGGAGGGATAGCGTGTCGCGCTAGGGATAAGCCAAGAGCGTCAACACACTTTCTCTTCCATTCTTCGATTCGCACTTCTTCCTTTGAGTCAAGCTTTCATTTATTTCTTAATCATAAATATTTAAACCTTTATTAATCATCGAAAAAAAGCATATATCATGAATCACAACTCTTTAATTCACATTTAAACTTCATGAAAACATCAAGACTCATGTTTGAAAGAACCTTCCTAGTCATTTTGAGAAGTCTTTTTAAAAACTTTTAAAACTTGTTTTAAGACTTGAGTACTTGAGTATGAGGATACAAAGAATTAGGTTTCATTTTTCAAAATGATTATTTGGGAACTTAGTATTCCCAAGAGTAAAGTTTTTTACATTTAAAATGAGAAGAAAATTCAATTTCCAAATGTGTTCGTGAGGAGTTTTGAGTATAATCTCTTTTAAAAAACTTTTTGAGTAATACTCTCAAAGTTTGAGGATGTGAAAATACTTTTAAACATACGAGCATAAGTTATATTATTGGGACTAGTATAAAGCATCAATATTGGGACGAGTTCAGAAAACTCAGAGTCCTCATAAACCAAGCCTTTTGAATAATATGAACCATAATTATACTAAATAATGCACTAAATGCAAAATAAATTTCACTAAACAAATTCATACTAATATGCTTCACAAGTTCGAATTCATATCAAATTAAAATATACAAAATTGTGTATAGTAACTTGAATATTACAATTGTCAATCCTTTATAATTCACATAAAATAAACTTTGAAAAATTCTATAAGATCTGTTTGGTGAATTGAGTTATTGTAATTCAATCTTCATTGAAGGTGAAGAAAGCTCAATCCTCGTAGCAATCTAAAACAATGAAAGCCTCATATACAATTAGATAAAAATATATGATACGCATATGTCTTCACACATCTTGATGAAAAAATTAAAAAATTATGTCAAAAGCAATATCATATAAAATTTTGTTTTTTGACAAAATATTCTAAAATAATGGATTAAAAAATACTTTAAAGTTCTCATTGACACTCGAGTGAATAATAACGAACACATCATTTTTTGTACATAAACGCAAACTGAATTTAGGTTTTCTAAAATCTTTTATGATGCTCATTTTATTTAATAAGTTGCTCCAAATATTTATCACTTCTCTTAATTTATAAGTTTATCCCTTTTGGTAGAGCAATTTGTTTAGAAACTTTCCTCCAAAATTGTCCTATAATTTCAATACTAAGATTCAATCAAGAATAATAATTGCATAGTTCTTAACTAATATAAAATTAAACTACGACTTATAAGAATTCAATTAAAAATCGAGTATGAATAATTTCATGATATGATGAGAATTTCCACAAATCCCAACAATTGTAAGATATAGATGCATTAGATTCAACAACTTGTAAATTATGAAAGGCCTATAGATTAAATACAAAATTTAGAATAATAGATTAAATTTCTAGTATGAATCATTAAACCCACTTAACAAAGAAAAATATCATCCATTTCATTTTGCTGAACCTATAATAAAAACAAAATCGTTAGAAAAAACCACACAAAAAATCGGATTCAAAAAGGAAAGGGGAGGGTGGCCAAAGGAATGGGTTAAGGGGGAAGAGATATGGGGTTACTGATTGGGTTTTAAGTTTTAGGGAGAAAGTTTGATATTTTCTATTTTTAAAGTTTTAGAGGGGAAAGGGTAAGTCCAAAATCTGAATGAAAAATGAGAATATTATTTTGTGCATATATAGAACAATTTTTATTATTATAATTATTATCATCCATATTTTCTATTAACTAGTTGTAAAACTTTTAGTTGGTTCAAGCATACTATCAAACACCTTTGTTGCATTAATTTTTAAACTGAATTAACTTAACTTATTTAAAAGAGAAAAAGGGGAGAAAACCCTAAATAGGCCATTATGTTTAAGCTTGGATTCAAAATCATCCATAAAAATACACATGAATATAAAAAATAATTAGTACATGCATATTGAAACTTTAATAGAAAACAACCCAAAAAAACAAATCATGATTACACAAAAC
This sequence comes from Solanum chmielewskii, assembly GCA_027704785.1. NCBI lineage: Eukaryota > Viridiplantae > Streptophyta > Magnoliopsida > Solanales > Solanaceae > Solanum > Solanum chmielewskii. The sequence continues at coordinate 23,599,001 of JAKWIX010000322.1, read as the reverse complement.
AAAAAAATTTCAATAATAAAAAAATTCGAACGAAAAAATCTTCCCTATCATATGGCAAAATTTGAAAACCATGAGAAATAAAAAATGTATAATTTAAGAGAATCTTAGAAGAAATCAATGGTTGACAAATGAAGAAAATAAAATCTACCTAAAAAGTAGATGTGGTTTGATGAGAAAGAAATATACTACAAGTGCTAATACAAAAGTAAAAGATATAGAATAGTCAATCAGATTGGACAAAGTTTATAGTACAATTGACATTGCTATTGTTACAATTATTGATCAGAATAGATAACAAACTAAATACCATGTACAATTTATAGTACTTTTGATACAACTTGTATATGTTGTGTTAGTCCTTCAGGAGTGCCACTTCTAAATAAGATTAAAGTAATAATATATACATAAACTTACTTAAATCATTCTTACCTATATATCTTTTCAAACGTTCTGTATATATATCATTAACACAAAATTACTAAAATAAGTTAATTTGTAATATATATAATATGATGATTCGATTTATGTCAAAAAAGAAAATGAAGTTTGTTACACATATTATTTAAGAGAGTTTAATCACAAAATAAAGAAAGCAAAACAAAATTTTCATTCTCAAGTCTTTAGCTTAAAAAAATAATCAAGCAATGAAATACAGTTCAAGCTCAAATCCAAGTGGTGATGATGATTATATATGAGATATGCCTAAAAAATCATGCTACTAATTTTGGTGAGTATTTGGTTGATGAATGTCGTGATTTTACGAACAAGGGTGATGATGGAACTAAAGAAGAATATATTTGTACTGATTGTGGGCGTTTTAGGAGTTTTCATTGAACGAATAGTAAGTCATTGTATATTCATCCAATACTCCGATCTCACTTCTTTTACCCACATGTTAATCCACATGGTGGTTGAAATGTTCCAGTTATTTTTCATCCTTCAATGACTCGATTTGTATCAGAAGGCCCATTTTGTACTATTATCGTTGAAATAATGAAATCTTTAGTCCATGAGAGATTTATTGGTGACACTTGTTGGTGTTATTACAATGGATGAATATTAGCTAAGTAACAATCTTTATTTTATTAGCATAAAGTTATGTTAATTAATTTCTAGTATGTTTTTTTCTAACATTAGTAAAGAGAAAGAAGAATTATAGATTATGTCCACATACAATTGAAAGTTCATAAGAATAATTACCCAACCTATGATCTACAGTTGGCTGCGGTGGTATTCACCTTAAAAATATGGTTTCACTATTTGTATGGTGTTCATGTTGATGTATTCACTAATCATAAACGCCAACAATATGTGTTCACTCAGAGCGAGCATAATATCATACAAAGTAGGTGGTTAGAATTCCTCAAGGATAATGATATGAGAATTCTTTATCACCCAGGTAAGCCTAATATAAGTGCAGATGCCTTAGGCAGGTTATCTATGTGTAGTACAGCCCATTTTGAAGAAAATAAAAAGGAACTAACAAAAGATGTGAATAGACTTGCATGCTTAGGAGTTCGACTAATGGATTCCACATAAGGAGGAATAGTGGTGACGAATGGAGCTGAATCGTCGTTAGTATTAGAAGTGGAAGAAAAGCAAGACCAAAGATCTCATTTTGTTTGAGTTAAAGGCAAATGTTCAAAAGCAACGAGTATTATCTTTTGAACAAGGGGGATATGGTGTTTTGAGATATGAAGGTAGAATGTGTGTAATAATGTTGGATGGTCTCCAAGTGAAGATCATGGAGGAAGATCATATTTGTAACACCCCGTATCCAAAATAGACCAAAAACAAGTTTTTCAGAAAATATAAATGTGCAACAGACGGTGGCCATCGACGGACCGTAGTCTGACCCACGTTCCATCCTGCACATCCGTCTATGCCGTCACAAACACTCAAAATCTCAGCCCAGGAAAAATTTGACGAAGTGTAAAACGATGGAAAGACCTACAGTCCGTAGGTTAGACTACGGTCCGTAATCTGAGTTCGTGGATAAACACCCCATTCATACACTCTCTGATAAGAACTACGATTGACCATCACGGTCCGCAGATCGACCTATGGTTCGTAGGTCTTATCGTAGGTTAGAAATACAACACAGTTTGTTCGAAAAACTACTTATATGGTGTTTACGTTGATGTTTTCACTGATCATAAGAGCCTTTAGTATCTTTTCACCCAGAAAGAGTTGAATCTTCGCTAGAGGAGTTGGCTAGAGTTCCTTAAGGATTATCATATGAGTGTTCATTATCATCGGATAATTAGATGAGTGTTCATTATTATTCGGGTACGGCGAATGCAGTAGCAGATGCTCTTTGTATATTATCTATGGGTAGGATCTAGTGAAGGATGTTCATCGGCTTGCTCGCTTGGGAGTTCGCCTTATGAGTATATCAGACAATGGTGTAACAGTTAAGAATGGGGCAGAATATTTTTTGGTACTGGATGTTATGGAAAAGAAAGACAGTGATCAAATTTTGTTTGAACTTAAGAATGCAGTCCAAAATCAGAGAGTGATCGTTTTCTCCCAAGTGGGAGATGGTGTACTTCGCTACCACGGTATATAGTGTGTTCCTGATTTGGGTGAGTTGAGAAACCATATTCCTTCAGAAGCCCATAACTCTAAGTATTCTATTCATCCAGGTGCCACTAAGATATACCACAATCTTCAGGAAGTCTATTGGTGGAATGGCATAAAGAGGGACACAGAAGATTTTGTGAGTATGTGCCCCAATTGACAGCGAGTCAAGGTAGAACATCAGAAACCAAAAGATATGACTCGAGAGATCGATATTCCTACTTGGAAGTTGAAAGTGATCAATATGGATTTCATCACAGGCTTACCTCGTACTCGTAGACAGCATGACTCAATTTGGGTGATAGTGGATAGGATGACTAAGTCTTCTAGCTTTTTAGAGGTCAAGACTACAGATTCGGTAGAGGACTTTGCCAAGATTTTATATTGATGAAATTGTGAGGTCACATGGTGTTCCTTTGTCTATCATCTCATATAGAGGTCTTCAGTTTACCTCTCATTTTCGGAAGTCATTTCAGAAAGGTCTTGGAACTCAAGTTAACCTTAGTATAACATTTCAAACAAAGACAGATGGGCAGGCAAAGCGTACCATTCAAACCTTAGAGGATGTGTTGAGATCGTGTGTGATCGATTCCAAGGGTAGTTGGATGATCACCTTACTCTTATTGAGTTTGCCTACAACAATAACTACCATTCCAGTATTCAAATGGCCCCTTATAACCGTTTGTATGAGCATAGGTGTAGATCTCATTTTTGTTGGTTTGAAGTAGGTGAAGCAGCTTTAATAGGTCCAAATTCAATCCTTTATGCTATAGAGAAAGTTCAACTCGTTAGAAATAGACTTAAGACAACCCAAAGTCATCACAAATCTTATGCATATGTGATAAAAAGGGAATTAGAGTTCCAAGTTGATTATTTGTTTTCCTGAAAGTGTCACCTATAAAAGGGGTGATGAGATTTTGCAAGAAAGGGAAGATCAGTCCTAGATATGTAGGCCCTTATAAGATCTTGAAAAGGGTTGGCAAGGTGGCATATGAGTTAGACTTGCAAGCAGAATTAGCAGCAGTGCATCCAGTCTTCCACATTTCACTCTTGAAGAAGTGTGTGGGTGATCCAGCCTCTGTAGTGCCATTAGAGAGTATTGCGATGAAAGATAGTGTTTCTTACGAGGATCTACCAGTTGAGATTCTTGATCGTCAGGTAAAAAGGTTGAGAAATAAAGATGTCACTTCAGTCAAGGTTTTGTGGAGGAGTCAGTCCGTAGAGGGATCTGCTTGGGAGGCAGAAGCACCCATGAAAGCCAAGTATCCTCACCTCTTCCCTTCTGATTCAACTATAGCTTGAGGTAATAGTTCCTCTTAAGTTTTTCCAGTCATTTATGAATGAATTCACTCTTGGAATCATGTTCCCGTAGTTTGTAGTGGCTTTTTTAGTGTATTTTCATCTTCTCAGAACGCAATTCAATTAGAAAGTCAGTTGTCAGTGTTTAGTATTAGGGTTGTATCTCTCTCCCTCTATTCCAGCTAGTTTAGTCTTCACTCGTGGACGAATGTTTCCAAGAAAGAGATAATGTAACACCCCGTATCCAAAAAAAACCAAACACTAGTATTTCAGATAATCTACAAGTGCAACAGTTGGTGGACATCGATGGACCGTAGCTTGACCCAAGCTTCATCCTGCACATCCGTGGATAGAGTAAGAAACCCTCAAAATCTCAGCCCACAAAAAATTTGACTAAATATTGAATGAAGGACATACCTACAGTCCGTAGGTCAGACTATGGTCTGTATTCTGAGTCCGTCAATCAACACCCCATTCACCCACTCTCTTATAACAACCACGATTGACCATTACGGTCCATACGTTTGACCGCAGGTGAGAAATAGTAGACACTTAGGGGGAAAATCTAGTTGAGTCAACTTCATATGGCTCTAACTATTATAACAAAATGAATTATGTGTTCCATCACTTACCAAGAGATAGATAATTTAACTAGCTTTCCATAGCCACTGACCTTGCTAAAATCAAACCTCTGAGTAAATAGTTATGCCCGTTTTAGTAAAGGTCTGTCGAACAGGCCCAACATACGGACCAAATGACAGACCGTCAATGGAACGACGGACCGTCGGTCCAGGTCGTCGCTTGGTCCGATAGCAACTTACCCATGGGTATTTCGGTATTTTCCCACTTTGTTTATACCCTAATATACGTTATTTTGACCCTAAATCATCAGGTTTTAGTCAATTTAAGCCTAGAAACATAACTAAAACATATCTATGTGTGATCATTAATCAAAAACATAGAAAATTAAGAGTAAGAAAGGAGAAAAAAGGTCAAGAACCCTACTTCAAGAATGAAGCAAGGTTCCAGCAGTTCCAACCCTGAAATCTAAATGTTTCTCCTTGATTTTCATTACCAGTTATGTGAGATTTCACTAGTGGGTTCCTTTCACCCATTGGATCCCCAGTTTTCAGTCAGTTCTTGATTGTATCATCATGATTAAACCTAGGGTTTCTAGAAATTTTGTAGAACTTCATTAATTTATTCAATATACGTTCCAATTTTTAGTTTAGCGCATGAAATTTAAGAACGTTATATTTGTATTTCTTTGGTTTTTGAATTACACATGATAGGTCAGATATTTCAGCTATTCAGTTATACATGCCTCAATTTTTAATGCATCATTATAAGATTAAATGTTGCTTTTTCAATTTGCATGTACACTTTTGAGCTATCTAGTTATTACAGAAATTCATAAATAATTAGTTAACTGCATAAATCAATGGGAGTAGCATAATACCGAGTTGGACTAGGGTTCAGCATACCCATTTAGACAAAGAATTACAAGCCACGTAAGTTCTAAGTCCCCTCTTTGGGCAATCAGCTTCGTGATCACGCGAGCATGCCTTTATACCTCTGGCAAGGTATATTGGCTCCTTTTAATGAGACATATACATCGGACTCCACATTTAGCTCATGTGGTTTTATTATCAGTTATTAGTAAATCCCACAGTTTAGTCAGTCTCTCTTGCATTGACCATTTATCAGTATACTTAGCATCCAGTTTCATCATGTTATAAATTGGTCATTGCATTCAGTTAGCTCATAATTCTGTATATCATGTTCAAATTATTATACTTGATTTTGTGCTTGCTCAATTATGTTTTATTTCAGCTTTATTCTATCCTACATGCTCAGTACCTTTCATGTACTAATGCATACGTGCGCTACATCTTCTCGTGATGTAGGTTCAGGTTCTTAGAATCTAGATCATGCATAGATCGATTTTTGATATTCAGTTCAGCAGATTCACTGGTGAGTCCTCATTCTCCCAGGACAATAGTCACGGGTTTCTTTTTCGTGTATTTAGTCTATAAGTTTCATTTTTTGCTTGATTTAGCTTGGGCTTGTCCCGATATTTCTACTCCACTTTAGAGGCTATTTTCAGACATAGTTAGTTTCAGTTTTGTATTGAGTTAATATTTCCTTTGTATTAATTAAACTCATTGTTTTCAAATACTCAGTTATAGAATATGGGTATTCCCCGTCTTTTGAGTTTAAATTTATGATTTAGCTCGCAACAGTTTATATTCTTTAGTATTCTTATGCACATTCCAGCAAGGATAGCTTGGGATCACTTATGGTCCTAGGTTTTGTGTTCGCGTCTCGAGGGTAACTCGGGGTGTGACAATATCTCTAGATACTCAATTCATACGGGTTCCATAAAGATATATTGCAATTTTTGAGAAGTATATTGGTAGAATAGTATGAAGAAGGGCACTCCTAAAAATTTATTTCCAAGTGCCCAAATTGACAACAAGTTAAATTAGAGCACCAATGGTGCTTAGGTTTGGCTCAGAAAATATAACTTCCAGACTGGAAGTAGGAGATGGTTAATATTGATTTCATCATAGGCTTACCCAGATCTCCTAAGCAGCATGATTCTATTTTGGTGATACTTGATAGAATGACAAATAATCTCACTTTTTACCGGTAAAGTCTACTCATTCGGCAGAGGACTATTATAAGTTGTACATCCAAGAGGTGGTAAGGCTTCATGGAGTTTTGATCTCTATTATTTCAGATACAGGTGCATAATTTACTGCACAATTTTGGAAGTACTTTCAAAATGGTTTAGGCTCAAAGGTGAACTTAAGTACTAACTTTAATTCTCTAAATAATCGGCAAGCAGAGAATACCATTCAGACATTAGAATATATGTTGAGGGCATGCGTGATTCGATTTCAAAGGAATTTGGGATGATCATCCACCTATCATTAAGTTGCTTACAACAACAGTTACCATTCTAGCATCCAAATGACTAATTATGATGCTCTTATGGGAGAAGATATAAATCTCCTATTGGATGGTTTGAAATTGGTGATGCAGGTTTAACAGGACAAGTTTTAGTTCACCAAGCTATGGAGTGAGGTAAATGTGATTACAGAGAGATTTAAAATGGAAAAAGTCATCAAAAATCCTACACCGATGTTATGCATTAGAGTTTTAAGAAGATGATTGGATATGTCTAAAAGTTTTATTGGACCTTATCGCATAATCAAGTGGATTGACAATGTAGCTTATGAGTTAGAGAAACCCCAGGAATTAGCAGAAGTTTTTCTGGTGTTTCACATCTTTATGTTGAAGAGGTGAATGTGAGATCCTTCATTGATCATTCCAACTAAAAATATTGGGATCAAAGATAGTCTATCTTATGAACAGATTTCGGTTGAGAACATAGATCGCCAAGTTTGCAAGTTGAGAAAAAACGAAGTAGCATCAATCAAGGTCCTTTAAAGGAACCAAAGGTTGAACAAGCTACTGGGGAAGATTAATAGGAGATGAAGAAGATATATCCACATCCCTTCGAATCCGGAGAAAATGCGGACCAAGATACTAATTTTTCTTCTTAGTACTCTTTAAGTTATGAGTAAGCATGTTATTGTTGCATTTTCATGTTGGGTGTTTGAGCTTAATGTGACCACCCTTATTCTAGTAGGAATACATTCATTCGAGGATGAATGTTCCCAAGGTAAAGATATTGTAGCATCTTGCAACTAGAAAGAACTAGAAAGGAGTTTCAAATATGGAAATACTGGTTTTTGGAAAGTATAAGTTATTCTGGAAAATTTAAGTAAGTTAATCGTGACTTTTGGTCATTTTTAGAATAGTGAGTTATGCCTTTTTAAAGTTGGGCTATTGGATTAACGAAATGTTCTATTTTGGGATTTTAAAGGGTATTTTAGTCTTTTCAGTACCTTATTAATTTAATACATTTTAAGGAGTTTAATAAGGGTCAAGACCCAATTAAGTCAGTTTGGAAGTATTATATTTTCACACTAGGGAAGGAGAAAGGAGAAGAGAAGAGAAGAAGAAAAAAAAGGCAAGATTCACCTAGATCGTTGAAGCTAACATGTGGATTTCGTCAAGGGTGATCCATAAAACTGTATGTCAGTATCCGATAATGTTGGGTTCTTTCACCTACGTGCAAGTCATATTTAATTCAGCGTGATTTCTTTCATAAAAGATTAGATTTTGAATGTTGTTCTTGAATTGTTGTTGTTCTTGAACATGAATTGATGTTTATGAATTTCTTGAGGTAGATAGTGTTGTTCTTTGGGTTAGATCCTTGTATATACGAATTTGGTACATACATCCAAGGTGAATTTGAGGAAAGAAATTAAATTGGATTAGAATCATTTAAGGTCAGGAAAACGAGATGAAAATCAATTAGGCGTCACCTGGTCAGGGTCAAGAGAGACGCGCCCCATCTGCACCAAAGGGTTTGGGGCCGCACGCCTGCAGTGCGCCCAGCAGGAGACTAAGACTAATGAAAGAATGCGTAAAAATCGGCATTTTTCGCTTAGTTTTTGTAATTTAGTCTAATTAAACCTTTCTAATGTGTTTTAACACTTCCTAATGATTTGAACTACTCTAAATGACATCTAATCATAAATAAGTCATCAAGAAACATATACTACAATCTTGAATCCATAACTTCAAATTTAAGAAAAGTATAGATCCAAGTCTAGAATGTTCTTATATTCCTTTCAAGAAGTCTTTTACAAATGTTTTCGAAACTTTGTTTTATGACTTAAGGATCAGGTTGGGTAAATAGTAAAGATAAGAAGAAGAAGTTTATTTCAAGTTTCATAAGTCATTCAAAAATGTATTAAATGCCGTTTTAAGACTTAAGGTTGATTTCAGTTCAGAGTAAGAGAAGTCTTTTCTTCAAAGCAATAGATGAGGACTAAATATTCCTAAAGCAGTATTAAAATGTTTTTTTAACATTTGAATAAAGAATGGAAACTGATATTTCCAAAGAGCTTTCAGGCTAGTTTTCAGTTTGAGAGTAATGATTTTATACATGAAGCAAGCAGGGAAACTGAGATTTCCAAGGTAGCTTTTGAGCTATGTTTTTGAGCATTAATCTCAAATCACAGAAGAAGTGTGTTTTTGAGCGATGTTTCCAGCATATTTTTATAGTAACATTCAGCACCGATATGGGGGAGTGTTCAAACAACTCAAAGACCCATAAACCATGTAGCCACCATGAGTAGAAAAGGGTCATAAAATTTACACGAAACCTTTTCACAGTAGACTAGTGCATCCATTAGGAAGTTCAGGTCTTATACCTTTGGCTGTGTATAGATACTCTGGCAGTGTGAGGTAGATCATTATATCATCACTATAGCTCTTAAGTGATGGTTTTCAGTTAGAAAAACTTCCAAAGAAATTAAATATATTTAAAAGATAAATTAATTTATTTGTAGTTTTAAAGTTAGAGTTAATTGTATCTTTCTATATGTTTAGAGTTCAAACATTATTTCAAACAAATTTTCTTTATATTGCACTTGCTTTTAAATTGCTTTATATAGAAATGAGTCAGTTATATTAAGTTATATTATTTATGAGTTGAGCAGAGCCAAGGTAAGTGTTCCTTCTTACTCTTTTCAAGCTTAAGTTGTTTTAGCATTCCATATAGCATACTCGTACATTTAATTTACTGATTCTAGTTGACTTATATCGTATCATGTAGCAAACGCATATAACGACGATCGGCATCCGGCGCACCGTTGATACAGTTGAGCAGTCTATAATAATTTGGTGAGCATCCTTATATTTCAAAGTACTCATTTTATTGTTTTTTTCAGTACTTTCTTTATTTGAATTTTGTGGGGTCTGTCCCAACATTCTTTCAGTTTTAGAGGCTTCATGGATAGACAATGAGATTTGAGTCCTTTAGTCTTTTCATCTTCTTCTATTTTGACTTGGGTTGCCACTTTTGACCAATTGAATATTTTAAACCTTTACAACATTCATAGTTAGTATGCTTTATCACTTAAAATGAGTTTTTATCTATATAGTTAGTGATCATTGTCTTTCGCTGAGTTAAGTAAGCCAGACCAAGGATCCGCTCAAAGACAACAATAGTCATGGAGTGACGACCACATTCAAGTTGTAGGCCCGGGGCGTGAGAAACCTAGTTCTAATTTAAAATTTTCTTTTAATGCAAATCCAATGAATATATATACTTCTTCAATAAAGGTTTCATTAATTTCTATTTCCAAAATTGAATAAATGGGTAACATTATTAAGATTTTGATTAGATTAATAAAAAATAGTTATTAAGGAATAGCTAATAAGCTAACCAATGATACATACTACAAGAAAATATGATACAAAATAGGCACCAGGTTACGTGTAACGATTCAAAGTTATACTAGAACCATTTATTCAGCTGCAAAAAACCTAAACTTTGAAAGTTAATTCATACTTTTATATTATACTTTTATCATGAGAGACTTTGATTATAATAATGCAAACAATTTTCTTCCCTAGTTTGTTTTGTATATTACTTTTTATACTATATAACAAGAGGGAATACCAAACTCCTCTCCGTCAATATGCATGCTTTTTGACAGAGGATATTTGAAAAATTTACTAATTCTCTTGCTTCAGCTCCAGTGTACCTCATGATTTAAAATATATACCACTCTTTGATTAAAAAAAGTAGTCCAGATCACCTGTGAACTTGGGGTCTACACATTGCACGTGCTTTCAGTCATTTTAAAGAGTTTCATTGATTTGATCATGTTGTCCACATAAAAACTTCATTTTACATCTACATTTTTCTTCATTTTACAAACATCAAACTCCCAACTGTTTCCTGTGATCCTCCGAGATTATATGACCCATAAAATCCATATAAATTATGAATGAGTTAAACAAAAAAATATAAGCTTAGTGATAATAAATGATAATTTGATACATACACATGCATAGTTTCTACCTTAACCATAATTTCTCTTGGTAGAAAAATAAAAAAATACTCTCTCAATTTCATATTAATTAAATTTATGAGATAATTCACATATATTAAGAAAAATATTTAAGGACACAATTAAAATCATACTTTATAATCTCTACTATTTTTCCGTTTCTTAATCATAATTAACATAAGTTTCTCCAGAAAAAAATAAGGCAAATATGAAAAAAGTTTCAAATATGCATGTTGACCCTTGAACAATTCAATTATTTTGAATAATGAAATAATCCTAAAAATAAGTTGACATTGAAATTTTGATTTGGGGGGGGGGGTAATCATTGTGTTTAAGAAGATTAAAGTGTGTTGAGTTGGGGGGGGGGGGCACATACATATGATATAACGAATAAATGATTGTCAGAAAATTATTTTAATATTGTTAAAGGCTTTAGCTACTCTGAATGCAATAACAATAACTCAATCATCACTAAATATTATTGTGGAAGTAAATCTTACTACGAAATTTAAACTAAATATTTATTTTGTTAAAATGGTTGTATATACGGAAATCTACATATCCAATTGCTAAGTCATATTGATATACCGTGGTTTAACGGTATTATAAATACTTTTTCCTTAAGTTTAGTGTGTCCAAAAGCCTTTTTGTGCTAATTTTCATATAAGTTTCTCTTTGTTTTGCAGGAAGTCTGTCCAAAGTTGAATGCGGAGATTTTGAGCGAAGAATTGCAGAAGAGACCACCTACGGAGCTTATGACGGTCCGTCGTGCTTGTGACGGTTTGTGGGTGGCAGCGTAGTGCAGCTACTGAAGGAAGATTGGAAAGTCTGACCAAGTGTGGGATTACGAAGCTTTTGACGGTCTGTCGTGGCTATGACGGTCCGTCCAGCAGGTTTATCGTGAAGTTCAGAGAAGTGATCCCAGTACCCAGATTTGTAGAGTTGAAGTGTTTTGGAACGAGACCCTCGACGGACCGTTGTGCCTATGACGGTCCGTCATACTTGTCGTCGAGGGGAATGAAGATAGCAGCAGAAGAAAATGCACAAGTATGGAACGACAGAGTCCATGATGGTCCGTCGTGACCACGACGGTCCGTTGCGTGGTCCGTCGACCCTGCCGCGTTTTGGCAGACCGTCGTGACCACGATGGTCCGTCGCGTTGTCCGTCGACCCTGCCGCGTTTTGGCAGATTTCAAGCAATTAGAATCCTTGTTTAATTAGTATTTTTTTTTTTTATAAATAGTTCGAAAAACCTCGTTTTTAAGGTTAGACTCTATGAGATTAGACATCAGAATTTTAGACTTTGTGTATTAGTGTTGGATTTTGAGATTCTTGCAAGTGATTTTTGGATATTAATCAAGCAAACTTTGGATTTTATTCTTTCTCATTGAAGTAAGTACATGAATTCGTATTTAATATATTTGAATATTGTGTTTATGGCTATGAGTAACTAAACTCGATAACTAGGGTTGTGGGAACCATTGGCAAAAAATGAGATAAACTCAAACTAAAATAACAATTCTAGATTAGTTTCTTGCATGTATTTATAATTCTTTCGCTTAAAAGTCTTTTTAACGGATGGTCAACGTTAGAACTCGCCTTAATGCTACTTGCCGGACCAAGGAGGTAGATAATAGGAAAAGAATTATTAACATAGATTTAGTGTATACTATCTAATAGGCTAGTATTGATTGGTACGCGGTAATAACTTAGTCAAATATCGATTACGATTCTTAATATGACGTAAGTATAAGGGTTAGGATAGCAACACACGTAGCCGGACCAAGGTACGGAGTGAGATTTTCTAGATGCCAGACCAAGGATTTAGAAATACATAACTTATCACTTTGCATGCAAGATGCTAGGAAAGAATTGTTATAGTTGGAATTATCAAGTTATGAACCTGTGGGGAACACGTAAACCCTAGTTACTTTGATTAATTTATTAAAACCCAACATTCAAAAGTTGTTAAGTGTCTCTGTCAAGTTCGCTATTTATTTTCACTCATTTAGAAATAAAAACCCCCCCTTTATTGTTTTTACTTTCCAAGGAAGTCATAGACCAAACAATAGTAATAACAGGTTGAAGTTAAGTCTAGACTATTTACCTCGTGGGAACGATCCCAACCTCACTAGTTGGGTTATTTACTGGACACGACCGCTTTACTTCTTATTTGAGAAGTAAGTTTGAGCGTATCAAATTTTGGTGCCGCTGCCTGGGATTTTAGCTTTTAGATTAACTTGAACCTATTACTATAGTTTAGTTGATATTTTCATGATTTTACTTTGTTTTATTGTTTTTGATTTCTTTTCAGAACTATCCTCCTTGTATGACAAATACACGTAGAGGAAGAGAACCCTTGTTTCCCTATGATCATGAGCTAGAGCGTACACTGTGCAATATGAATCGAAACTTGGGAATAAATGATGAGGATCCGAACCAGAACATCCCAGCTCCGGTTGATGTTCATGGTCAGATGTTAGCCGATGCTCCGGGTGAACATCAAAAGAGGGGACAAAATCCCGTTCCACGGCCCCAAGCATACTACAGAGGGTATGATAACATAGCATACTCAGATGGGCCACTTGTCTTGCCCCCTCTACCGACAGGCAACACTTTTGTGGTAACTTGTAGCCTGATGCAAATGCTCACTGCCAGAGGTATGTTTTCAGGGCTACCTTCTGAGGATCCACATGCCCATATAGCTATGGTAAGGGCAGTGTGTGAAGGTTTCGTGGAGAGGCCTGATTTTGATCTATATGTAATAGGTCTCAGAGTGTTTCCTCTCTCACTGACGGGAGAGGCTGCTATATGGTTCACTGAGCTCCCATACAACTCAATCTTCACTTGGAACCAATTAAGAGATGTCTTCTTAGCACGCTACTATCAGGTCTCCAAGAAACTAAACCACAAAGACAGAGTGAACAACTTTGTGGCACTACCAGGAGAGTCATTTAGTAGTTCTTGGGATAGATTCACCTCATTCTTGAGAAGTGTTCCAAATCACCGTATCGATGATGAGTCACTGAAGTAATACTTCTATCAGGGACAGCATGACAACGACAAAGCGGTGTTGGACACTATAGCAGGTGGATCTTATGGAGAATGCCCTTATGCTGAGATCGCCAAAAAAATAGAGAAAATCTCCCGGAATAACAAAGCTTGGAGTACTAGGAAGTCTGATACATGGAGAAACACCTTCGCAGTGCAGTCCACTCACAACCCAGCCACATATGAGATTCGGGAAGAAATGGCTCAGATGAGAACTGAGCTTGGGTTGGTACTAAAACATGTCACAGGGGGTGCAGAAAAGATAAATGCAGTCAACTACTTGGATAAGCCACTACCTCCCAATGATGAGTTCTATTATGCGGAGGAAACTTATGCAGTAAATGAGAAGACGGGGGGTTTCCAACCAAGCGCCCAAGGCTCAAATCAGGATAATTGGCGCCAAGGTCAAGGGAACGAAGGTCGGAACTATGGTAACTATAACCGTGAGGGTCATTATGTCCGAGATGGAAACTACAACTGCGACAACAACTTCAACAAGGGTAACTATGCTAATAGAAACGACAGGAATGGGCCCTATGTCCCTCCTCAAAATCGTGAAGTTACTCCTAGGGATGGTGGAGATAGTATGGCGCGAGTTGAGTATATGTTTCACAAATGATGAGGAGGTTCGACACTAGTGATGAACACATTAAAAAGTTGAGGTGTGATTTAGCTAGTATTGGGCAAAAAGTTGATACACATGCAATTTCGATTAAACAGATCGAATTGCAAGTCGCCCAATTATCTGCGACAGTAAACACACGGCAACCGGGCACACTTCCTAGCAAAATAGTCCAAAATCCAAAGAATGATGCGTACTGTATGGCAGTCACTACTCGGGGTCGTAGGCAAACCATCGACCCACCTATGCCATCTACTGAGGAAAATGTGAGAAAGGATAATGATAATGTGGTACAGGGTAGTGGTGAAGCAGAGGGAAGTAATGGAAAAGATGCAGAAGTACCTATCAAGGTAATTCCCATGCCTAGGCCACCACCACCTTTCCCTCAGAGATTAGTCAAAAAGACCGAGGATGGTAAATACCGGCGCTTCATAACAATGTTGGAGCAGCTCTCTATCAATGTCCCTTTGGTAGAAGCTCTAGAACAAATGCCCGGTTATGCAAAATTTATTAAAGATCTGGTCACCAAGAAAAGATTGGTCAGTTTTGAGGATGATGATACACTGCAGCATTGTAGTTCTATTGCTACAAGATCCCTTGTACAAAAGAAAGAAGATCCTGGTGCATTCACTATTCCTTGTACAGTTGGGTCATTACATTTTGCGAAAGCATTATGTGATCTGGGGGCAAGCATAAATCTCATGCCCCTCTCAATCTACAAGAAGTTGGGATTGGGGGATCCAAAACCCACTGCGATGTGGCTACTGATGGCTGATCGGACAGTGAAATGGCCTATAGGGATACTCCATGATGTGCTAGTAAAAGTGGAGTCAATCATCTTTCCGGCTGATTTTGTTATTCTTGATTGTGAGGTCGACTTTGAAGTGCCTATTATTCTTGGGAGGCCAGTCCTTGCTACAGGTAGAGCATTAATTGATATGGAGAAGGGACAGATGACATTTCAGTTGAACAATGAAGAAGCGACCTTCAACATTTGTAGTACCATGAGGCAGAGTGGTGAGCTCCAATCGGTATCTGTCGTATCCCACAAAGAAAAGATGAAGAAGGAGACTGAACAGAAAAATGAAAAACAAGAGTTTATGGTTGAGGATTTGGTGCTTGTAGACAGTTCTTGGGTTCCCTGTCTTCCGGGCAAGCTTAAGTCTAAATGGACTGGCCCTTACTTGATTACCCAAGTATTCCCTCATAAAGCAGTTGAGTTAAAAGCCAAGGAGGGAGTACGGTTTAAGAGGAATAGAGATAGAATAAAATTCTATTTTGGGAAAAAAGCATCAGGGAATAAAGTGATAGAGGCATACCATCTTGATGAGGTCTGAGTAATCAAGGGTCCCCAATCGTGCCGTGACATTAAATCAGGCGCTTGTTGGGAGGCAACCCAATACTAATAGTCTTTTTTTAGTAATGGTAGCATTTTTCTACTAATGAGTTTTTAAATTTGTAGGCACATCACCAGGAAATTCTGCAGAAGATCACTCTGAAACAGTCTCCAACGGACATCTACGACGGACCATCATACTCTCGACGGTTCGTCCTGCATAACTGTCATAGCGGTCAGAGACCCTTCTCTTAAGGGTCTCCATTTTTTTTAAGTGTCCCACGACGGACATCGACGACGGACCGTCATAAACACAACTGTCCGTGCTAATTTTCGGCGCATTGCGCCCCATGTTTGCTTCACCTACCACTCTTGTATTTCAATTTTTTTATGCATTGGGGAATATTGCATGCCTTTTTGTTGGGGATGGGGTAAATGGATAGTGAGTGTTAGGGTGAAGTCTGAGTAGCCCAATTCACTACCTCTTTTGGGGTTTTCTTGCCTGTGTTCTTTTTCCCCAAAAGACTGATTACTTTTTCTGTTGAACCGGCATGTTTATATCTTTTGTACATAGTTTAAGTCTGAAGCATGATGGCTAAAATGTTATCCTGATAAACTGGAAAATAATGCATGACTAGGCATAGTAACTGATAATTGTGTGGCTCTAAGCATGAAACAGAGTTACACCATTGCATTACCCTAAGTCTTAAATTCGAACTAGGTGTCTGATAATCTGGTATAGTTATGAGATGTCAAGTGAGTGTGAGGAAATTTGAATAGTCCACTATGGGTACTGAGCTAGAACTTGCCTGGTTAGTCCTGCTAAAAGTAAGCTGTAATAGACAATTAGAAAAGGATCATAGGCCCTTATTCAATACAGCCCATTTCTAGCCTAAAGAAAAGAAACCAAATGAAATTTATCCTTGTTTGATCCAAATAATCTGAGCTTAAAATTTGACCATTCTTTTTCACCCCAACTGATTTTTTCTGGGAACAATGTGTTGACACTGGTCCCTCCTTGGACATGTGTACCTCAGCTTATGCCAAAAGCATAAGTTGAGGGTGACTAATGCATAAACAACCTTCGTTATGCCCTGACCCGACTTTGGGTATTGTGTACCTTGACTCATGGCAAAGTCATGCGTTGAGGGTGGCTACTATGAGGAATACTCTGGAAAGTGGAGTTGAAAGAACAAAGAGAGAGAAAGAACAAAAGTAAAGTGACTCAAGACTTAGATGAAAATAAAAGTAAAGAAAAATAAAAATACACAAGAAATACAAGCAAGAAAAGAAGAGAGTCACTTAGACAAATGAAGAAAGAAGAAAAAATAGCAAGGTGAAAGAATATGAGAAACTGGGCAAGATGAAACGAGACACAGTGGAAGGTTTAGCCGATATGTCAAGGTGGAGAAAAAGTCACTAATGTATACTAAAATATACCTTACCTGACCCCGAGTCTATGTTACTAGCTAAAAAAGTCCTATCGTAATCCTAAGGGTTGTATAGCGAACTTAAGGCAGTGAAAATAAGGGCAAGCTTATGGCAAAAGGTATGAATGAGGGTGACTTTGTTCTGAGAGTGAGTGTTGAAAAGTAATCCTTATACTCAAACTGAAATCATTGTGTGAAAAAGGAGGATTTTGTTTTAAAGTGAGGACACTAGTTACAATACCGGAATTGTTAGCACCTCGGTGAGAAATTGAAGAGGATAGGTGGTAGTGCGTGGTGAGTATGTGTCATGTTCTGATCCCACAAAATTCAAGTCTAACAGTGATAGCATGCACAGATGTGATGAGATTAATCGGGATTGATAGCCAAATGATTGCAAAGGATAAAACATGGATACTATTGTACAAAGATTGTGTAGTGAGTCATAGTGCGTCGCTTGAGGACAAACAACGAATTTAAGTTGAGTGTGTTGATATACCGTTGTTTCACGGTATTATTAATACTTTTTCCTTAAGTTTAGTGTGCCCAAAAGCCTTTTTGTGCTAATTTTTATATAAGTTTCTCTTTGTTTTGCAGGAAATCTGTCCATAGCTGAATGCGGAGATTTTGAGCGAAGAATTGCAGAAGAGACCACCTACGGAGCTTATGACGGTCGTTGTGCTTGTGAAGGTCCGTGGGTGGCAGCGTAGTGCAGCTGCTGAAGGAAGATGGGGAAGTCTGACCAAGTGTGGGATTACGATGCTTGTGACGGTCCGTCGTGGCTATGACGGTCCGTCCTGCAGGTTCATCTTGAAGTTCAGAGAAGTGATCCCAGTGCGCAGATTTCTATAGTTTAAGTGTTTTGGAACGAGACCCTCGACGGACCGTTGTGCCTATGACGGTCTGTAATACTTTCCGTCGAGGGGAATGAAGTTAGCAGCAGAAGAAATTGCACAGGTATGGGACGACGGAGTCCATGACGGTCCGTCGTGACCACGACGGTCCGTCCGTGGTCCGTCGACCCAGCCGCGTTTTGGCAGACCGTCGTGACCACGACGGTTCGTCGCGTGGTCCGTCAACCCAGCCGCGTTTTGGCAGATTTTCAGCAAATAGAATCCTTCTTTAATTAGGTTTTTGTTTTTTTATAAATAGTTCGAAAAACCTCGTTTTGAGGTTAGACTCTATGAGATTAGATAATAGATTTTTAGACTTTGTGTATTTGTGTTGGATTTTGAGATTCTTGCAAGTGATTTTTGGATATTAATTAAGCAAACTTTGGATTTATTCTTTCTCATTGAAGTAAGTACATGAATTCGTATTTAATATATTTGAATATTGTGTTTATGGCTATGAGTAACTAAACTCCATAACAAGGGTTGTGGGAACCAGAGGCAAATAATGAGATAAACCCAAACTAAAATAACAATTTTAGATTAGTGTCTTGCATGTATTAATAATTCTTTCGCTTAAAAGTCTTTTTAACGGATGGCCAACGTTAGAACTCGCCTTAATGCTACTTGCCGGACCAAGGAGGTAGATAATAGGAAAAGAATTATTAACATAGATTTAGTGTATACTATCTAATAGGCTAGTATTGATTGGTACGCGGTAATAACTTAGTGAAATATCGAATATGATGCTTAATATGAGGTAAGGATAAGGGTTAAGATAGCAACAAACGTAGCCGGACCAAGGTACGGAGTGAGATTTTCTAGATGCCGGACCAAGGATTTAGAAATACATAACTTATCACTTTCCATACAACATACTAGGAAAGAATTGTTATAGTTGGAATTATCAAGTTATGAACCTGTGGGGAAAACGTTAACCCTAGTTACTTTGATTAATTGATTAAAACCCAACATTCAAAAGCTGTTAAGTGTCTCTGTCAAGTTCGTTATTTATTTTCACTCAATTAGAAATAGAAACCCCGCTTTATTGTTTTTACTTTCCAAGAAAGTCATTGACCAAACAACAGTAATAATAGGTTGAAGTTAAGTTTAGACTATTTTCCTCGTGAGAACGATCCCAACCTCACTAGTTGGGTTATTTACTTGACACGACCGCTTTACTTCTCATTTGAGAAGTAAGTTTGAGCGGATCACATATATATTTACTTTTTAAAAAAATCATCGCTAAAAATAGAAGTATATTTCAATTTTTCTCTATATTTTTAAAAGATGTACGATGATCTATTACATTTAAGTCTTTTTGTCCTATATCCTAATAGGTGAAAGTTTTTCATGATATTGGTTTCACAAATAATTACAAAGGAGCAGACAAATGTACATTTAATTACATTATTTTCAAGTTTAGTTTAGTAAAGAATTGGATTTACTTTGAGCAGTACCTAATAGTGCCATTTAAATAAATAAATAAAAATGTGCTTTCATAAATAATTTAAACTTTTAAATAATATATTCAGTCAGTTCAATATGGTATTAGAGTATGTAAAAAATCATCTATAAAAAACATGTCATGACTCAAAATGAGTCATGAGTGGCACCCACACTTACCCTCCTAGGTGAGCGAACCAAGAAAACCAAATCCCAACATCTACCAATAGTTCAACCAGGAATAATAAAATTATACAGAAGCTCCAAAACTTATTAACTATCATTTTCCCAAAAATTGAAAGTAATCACAACAAGGACATCTAATCTCCAATTACTAAGTCTAAGAGTATCAAATACATCAAAATAAATGAACTAAAGTAATTTGTATCCGAAAACTAAGGACATCGGATAATGAAAAAGAGAATCAAACCCAAGCTTGAATGAACAGCTCACCCTCGAACCTGAGATGCTGAGACTTGCTAGAGCTGAGGGAAATTCGAAGTCATTGCTACACTTGCTGCACTCCATAAACGGAAAACAAAGAAAAACACAAGTAGGGCTCAGTACGGGGCAACATGTATTGAGTAGGTATAATCGGTCAACCCAAAAGGAACGTGAAACTCCGATCCAACTACACTGTACCGAAACGTGACACTCCGATCCAATTATACAGTGTCGGAACGTGACACTTCAATTCAAAAATATTATGTTGGAATGTGACACTCCGATCTAATTATACTGTGTCAGAATGTGACACTCCGATCCAATAATACCATTGATTTATCAATTAATATCACCACTTTCAATTCATTGATAATATTTTATCAAGCCTTCTTTAATCAAGGCATCATTCCGATAAGGGGTTCAAGATTATAAATTTCACGGTCTCAGATTCACACCAATCACAAACCACACAACCAAATCACACAATCCCACAATCACACAGTCATGTACATAGAGAACTTCACAATATCATTCAATACAAATCAATCACTTTTAAGAATTTACTATCTAATAGCATAATACATAACCTACCTCCACCGAAGAATCGAAGTCTGACAAGATACTTCCCCAATATTCTTCCCTTCTTCAATGTATATGTGCATAATTCGTATGTTAACAACTCTATCAACATTAATATTATTCTATGCCTAATCTAGATCCAAAAATTCACCTAGTTCTAGTATCAATTTCCAAAAGTTCAAACCTAAGGATAAGTCCAATTTTCTCCAATTAGCATAACTTTAGTGGGATTGAAATAATTTGATACACATATATTTAATTACCTATCTGAATATTTCAAAAATATAATTTATAATGTGAGAACAAAAGAAAATAACCTCAAATTGATGTAAGTTAATTATAGACCACTAGAGTTAACCACAAAAATTCCCCTTAATCTGCTAACTCGCCATATTAGTTTACTCTCGTTCAATCATCGCATTATAATTGTATAATAATATTCTTACAAGTCAGTTTAATCACCTACATCGATAAGCGAAAGATGAGAAGAATAAACCACATGTTTATCACCCATAATCTATGCACCCTCCAAGATATTATGATTACTATTATTACTATTTTCCTTACCATAATTACACCAGATTATTACAATACAATTTTAATCCACCAAAATCTATAAATTAATACCACACTAAAGTCAATTTTCTTTTATGTAACATGTCAATTTCTACCCTAATCATTACCGGTGATTGCTACTAAAATGTTGCAGGCAGCAATATCATATTGCCGCCACGTAAGAAACAATTTGCCCATATCCCTCTTTTCCCATTAAATTAGTAAAATATTCTATCATGACTACAATATCATAATATATATCCCTATCATCAATACATATGTATAGCACAATATTAAGCTTGTCGAGTTTTACCTGAAGGCGTATTTTACGATCTTCTTCGCAACCCTTCTGCCCTTCAATGATTTTCCTACTTTCCTCCAGAGATTAATTATACCCTAATTGCTATATAGGACTAATTTTATAAATAGTTAAAGTGACTCATCACTAATTTAAAGGTTGTTTTCTTTAACCACCAACTAAATTAATTATTTAAACTATCCCCTTAATTTCATAATTGTAATTATGAATAGTACGAAACACCGATTTATCATCTATTGAAAAGTATTTTATGAAATAAAAATGTACTAAAAACAACCAAAGAGGTCGTTACAAGCTATGATCAAAATTTCAGAGACACACTTATACTATGCTAAGGTCCTATTACCACCCTAAACTTATTTTATTAATAATTTTGTACCCCTTTTTGGCCTACGTGGCACTATCTTGTGGGCCCAACGTTGGTTGACTTTTTTTTTCAGATCAGTGCAATATAGGCCGAAAAGGGGTAGAAAATTACTTATAAAATAAGTTCAGGGGGTAATAGGACATTAGTATAGTATAAGTGTGTCTCTGGAATTTCCGGCATAGGTTGAGGGGGTACTTGTGAATTTTCCCTTATATTAAATACTAGACACTACAACTTATGTTTACTTTTTTTAAAATGAAAATAAGTTTGGTCAATAAATATTATAAAATTTTAGAAAAGTTTTGTGATATTATATTATGCGACTTTATAACATTTTCTAATTTGATAAGATTTTATAAAGAAGTGAGTCAATTTTTAAGCTATAGAGTTTTATGATTATGTGAAAACAAACAACATAAAATTTCTAAATAAAACATCAACTTCATTTTCATAATTTCAAATCATGATTTTATATCACATGGTCAAATAGACCCTAAATATATACATCAAATTAATAGATGTATAACATGTCGTTATATATAAATATTTTCCCATCTAATCATATGACTATATATATATATATATATATACTCGATACACCAAGGCCAGAGCTTTGCATGGCCCAACATCGTAATAATTAAAGTGGGAAATGAAATGTTCTACATTAAAAATGCATATGTGCAACAAACAATAGCTTTGAAATCAAGCCTTCAACGTCAAAATTTGTCCAAAGTAAAAAGCCACCAGAAATTCCATGAAATCAATCAAAAAACAACACTATACACCTGTATAAAAATTAGAATATCTAGTGTAGCGATATGAAAATATAATAGTGCTAACTCTCCAAGTGAAAATATTCTATTAAGCCTAAAATAGAGATAGGTGTTCGTGTGATGGAAACTACACCACCTGTGATCATCTTGTGTAGGGGTGAGTTTGGGGCTTGTAGGGTGGGTTGGGTAGGGGAGGTTGGAAGATAGTTTTGAAAAATGTTTTCCTTAAGTTTTGCAGGAAAGTCATTTTTCTTGAATTTGAGAAATATGAGTTTTTTTTTGAAAAATATTTGACTCAACCAAACATGAGAAATCTGAAAAACATTTTCCTGAAATTGTTTTCCTTCATACCAAACACAAATTTGGTGATTAACATATTTTTAATATTCTCATCATCAATGTACATTATTTAGTTTACAATTGTTTGTCCATATTTAAAGGTCATGCAAATTAATCATCTCGACATGCATATTCGATACAATTCTAATTTGAGTAATCTAGTAGCCCAAGATACAAACTTAAAAAAGAAATTAACAAAAGAGAGGGCCTTTTTACAAATCCAACCTCTAAGGCAATAATATAATTTGTATTATATGTTCACTCCTACAAAGTTATATTCAACTTATATGATGTAATAATATCTCAAGTATCAACTTATACCTTTAAGGTCATAAGATAAGAAAATCAATCTCGACATAAGTTAAAGGATAAACTTATTTCATGTTTGTTACGAGATATCAACTAACCCATGAATAGTTTATCCCACCATTTGTACCAAACGATCAATGCAACAATTCTTACACCCCTATATTTGTTAACATTAACAACTTGGACTTCTCTCTTTCTCAACATATGCACTTTCATTTACAAAAATTTTCAGGCGTTTAAAGTGATTAGAAATAACACAGACATCTTGCATAAAAATAAAATATTGAATTACCATTTTTTAGAGGATCATGTGGTTTAAGTCTAACCTTTTCATATCCATTTTTTCTTGTTCTTTCTAGCCCTGCTCCCTCTGATGCATGTTTACTCGGAACACCATTTCTCTTGATTTTTCTGCCCTTCTCCCTCTATCCCTTGTTTACTCAAAAGAGGGAATATCATATTAAGAAAATTCATTGCTTAAAATGTAGAACTAAGAGTAAGTCGAACAAAAAATAGATAATGGGATAGTCATTCGAAGAGTCGACCACTTGTTAGAACTAATGCATTAAAACAGACCTTGCACTACGAAAATCATGTAAACATCATGTGTATAAGTGAGTAATTGCTAAAGTAAATATAAAAAAAAACCAACCCAACAAAATAGTTAAACAAAAATGACCATAGATATTCAAAAAAGGAGTATCCTGGAAGTTTAAGTTCGAACAACACACTTATATTGCACTCTACTAGCAATGATTAAAGGAAAATATGATCGTTGCAGACCTTTTTAAGATTCAAATTTAAACATTCAATCAGATTAATGCTTACCAGTAAGATATCGAGCTTGTTGATAGTCCTAATGTGTTACTATCCTTCTACTTTAGAAAAGTGAATTTCTTAATAAAACTAGCAAATAATAATTCAAAAGAAGCAATATTTAAATATTTTTCTCCAATCTAATAATAAATGTAGAATTTATTATGTTGTTAAATGGAAGGAGGCAATAACATATAGGTAGGCTATTACATATGAAGTAGATGTAATTGAAAGAAATTACAAATATTACGCATGAACTGAAAAATATGTTCAGAGATAATAATTTCATAAATTTCTCCTTCGATAATATTGTCTTCAATCTTTCTTGAAAGTTGAAGATCACTCCTGCTTTGGGCGGGCTAAAAAAATAAGAAATTCATTAGAAAATATAGAAGACAATATAATTCGTGAAAAGTTAAGTATAGCAGCTTAGACTCACCAACAAAATCCAAAAAAAAGATTATATTCACCAAGAATCTTCAAAATTGAAGAGGCGTACCTTGTAGAAAATCTGCAAGGACGAGTAAAAGAACTTTCAGTTTGTTCAAGCATACTATCAAACACCTTTGTTGCATTAATTTTAAAATGAATTAACTTATCTTTTCATTAGAAAAAGAAATAGATGAGGAAAGCCCTAGATAGGTCATTATCTTTAAGGTTTGATTCAAAAGCATTCATAAAATTGTACCTGAATATTAAAATAATTAGTATATGCATGTCGAAAATTTAATAGAAAACAATCCAAAAAGATTGTGATTACACACAACAAAATTTTTCAATAATAAAAAAATTCGAATAAAAAATCTTCAATATCAGATGGAAAATTTGAAAACCATTAAAAAGAAAAAAAATATAATTTTATAAAAACTTAGTAGAAATCAGTGGTTGGAAAATCAATAAAATAAAATCTGCCTAAAAACTACACATGGTTTGATGATAAAGAACTATATTACAAGTACTAATACAAAAGCAAAAGATATTGAATAACCAATCAGATTGGACAAAGTTTATAGTAAAATAGGCAATGCTATTGGTACAATTATTAATCATAATAGATTACAGTCTAAATACCATGTACAATATTTTTTATTGTTTTAAAAAAATTAAAATGATAATAATAATCTAATCATTGGCAATGATTTTCAGGATATGATTTAATATATATGTTTGGAAAATTTGGATGCAGATTATTAAATCTGGAAATTGTTTTTTTTTCATTCGTAAAATCATCGATTTTAATATTTTTTTTATTTTTCTTTTCTTATTGTTCACATTATAAAATAAGATATTATTAAATTCGGTTGTTGAAAGTGATAGGAAAGAAAAATATATGTAAAAAATTGTATTTTGTAAAGTTGAGAATGTATCAGGATGGTGACCTCTACTGATTAAGCCTTTGACTAGATGGAAGTATTGGAGAGTAAATTTATAAAAATATCCTTACTATTATTAGCATATTATAATTTAAGTTTTGTTATACTAAGATAAAAAAAAATAATTGTTGGTGAATTATAAGAGTTGGTATTGAAAAAAAGAAGAAAGATGGACTTAACCTTAGACTAGGAACTTGGAAAATATAATAGTTGAAATGGTAGTTGGCATCAAGAATTACGAACTTGATTATAAATTTGGAGTGAATTTTTAGGTCAAGATTAAACACATAAAAGTGTTAGTGTTGTTAATTCGAAAACCTTATTGTAAATATATACTTGAATAGATTCCATTGGTACGGAAGCTCAACGAAAAGGGAAGACTCAAGTCCAAGAGTAATTATTTGATTGACTAAGGAAAGTGGATTTCTGAACCCTTGTTAAGCGTAAGAAATTCGTGTATTACCTTGTGTAGTGTTGACAATGACTTGGAGACTTGTTTCTTATTTGTTGGTGTTGTATTCCTTGTAGTAAATTGTGCTTTGTTATCAAAATGGTTATCTCCTCATTTTCATTTGAGCATGTCATTTGCAATGTATCTGAGACAAGGTTGTGGTAAGAGGGTGTACCATTTCGAGGCTCGTATTGCACGCAGCAATGGATATTATATTTCGAGGGAAGTATCGCGCGCCACGAGAGATGAAAGGACAGATATGTCCCCCATGGGTCCCGGACTTAGAGATAGCGGGTCTGTATCGTTAAGAAAGACATGCATCACTATATTTGACATTGCATCTCATGGCATTTCACATTTTATTATTGATGAACTTGAACGCGTGTTCTGATCTTGTGATTGTTTCTCTCTGAAGCTTGTGACAGTTAAATATTGAGTTGTTATTGAGAATGTTTAAACTCAGTGTGGTTATTGAGTTGTGTGTTTGATAAACTGTAAACTGTTAGGCTGTAGCGTGGTGGTTTAGACAGGGTGTAAGGAGTACCCGTATTTTGTTCACTTAACTTGTGTTTAGAGGTTTGCTTGTTGGGTACCGCGTGGGTTGGTACTCACCCCTTTCTTCTACAAATTTTTGTAGGTTACGAGACCGGAAATTCGTGATACTTGTCAATCTTTTCATTTTCGAGGCATCTTGTGGAGGGTTGTGAGGTAGCTACTTGTCATCTCAGCGAACTTTCCTACTCCAGTTTATGACTTTGTTTTTACTTGAAAGACAACTTCATTTTCGACTCCTATTTTATTTCAATTATAATGTTTACATTAGAGGCTTGTGCACGTGACAACCTGGTTTTGGGAATTGAATTAATATGACTTGATTTCATAATAGAAATTGTTGTTGGATTGTCATTTACTTCCACACTTTGTTAGATATTGGGTTTTAGGATGACTTGTCTTGGTGGGATAAGACGAGTGTCATCACACCCATTTTTGGGTCGTGACATACTATTTTGGTGAGTATTTGATTGATGGATGTCGTGAATTTACGAAGAAGGGTGATGATGGAACTTAAGAAGAACATATTTGTGCTGATTGTGGGTGTTTTAGGAATTTTCATCGAATGAATAGTCAGAAATTTTATAGCCATCCAATACTCCGATCTCGCTTCTTTTACCCAAACATTAATCCACATGGTAGTGAAAATGTGCCAGTTATTTTTCATTCTTTAATGACTCAATTTATGCAAGAAGGCCCATTTTGTATTATTATCCTATTATCCCTGACATGATGAAATCTTTATTCCATGAGAGATTTCTTGGTGACACTTGTTGTTGTTATTACAATAGATGAATATTAGCTAAGAAACAATCTTTATTTTATTAGCATAATTATGTTAGTTAATCTCTAGTATATTTTTTTGTTTAACATTAGTAAAGAGAAAGAAGAATTAAAGTTGAATTTTTCAAAAAAAAATTATTTAATGAATTGTGAGAGTTTTATTTTAATCTAGTTATTTAGTTACTTGATGAGTAAAACTTTGGCTTGCTTGATTAATTATTTTTGTAATATTACGATAAAGGTAAAAAGGTTAAATGTGTATGTTGACTATGAAATGAATGTATCTTAATGTTTTCTAGCTTTGTCTTTTATTAATTAAACTAGTACATGTAACCGCGCGATGAGCGGATAACATAAACAAAAATAATTATGTCATATCTTTTACTCAAACATATAATATACATTTTTCTATGAGAAGAAATTATTTAATATTATATTTTCAATATTATGTCTTGACGAGGACGCAAATCTCTACATTTTTTAATGAGTGACACATTTTCATTAATGACTTACTCATACGTAGTTGTTGTTGCGATTAGCATAACAAATTTCCCCGCACTTCTTAACACATATTAGTAATAATATGCACATTTTTAGTACTTTCATCATCATTATCCTCGTAATTTCATTTTTCATTTTTCCAAGTTTAATTTTGGCCAATAATATTATCTTCCCCTTTCTTTTAAAACTAAAAATATTTTTGAAATATTATCATTTACAATTTTTCCACCTATATAATCAATTGATATTTATTTTTGAAAGTATAAATTAATGATGACCGCTAAGTATGATCTTAATTTCAAATGAATAAAAAATTAAATGAATTAAATTTTAATTTGAAAATTAATGTTTCGCAATTTTTGTTGAAATAAAATTTTAAGAGTAAAGTAACTTTTGAAATAAATTTTTAATTTTTAATTTTTAATAATAATGTTGTTTTCTTCTAGTATAGATAATGTTTTTAAATGAAATGAAAAAAAATAAAAAATTGTATTTGGTTGCTACAAATACGGCCCCATATTTTTCTAATCTATATGTGTACAAAGTGAAGAAACTAAAGTAATTTTCAATTTATATATATATATATATATATATATATATATATATATATATATATATATATATATATATATATATATATATATTTCATTTTATTTCTATTTAGCGTTAATTGTTTTTTTTAAAAAAATAAACAAATTACAAATTATATGTAAAACATTTGCATTTTGTCACGACCCAAAACGAGTCGTGGGTGGCACCCACACTTTACCTCTTAAGCAGGCGAACCAACAATTTAACCTAACTTACAAAATACAAGCATAATGCGGAAGCTAAAAAACTTATTAAATATCTTTTCCCAAAACCTGAAAGTAATCACAATAAGGACATCTAATCTTCAATTACTAACTCTAAGAGTATCAAAGACACCAAAATAAATGAAAAAAAGTAATTCGTGTCTGAAAACTAAGGACATCAGGGATTGACAGAGAGAATCCAACACGAGCTTGAATGGATAGCTCACCCTGGAAGTTGATATGCGGGAGGCTGACTAGAGCTGAGGGAAATCAGAAGTCATAGGTACACTAACTACATTTCATAAAAGGAGAACAAAGAAGAAAATAAGTAGGGCACGGTACGAGGCATTATGTACTGAGTAAGTATCATCGGTCAACCCAAAATAGTAACTAATATACAAAGAATAATGGTATGAACTCAACTATAACACTTAACATGTAATAAACAACAAACAACATGAACAAGTGTCAATAACAATAAAGTAAGCACATATTAAGTTAATGTTATCAAGATCACACATGAGAACTAATGCCTCCAAACCAAACCATTTTACGAGTTGAGTTCATTGAGATTGAGTATCTTTCATTAATTCAACATATTTTTCCTTTAATATTACCGTGTCGGAACGTGATACTCCGATCCAAGAATACCGTGTCGGAACATGACACTCCGATCCATATATATCGTGCCAGAACGTGACATTCCGATCCAAAAATACCATGTCGGAACGTGACACTCCGATCCAAGAATACCGTGTCGGAACATGACACTCCGATCCAATAATACCATTAATATATCATTTGATATCACCATTTTTTTTCATTCGTTAATAATATTTCATCGAGCCTTCTTTATTCAAGGCATTACTTCGATTGAGATGGTTTAAGATTATACACTCCACGGTCTCAAGATTTCAGACCAATCAAAAAATACACGACCAAGCCACACAATCACACAATCAAATACATAGAAAACTTCACAATATCATTCAATGCATATAAGTCACAATTAAGAGTTTACTATCAAATAGTATACACCATAACCTACCTCCACCGAAGAACAGAAGTCAAGCAAACTACTTTTCCAATGATTTTCCTTTCCGCAATGCTTCCGAACCTTTTCAATCCATCAAATATACAACATTCGTAAGTACAGACATTTCATTCTATAGTCAAGTTTTACTATGATTTCAACTAATAGGTCAAATCTTATATTTCTTAAATTAAGCCTAAAGTTAATTCTTAATTCCTTCAACTAATATAACTTTAATAAAATCTATATAGTATAATATGCCTAATATTTAATTAGCTTTCTCAATATGTTAAAACTTAAATTATAACTAGATACTAACATTATGAGCATCATCAAGGATTTTCATTCTCTAGTAACTCTAATCCATCTATATAATATAAGGATTGTAATAACTATTCAATTGTCAATGATTATGGAATCACACTTTAATATTATAAACCAATTAGAGTCTTCCACCAATTAGCACAAAAAAATTGACCCTGCAAATTAATGTTTATGTTCACCTCTCCTCCTTAGTTAAACATTAACACTAAATTATTTAAAACTTAAAAAAAAAAGAATCCACACATGTTAGTAGCTTGTTTCAATTGTTGCTATGCCTACACTATATGTTCCCTATATAATAATAATAGTAATATTTAATGACATCCTTCCAAAATTCCAATTCTCTGATCTTTTCCACTACTAACAAAACAAAACAATCCCATATTTACTACAACTATGTGCAATCTAATTTCGCCCAATCAACATATAATTATAATAATATTAATTTCCTTATCAACACTATTCATAAAATTTGAAGAGAGACATATGTGTCCTTTACCTGCACAATCATGTCGTTTCTTTCAATTTTGCCGTCTTCTGTTATCCCCATTTTCTCTCTTTTTCTTTTATTCTACGAAATATTTATTAACCTAATTGTTATATAAGACCAACTATGAAGTGGCAAAACTAACCCATTATTAATTTTATTATTATTGACTTTAACCATCAACTAAATAATTATTAAAACTACCCCACTAATTTCATAATTATAATTACAAATAGTCCAACTTGCTCATTCAAAATCTATCAAAAGAGCCTTTATGCAATAAAATCTCTAGTACTCAAAATGACTAAATGGATCATTACATCAGATACCAATTTACCCATCGTTCGTCCTCGAACGATCACATGAATATGAGAGTAAGAAAGGGTTGTTGTCAAAAAAAAGTTCCTTCAAAATATTAGTATGCACGGTCTCATATCAAAAGTGTCAAACCAACCAATTGAAAATCTACACCTTCTCATACAATGCCTCAAATGGTCCATCCCAATACTCTAATTACAACTCTTATTGTCTGTAAACTCAACTTACAACAAAACTATTTCCAAGTGGACTCACTGAATGATTCTCCAACTAAACCTTGATACAACCATCAAGACAAATATTATCTAACATAACCACAATAAAATTTTGAATCGATACTAGCTACAATTAGGAATGAACCTGTATCAGCCACCAGACACTCATAATGCTCAAACCATCATATATTTTATTGAGAATACATCCTTAGGAGCTTAAGCTATTACAATATAATCTTTAGTCATGAGTTATCCTCAAGAATAATATAATGCATCTAATCCAAATATGGAAATAATTAAGTAACCCACCATCGAATATTACACCCAAGCATACAGAACATCTAACATAATTGTATCATATGCTATAACTCAAATAATATCATTAGTCAATGATTGGTTAATCATTGGGTAACATCCAAAAACTTAGTTATATAATAAAAAGTCATACTTCTACCACCGCTGCAACCTAACATTCCATGTCTATTCTTCCATACAATATCCAACAACAATACTTCAATCATTAGCCTCAATTATGAACTAAATTTCCTTAATTGTTTTTATTATTATTTTTATTTTTTTTACTAATCTTACCAATTTTTCAATGTCATCTAATGTCGTTCACAGTTTTAGCACTCACAACTTGTTCTTATAGTATACTGACACCTTCTAGTCACATTACAACTAAATCAATATTGAACACAAAAAAAAATTATAGCAGTTTGTAGGAAGAACATGAGAATAATTGTTGCTGTGCGTAGTCTACCTCCATCTCAATTCGTTTTTCCCTTTTTTCAACGGTGCCTCTATCTTTAAACTTCTCTTCTTCTTTTTTTTTGGCTACCCAAAATCACAAATTTAGTTCTATCAAAGTTTCACACATACCAGATTTATTGTACCCACATCCACTAAATTAATCACTGTTAATACTAACAAAACATCATAACCATACTGATCCTCTACCTAACTCTCTAACCATCATTAGTATCAAAGTATTCGTATCGAGTACATGTTCAAACTATGATTATCTCTCTTTCTATTTAAGCATTTCATGACAAATACGAGTCACAAACAAGGCTAATAGCAGTAACCTCAAATTTGAAAGTACATTCCCCATCGAGATAAAGATATTGAATTACAACCAATGTCGATCCTACACAATCTTTCATATACCTAGTTTCAACTACCATTCAAACCGTTATATACCCCTTAGCAACACTTAAGAAATTCTTGGTCACCACAATAAGTTTATATACAATGAGCACGTAACCTCAATTAACTATCAAATGTCTATGTAACACATCTTATGGTCATATCTAACCTCTTACGCGAAAATAAATACAACCTTCAACTACAAATCAAGAATTTATATGAAAGAGCTTATTCCTTCACTTTTCTTACTTTTTCTCTTTTCATGACACAAAATTCTTAATATCTCGACTCTTCAATATATCAGACTCTTGCTTCTGTGGCTCCCTTAGTGATCTCATCCTTTTACCAATCTCAATCAAAACTCTGAGGTAAATACTTCCTTAAATCCTTTAGCAATCAAATGTAATAAACTTTATGAACCAAAACATGCATTAGTCTTTCACATGCTTAATACCGATGCAATCAATCATTTATTACCTTACAAATTCATACCTTGAAAAAAAAACATATCACCAAGAATGCAGACTTATAATGAAAAGTTTGAATTTTAAGTCCAATTGTGTAACCCAATGCCTTTATGTATCTACATTTGCTTATACATTGAAGACTTTTATAATTACTTTATCTTAGCTTATCATTGATTGCCTCTCCATCAACCATACCGTATGCTTCACTACATATCCAACCCTACTCATTTTTAAATTCAATAGTACAACAGAACTTATTATCTCACTCAAGCTTAACGTCTGTACACTCCTCTCTTAAGTTCTATTCAATAGCTTTTAACCAAGCTGATTAAATTGTTATGCTATTACCTTAACCAAAACAAAATAGATAAAATCACGTATTTCTGAACCCAATTCTCAACCCTTTCGAAGATACATTTTTAGTTCTTACAATCAGAGAAAATATTCCAGCTCTCACTTATTTTCTTAAGGCTACACATCCCACAAGTTTTATCTTATCTTAGTTATGATTCCAGCTCCTTTAAATTCTATTCGAGCGTTGACCCAACATCTCTTTAAACTTGTCATATACCCACATTACTCACAAAATAGTAGAAAATCACAACCTTAGATACTCGCAAGTCTTTATTACATACAAAATTTATTTAACCAACAAATCCTAATCATATAATTTCATCCCAATTACAATTTTTCACGATTTTTTTCCATCATGCTCAGTTAACCCTTTTATCACCATGAAGTAAACCTTTTCTTCGATCTGACACCTTAAACTTAGGTATACCAATCAAATTCAAGGGACTAACCCAATTTATATGCACTTTGTTGCTAAATCTTCAATTTACTTCACCCAACTACACCCATTAGGACTTTCTTTCCCTATAAGTTTGTCATTTTAGTATCAATCTACCTTTTGAAGCTTAAGATAAAATCGTCAGTACTCATTCAAAATCCTCAAGATACATTTCACAACCTAAATGTGTTAATATTGTACCAAAGATCCATCACTAAAATTTTCCTGTAAAATAATGCTCAATCTAAGTTCTTGTAGTAATAAACTAGTTGGTTTCTCAAATGTGAATGCAACACAAAATCTTATTATCTGACCATGTCATACAACTGGTAACTCCTTTAGTAATTAGTATTCATACTTGACAATCGACGTACCTGTTTCCATATAACCCTAGTCCTGTCACACCATGAAAGTCCGTTAGATACCTCACTAGAACACATCATACCTATCCATAATATT
This sequence comes from Solanum chmielewskii, assembly GCA_027704785.1. Taxonomy (NCBI): domain Eukaryota; kingdom Viridiplantae; phylum Streptophyta; class Magnoliopsida; order Solanales; family Solanaceae; genus Solanum; species Solanum chmielewskii. The sequence goes on along the minus strand of JAKWIX010000322.1, from coordinate 23,565,212 downwards.
GCACCCAAATAGCCCACATATTTCTACCCATTGAATAATTGCAAAACATTATCGAATTTGTTCTCTCTCTAGATCAAACAATCTGTTTTACTTCTTAGATCAATTCAATAACAAAAATAACACACTTCCTAACTCTAACCAAGTAGGCATCGATGATTTTCTCTAATATACCCTCACTCTATGAAGTCATAGTAGTGTCTTTATTAATCGACACTCGACATGAGATTACCACCACACTTTGCAATCGAGAAAATATATCTATTTCCAAGGACACATTTTTTTTTCTTCCTATTGTTGCTATTTCAACTTCAAATAATCTAGTAGTACCCATATTTGAAATAGAGTGAAGAAGTTGGGATACCAATTTGTATTACCTAGATACCAATTGGATTCAAGTAATAGCACGAAAAAAAGAGCTTTCCTAAAGTCCTATAGCTTCTCGAAGAAAAGTAAAGGCATCCCCTTACCATTCCACAAGACTCTACTAGACTAGTCCTTGTGTGATGAGATCAACAAACCTAACACCCTGATACCAAGTTTGTCACGACCCAAAACGAGTCATGGGTGGCACCCACACTTTACCTATTAAGTGGGCAAACCAACAATTTAACCTAACTTACAAAATACAAGCATAATGCGAAAGCTCAAAAACATATTAAATATCTTTTCCCCAAACTTGAAAGTCGTCACAACAAGGACATCTAATCTCCAATTACTAAGTCTAAGAGTATCAAGACACCAAAATAAATGAAAAAAAGTAATTCGTGTCCGAAAACTAAGGACATCAGGTAATGACTGAGAGAATCCAACACGAACTTGAATGGATAGCTCACCCTGGATGTTGATATGCGGGAGGCTGACTAGAGCTGAGGGAAATCAGAAGTCATAGGTACACTCATAGCATTTCTTAAAAGGAAAACAAAGAAGAAAACAAGTAGGGCTCAGTACGAGGCAACATGTACTGAGTAAGTATAATCGCTCAACCCAAAATAGTTACTAATATACAAAGAATAATGGTATGAACTCAACTATACCACTTAACATGTGATAAGCAACAAACAACATGAACAATTGTCAATAACAATAAAGTAAGCACATATTAAGTCAATGTTATCAAGATCTCACATGAGGACTCATGCCTCCAAACCAAACCATTTTAGGAGTTGAGTTCTTTGAGATTGAGTATCTTTCATTAATTCAACATATTTTTCCTTTGATATTATCGTGTCGGAACGTGACACTCCGATCCAAGAATACCGTGTCGAAACGTGACACTTTGATCCAAGAATACTGTGTCGGAACGTGACACTCTGATCCAAAAATACCATGTCACGACCCAAAATGACCCGTGAGTGGCACCGACACTTATCCTACTATGTGAGCGAACCAACCAATCTAAACCCCAACATTTCAAACATAATAAACAGAAAATAATGCGGGAGACTTAAAAATCTTTAACGAAATCAATAATTAATTTCTAAAACTCAAACTTATCATTATCCCCCAAAATCTGGAAGTCATCATCTCAAGAACATCTATCCTCAAATTACTAAGTCTCATAGTATCTAAGAAACTAAAATAACTAAAACGATAGTCCATGCCAGAACTTCAAGGCATCAAGACGTGAAGAAGAATATCCAGTCCAAGCTAGAAATAATAGCTCACCCTAAAATCTGACGTGATGAAGACTGGCTAGAGTTGCGGTTGAGTTGAAGACGACGGTACGGTTGCTGCACTCCATAATTTAACAAAAAGAAAACATACAAGTAGGGGTCAGTACAAAACACGAGTACTGAGTAGATATCATCGGCCAACTCAAAATAGAAAACAATATATATCGAATCATAACATAAAATCAACCATAACACTTAACAGGTGACAACAACTAGTACCATGACCATTGGGCACAACCCAAGCACATCTATAAGGACTCAAGCCTCCACACCATACTCATTTGGGAAACGGGTTCATTAAATTGAGTACATTAACATAATTCAAATTCATTCTTTTTACTATCCTGGTGTCGGAACGTGAAATTCCGATCCCCTAATACTATGTGTCGGTTCATGACACCCGATCCATTAATACTACGTGTCGGTTCGTGACACCCAATTCATTAATACTACGTGTCGGTTAGTGACACCCGATCCCTTAACCTCATTCCTTTAGTCCATCAAGCCTTCTTTTATACCAAGGCATCATCAATAACAAAGAGGTTTTAAGTTTTAAGATTCAACCGCCTCATCATGCTTAATTTATCACAATTATTAAATCACATCATGCAAGCACACAATTAAGCATATAGAAGACTTTACAATACCACCCAACACATATCATTCGCTATTAAGAGTTTACTATGAAATAGCATAAACCATAACCTACCTCAACCGAAGAATTCATGATCCAGAAATCTACTTTTCCAAAGCTTTGCTTTCCTCTTCGTTCTCTCCTCTTGATCGGTCGTTTCTCCCTCTCTCTGTTCTTTTCTATTTTTCTTATTCAAACCCTGTTTTTCTTTTACCCTAATTAGCATATAATTAAGTATTAAAGATGACAAAAGTAACCCACTAATTAATTCAAGGTTATCTTCTTTAACCCCCAAGTAATTGAATTATTAACATTAACCTACTAACTTTATAATTATAAGCAGGAATAATCCAAAACGCCCCTCAAAACATTTAACAGAATCCGACCCAGTCAGGGTTTACGCAGCCTGTGACGGCCCATCGTGCCAGCGACGGTCTGTCCTGCTACTTCCGTCACAAGGTTGAGAGACTAAATTTCACTAAGGGTCTGTGACGGTCTGTCGTGCCTACGACTGTCTGTCCTGCCATGTCATCGCGAAGTTCATAGAGTTGTTCTCAGTACCCAAATTTCCAGAATCTAAGTGTTTTGGAACGAGTCCCCCTCGACGGTCCGTCGTGCCCATGACGGTCCGTCGTGGGATCCGTCGACTCAGACAGTTATTACCAGAAAATAAACTCTACTTCTCAAAGTGACTAACAGGTCGTTACAATAGATACCAATTTACCCATCGTTCGTCCTCGAACGATCACAAGAAGAAAAAACAAGGAAGAAAAGGAGTACCTGAGTCTGTAAAGAGGTGTGGATATCTTTCTTGCATATCGGTCTCCTTCTCCCAAGTGGACTCTTCAACGAGTCGATTCTTCCATTGAACTTTTATGGATGCAATCTCCCTTGATCTCAACTTGCGGACTTCTCTATCCAAAATGGCAACAGGCTCCTCCTATAAGACAAATTCTCATCAAGAAGGACTGAATCCCAACGAATGATGTAGTTTCCGTCACCATGGTATCTTTTCAGCATAGACACATGAAATACCGGGTTCACCCGTGAGAGTCATGGGGGCAAGGCTAATTTATAAGCTACCTCCCCCACGCGCTTCAGAAATTCAAAAGGACCAATGTACCTCGGACTAAGCTTACCTCGCTTACAAAACCGCATCACCCCTTTCATGGGTGAAACCTTCAGCAAAACATGCTCGCTCTCCATAAACTCCATGTCTCTAACCTTTCGATCTGCATATTCATTCTGCCTACTTTGAGCCGCTAAAAGCTTTTCTTGAATGCATTTCACTTTATCTAACGATTCCCTCAGAAGATCAGTACCCCAAGGTCTAACCTCAAATGCATCAAACCACCCACTGGGAGACCTGCATCTTCTCCCATACAATGCCTCAAATGGGGAAATATCAATGCTTGAGTGATAGCTATTGTTGTATGAGAACTCTGCTAAGGGTAAGAAGTTATCCCAATGACCACCAAACTCTATCACACATGCACAAAGCATATCCTCCAAAACCTGAATCGTTCGCTCAGACTGACCATCGGTCTGAGGGTGAAATGCAGTACTAAGATCCAATCTAGTACCTAATTCAGCATCTAATGTTTTCCAAAACATAGAAGTAAACTGCGTACCTCTATCTGATATGGTGGAGAGTGGAACTCCATGCAATCGAACAATTTCTTAGATGTAAATTTTGGCTAACTTCTCTGCATTATAAGTCACCTTGACCGGAATGAAATGAGCAGACTTAGTTAATCTGTCAACAATCACCCAAATAGAGTCATACTTACCCATCGTCTTTGGAAGACCAACCACGAAGTCCATTGCAATTCTCTCCCACTTCCATTCAGGAATGGGCATTCTCTGAAGTGTCCCTCCAGGCCTCTGGTGTTCATACTTTACCTGCTGACAATTCAGGCACTGAGCAACGAAATCAACAATGTCCCGCTTCATCCTACTCCACCAAAAATGTTGCTTTAGGTCACGGTACATCTTTGTTGCACCAGGATGTATAGAATACCTTGAACTATGAGCCTCTGTAAGAATAGTGTGAATCAAGTCATCGATGCGGGGTACACATACCCTTCCCTTAATTCTCAAAACACCTTCCTCATCGATTTTTGCTTCTTTAGCCTCTCCTCGCATCACCTTATCTCGGATCCGGATCAGTTTCTCATCGGTAAACTGCTTTCCTTTAATCTTATCAAGAAAGAAAGATCTTGCCTCCACACAGGCCAAAAATCCTCCCTTCTCATTTACTTCTAGCCTCATAAGGTCATTAGCCAGAGTCTGAACCTCTCTAGCCAATGGGCGTCTAGAAACCTGCAAGTGGGCTAGACTTCCCATGCTCCCTGCCTTTCTACTTAAAGCATCTGCCACAACATTAGATTTTCCCGGATGATACAAGATGGTGATATCATAGTCCTTCAGTAGTTCCATCCACATCCTCTGTCTCAAATTCAAATCTTTCTGAGTTAAGACATACTGTAAACTAGGATGATCCGTATAAACTTCACATTTAGCCCCATATAGATAATGTCTCCATTGCTTTAATGCAAACACTACTGCAGCCAACTCCAAATCGTGGGTCGGATAATTACGTTCATGCACCTTTAATTATCTCGAAGCATAAGCAATTACATTCTTCTCCTGCATTAGCACTGCACCCAAACCAGAATAGGATGCATCACAGTAAACAATGAAATTCATACCTTCCACTGGCAAGGTAAGAATTGGTGCAGTAGTCAACAAAGTCTTGAGCTTCTGAAAGCTTTCTTCACACTCGTCCGACCATACAAATGGAACACTCTGCTTAGTCAAGTTTGTCAGTTGGGAAGCAACAGAAGAAAATCCCTTGACAAATCGACGGTAGTAGCTAGCTAAACGAACGAAGCTCCTTACCTCTGTAACATTAGTAGGTCTTACCCAACTCTTCACTACTTCAATCTTTGTAGGATCCACCATCACTCCATCCTGAGAAACAACATGCCCCAAGAAGGACACTGAATCTAGCCAAAATTTCCACTTAGACAATTTGGCATAAAGCTTTTTCTCCCTCAACATTTCCAATACCATTCTCAAGTGCTCCTCATGTTCTTTCTTGCTCTTTGAGTATACCAGTATATCATCAATGAATACGATGACAAAGAGATCCAGATATGGCTTAAAAATCCCGTTCGTCAATCTCATGAACGCAGCAGGGGCATTCGTAAGCCCAAAAGACATTACTAAGAACTGATAATGTCCATACCTAGTCCGAAAAGCGGTCTTGGGCACATCCGTGGCCCGTATTTTCAATTGATTATAACCAGATCTCAAATCAATTTTTGAGAAGGTACAAACACCTTGTAACTGATCAAACAAATCATCGATGCGAGGAAGAGGGTACTTGTTCTTAATAGTTACTTTATCAGTTGTCTGTAGTCAATGCACATCTGAAAACTTCTATCCTTCTTCTTCACTAACAAAACCGGAGCACCCCAAGGAGATGCACTTGGTCTAATGAAGCCTTTGCTTAACAACTCTTGAAGTTGGGCCTTTAACTCTCTTAACTCAGCGGGAGCCATCCTATGAGGGGGTATGGAAATGGGGCGAGTACCCGGCTCTAGATCAATGCAAAAGTCAATATCCCTATCTGGTGGCATACCAAAAAGGTCTGCAGGAAACACATCCAGAAACTCACGTACTATCGAAACCGACTCAATTGAAGGTACTTGGGTAGTATCATCCCTGAGGTGTGCCAAGAAAGCTAAACAACCCTTTCTAACCATTCTCTTAGCACGAAGAAAGGAGATAATACGAAATGGAGTGGAAGTGTAGTCACCCTCCCACACTAACGGATCTGTCCCAGGCTTGGCCAATGTCACAGATTTGGCATTACAATCTAAGATTGCAATGTTTGGAGAGAGCCAAGTCATACCTAGAATTACGTCAAAATCAACCATTTCTAAGATAACCAAGTCTACCTGAGTATTGTTCCCAAGAAAAGTCACAAGGCAAGACCTATACACCTTTTCAACTATCACAGACTCACCCACCGGAGTAGAAACACGAATAGGTATGTCAAGCAATTCACAATGTAAATTAAGACCAGTAGCAAATGAGGAAAATACATAAGAAAATGTAGATCCAGGATCAAACAATACAGAAGCCATGCAATCACAAACCAAAAGATTACCTGTGATGACAGCATCAGATGTCTCCGCTTCAGATCTTCCAGGAAAAGCATAACAATGGGCCCTATCACATGTCTGCCCATTGTCCCTACCATGTTGCGCTGCAGAAGTTCTTGTTTGACCGTCACCCCGGCCGTTTTGATGACCACCACTACCTCGGCCACCACGTCCTCCCGAATAACGGCCTCTTCCATGACCATCTCTACCTCTGATTATTGGGGGTCTGTAACTCGGTTTTGGACAATTTCTCCTAATATGTCCAGTCTCTCCACATCCATAACATTCTCTGGATTCAAGCATAGGTCTTTGTGAGAAGGACGAAGTCTGGGGATAACCTCCAAACTCAGAGAAATGTTGACCAGTCTGCGGTGGACCCCCAGCTACAGCCTGTAGTGAGGACTGAATTGGTCGGACTGGGTAACCTCCTGAACCCTGTCCTGATGTCGATGCCATGGTGAAGTCATCTGGCTTCACTCCCTCCACCTCTATCACGAAGTCTACCACTTCGTGAAAGGATTTTGATGTAGCCGCTACCTGTAAGGCTGAAATCCGCAACTCTGACCTCAACCCCTTCACAAAACGGCGAATCCGCTCTTGTGGACTGAAACATAGTTCGGTGGCATACCTGGATAATGCACGAAACATAGCCTCATACGCAATAACCGACATCCTACCTTGCTCTAGGATCAAGAACTTATCTCTCCTCCTATCCCTCAAGGTCCGGGGGATATACTTCTCCATTAATAAGCTAGAGAATGACGCCCAAGTCATAGGTGGTGCCTGTGCGGGTTGACACTCAACATGTGACCGCCACCACATTTTGGCATTTCCCTGGAACTGATAGGTTACAAACTCAACGCCAAATCGTTCAACTATGCCCATTTTATGTAGTAACTCATGACAGTCAACCAGAAAATCGTAGGCATCCTCAGATTCAGCACCCTTGAAGACTGGAAGTTTCAATTTCAAGAACTTACTGAAAAGTTCATGCTGATCACTTGTCATTATAGGCCCTGTAGTCAAACGAGGAAACGTGCCTATTTCCAATGAGGCATCCATGCGGGGAGCCACAGTTGCTGCATGTTGTACCTCCGGAACCTGAGGTGCTGGTGCAGAAAACACCGGAGGTGTCTGGCCCTGATCAGATAACCCGCTAAGATAAGCAAGAACCCGATTAATCATCTCTGGGGTAGGTTGGGGTGGTAATTCCTCATTCTGCACTTGCTCATTCTCCCCTTCCTCCCCCTCTCTTATTACTTCCTCAGTCGGTGGAGGAGTCACCGCCCTAGTACTAGATGGGCCAGGGGTTTGTCCTCTTCCTCTAGAGGACGTCCTCCCGCGACCTCTACCACGGCCTCTTGCCACTGCTTCTCTTTAAGCTACAGCCCAGTGGCTGGCTCAGACGCATCTTGTCTTGCCGGTGTTTGTGTTGGCGCAGTTGTTGCTCTAGTTCTAACCATCTGCAAAATAGAGTGATGATGGTCAGATACCAATTTGTATCACCTAGATACCAATTGGATCCAAGTAATAGCACGAAAGAAGAAAAGAATGGAATTTTCCTAAAGTCTTATAGCCTCTCAAAGAAAAGTAAAGGCGTCCCACTACCGTTCCTCAAGACTCTACTAGACTCGTTCTTGTATGATGAGACCAACGAACCTAATGCTCTGATACCATGTTTGTCACGACCCAAAACGAGCCGCGAGTGGCACCCACACTTATCCTACTATGTGAGCGAACCAACCAATCTAAACCCCAACATTTCAAACATAATAAACAGAAAATAATGCGGAAGACTTAAAACTCATTAACGAAATCAATAATTAATTTCTAAAACTCAAACTTATCATTATCCCAAAAATCTGGAAGTCATCATCACAAGAACATCTATCCTCAAATTACTAAGTCTAAGATTATCTAAGAAACTAAAATAACTAAAACGATAGTCCATTCTAGAACTTCAAGGCATCAAGACGTGAAGACGACGGTACGTTTGCTGCACTCCACAATTAACAAAAGGAAAACATACAAGTAGGGGTCAGTACAAAGCACGAGTACTGAGTAGATATCATCGGCCAACTCAAAATAGAAAACAATATATATCGAATCATAACATAAAATCAACCATAACACTTAACAGGTGACAACAACCAGTACTATGACCATTGGGCACAACCCAAGCACATCTATGAGGACTCAAGCCTCCACACCATACTCATTTGGGAAACAGGTTCATTAAATTAAGTACATTAACATATTTCGAATTCATTCTTTTTACTATCCTGGTGTCGGAACGTGACACTCCGATTCCATAATACTACATGTCGGTTCGTGACACCCGATCCATTAATAATACGTGTCGGTTCGTGACACCCGATCCATTAATACTACGTGTCGGTTCGTGACACCCGGTCCCCTAACCTCATTCCTTTAGTCCATCAAGCCTTCTTTTATACGAAGGCATCATCATTAACAAAGAGGTTTTAAGGTTTAAGATTCAACCGCCTCATCATGCTTAATTTATCACAATTATTATATCACATCATGCAAGCACACAATTAAGCATATAGAAGACTTTACAATACTACCCAACACATATCATTTGCTATTAAGAGTTTACTATGAAATAGCATAAACCATAACCTACCTCCACCGAAGAATTCGTGATCCAGACATCTACTTTTCCAAAGCTTTGCTTTCCTCTTCGTTCTCTCCTCTTGATCGATTGTTTCTCCCTCTCTCTGTTCTTTTCTATTTTTCTTATTCCAACCCTGTTTTTCTTTTACCCTAATTAGCATATAATTAAGTATGAAAGATGACAAAAGTAACCCACTAATTAATTCAAGGTTATCTCCTTTAACCCCCAAGTAATTGAATTATTAACATTAACCCACTAACTTTATAATTATAAGCAGGAATAATCCAAAACGCCCCTCAAAACATTTAACAGAAATCCGACCCAGTCAGGGTTTACGCAGCATGTGACGGCCCGTCGTTCATGCGACGGTCCGTCCTGCTGCTTCTGTCACAAGGTTCAGAGACTAAATTTCACTAAGGGTCTGTGACGGTCCGTCGTGCCTACGACGGTCCGTCCTGCTATGTCGTCACGAAGTTCAGAGAGTTGTTCTTAGTATCCAAATTTCCAGAATCTAAGTGTTTTGTAACGAGACCCCCTCGACGGTCCGTCGTGCTCATGATGGTCCGTCGTGGGATCCGTCGACTCAGACAGTTATTACCAGAAAATAAACTCTACTGCTCAAAACGACTAACAGGTCGTTACATACCATGTCGGAACGTGACACTCCGATCCAAGAATACCGTGTCGGAACATGACACTCCGATCCAATAATACCATTAATTTATCATTTGAAATCACCATTTTTTTTTCATTCGTTAATAATATTTCATCGAGCCTTCTTTATTCAAGGCATTACTTCGATAGAGATGGTTTAAGATTATACATTCCACGGTCTCGAGATTTCAGACCAATCACAAAACACACGACCAAGCCACACAATCACACAATCAAATACATAGAAAACTTCACAATATCATTCAATGCATATCAGTCACTTTTAAGAGATTACTATCAAATAGTATAAACCATAATCTACCTCCACCGAAGAACAGAAGTCAAGCAAACTACTTTTCCAATGATTTTCCTTTCCTCAATGCTTCCGAACCTTGTCAATCCATCAAATATACAACATTCGTAAGTACAGACATTCATTTCCATAGTCAAGTTTCACTTTCAACTAATAGGTCAAATCTTATATTTCTTAAATTAAGCCTAAAATTAAGTCTCAATTCCTTTAAGTAATGTAACTTTAATAAAATCTACATAGTATAATATACCTAATATTTAATTACCTTTCTCAATATGTTAAAACTTAAATTATGACTAGATACTAACATTATGTGCATCATCAAGGATTTCCACTCTCTAGTAACTCTAATCCATCTATATAATATAAGGATTGTAATAACTATTCAATTGTCAATGATTATGGAATCACACTTTAATATTATAAACCAATTAGAGTCTTCCACCAATTAACATAAAAAAATTGACCCTGCAAACTAGATTTTATGTTCACCTCTCCTCATTAGTAAAAAATTAACACTAAATTATTTAAAACTAAAAAACAGAACCCCCACACGTTAGCAGCTTGTTTCAATTTTTTCTATGCCTACACTATATGTTCCCTATATAATAATAATAGTAATATTTAATGACATCCTTCCAAAATTCCAATTCTCTGATCTTTTCTACCACTAACAAAACAAAACAATCCCATATTTACTATAACTATGTGCAATCTAATTTCGCCCAATCAACATATAATTATAATAATATTAATTTCCTTATCAACACTATTCATAAAATTTGAATAGAGACATATGTGTCCTTTACCTACACAATCATGTCGTTTCTTTCAATTTTGCCGTCTTCAGTTATCCCCATCTTCTCTCTTTTTCTTTTATTCTACGGAATATTTATTAACCTAATTGTTATATAAGACCAACTATAAAGTAGCAAAACTAACCCACTATTAATATTATTATTATTTTTTTAACTACCAACTAAATAATTATTAAAACTACCTCACTAATTTCATAATTATAATTACGAATAGTCAAACTTGCTCATTCATAATCTCTCAAAAGAGCCTTTATGTAATAAAATCTCTAGTATTCAAAATGACTAAATGGATCGTTACTTATTTATTTTAGAAAAAGCACAATTTATAGCATAGGAGAGACAAAATAACTTTTTCTTTTTCATGTGGGAATTGTTAAGTTTTTATCATAAACATGTTAGCATTTTTTTTATATACAAAATGGTGTGTGTATATATATATATATATATATATATATATATATATCCTGATTAAATGAATAAATCACTTTATATAAAAAAAACAGATATGAATGATGTGTTATAAAATTAATATAAATTCTTAATTAATTATCTTTACGATTTCAAAACAATTAACTGTAGGTACATGTGTTCTTGTTTCTTTTTTTTTTTTTAAATATTTAATTTTTAAGAAAACAAAAAAAATTCAGAATTAAGTAAAATTTAAGTATAAATTTTTTGATTCGAATTTCTATGTTTTTTATGTGTAAAACAATTTCATATGTTTATAGAAAGATAGTTACATATGTATAATAGGAGATTCTGTTTTTTTCCCCAGTTTTTTCTTGAGTAATATGTAAAATTAAAATTTAATATTTTAGATTCTAATTTATAAACATTTATAGAAAGATAGTTATAAGTATAAAAAAATAATTTATACTCACAAATATTACTAAAGGAATAAGTATATTTAAAGATCCTAAACGTTATTAAATTTAAAATATAGATTAATTCAAAAAAAGAGTAACTATATTATAACGACCTGTTAGGTCGTTTTGAGAACTAGGACTATTTTGACTCCTTTCTAAACTATACGAAGACTAAGAGTATTTAGTTAATAAAAAAATTTAGTGAAGAATTAATATAGTTCATAATCAGTGGGCTAAGTCCATCACTCATTTTATACCTTTATATTTGACCCAGACATTTAAATAACTTAGAGGGGTTACACTTGTTATATAATGATTAGAGAAAATAAGAAATAGGAATAAGTTCTCGTCCTCGGCGTTGGAGAAGAACTTGCTGCGCAGGTAAAAGGATACCATCCTTATTTAGTTTTTTTTTCTTCAAATTTTCGTTGAATAGAATTACACTTGAATTAGGGTGAATTGTATATTAATTGTTATTATATTGTTAATGTGGGGTTAAAGTATAGTTCTCAGTAGGTGTATGTTTGGATCTGCAAAGGTTTTTCTTTCTTATTGAGAAAATATAGTAAAGTGGGGACAAGGTTATAAGCCAATCATTAGGCAATCATGCCAATAATAGCAATTAAAATGTATTTATTTTTTAGTTAGGGAATAAACAATATGTTTTGCAAGGGGTTACGTACATAAGAGTGCAGTTCGTAATCAGTTGTGAGGTCTATCCTTTTAAGTTAATTATTAAATCAAGGCATAAGTTTAATATATGTCGATAGGTAATTAATTATTAGGTGTATATTATATGATTTAACATTAAATTCTACAGTATTTGGAGAGGTTAAAGTTAAGTTTTTGGCTTGAAAATTAGCAAGTATGAAAATATTGGCATACAAATTATATCAAGATTTGGAGTTCAGTAAGAAATATGAGTGAGTTTTAGGGTCTATGATAGACATATGATTATTTGAATGTCTACAAAATCTCTTACTTACGAATGTTGCATCATTGATAGATTGGGAACGTTTTGAAACTTTGCGAAAATGAAAGGAAAAATCTTAGAAGATTCGTGGCACGAGTTCGGCATCTAAGGTATGTTAAGACTTTTTTGACTTGTTGAAGGATGTTTTTCCTAATTAAATATTTTTTTAAAATGGAATAGACAAAGAGTAAGGGCGAAAGATGAGAGTCTCGTATCAATGGTGTGAGGGGCATTCGTACGACTACCAGTGTTATAAAAGGCAAAGTTACTACAATAGAATGTGAATTGTAATGTGAGAATGTTAAAGCATATGGGTATTAGCTGATGTATTATTGACTTGAAATCCTTGTGTGATGGTGTTTTCTTTATTTCACCCGTATAGTTGTGATAATTGAGGTGGCTATATATTATGTTGATATTGATTGATTGAGATGCATCATCATCCCCTTATATTGAAATTATATTGCGTACATGCTTTAACATGAGACTGAGTATTAGTTGAGCACGTGGAGATCGTCCGTGCTGGGGATGGTGAGATGTTAAGATTGTAATTTGGGCACGTGAAGACCGTGCTGGGGATGGTGAGATGTTTAGTATTATGAGAGTGCGTTGAGATCGTCCGCACAGACACGTGAAGATCGTCCATGTTGGTATATGGACCTCGCGAGTCCTCATGGGTCATGAACTCTCGATGTATTTTCAAGGACTATCATGTATATACGGTTGAGTGAGTACTAGGTATTGTGAGACACATCATTTTATGGTATCATATTGCATTGCATTTCATCACATCATTCATTCGTGATGATTATGTGTTTTGTTTGGTAGTTGGAAACTACTTGATATTTTATTACATGTATTGATGAAACTTGAATAGTAAGTGTACCATATATATATATATATATATATATATATATATATATATATATATATATATATATATATACTTGTATAAATTAAGAATTTATTTTTCTTATATAAACTCTTGTCACTACTTCTTCGTTGTCGCTCAAGGAGACATACTGGGTACACGTGGTTTCGTACTCATACTACACTTGTTGCATTCTTTGTGGTGCATATTCGATTCTGAGTAGGAGAACATCTCGTGGAGCAATTTGAGTTCGAGTTTGGAGTGTCTTGGAGTTGTAGTGAGATGCTTGGCTTTTTTGTGGCCCACACCTCCCTCTATCTTTTACTTATTCTGTCATTTAGTATTCAGACAGGGTAGACCTTATGTTAGATTGTCATTTTAGTTTCAAACTTGCATCGTATTTTAGTAACTCTTGTACTTATACCAATTCTTGGGAAGTACATTTTTTTCAGTTTTTCATGTTCGTGCTTATAAGGAACTCAGTGTTGGAGATTTTGCAAATTGTTGTCTTTTCACCCATTAGTTAGTTAAGTTTGTTAAAATATGTTGTGGCTTACCCATTGGTTGGGAACAAATGTCACGATCCAAAAGTGGACGTGATGGCACTCGTCTTATCCCCCCAACACAAGTAAGCCTAAAACTCAACTATTACAATAAAATGCGAAAAATTTACTATCAACTTACATTATACCTCAAAACCTGGTTGTCACGTGTACAAGCCTCTAAATTATTACAATTGATTCAAAAGAAGAACTCAAGTCTCAAATGAACTTGTTCTAGAATAGAACAAGATCATAATTATGGAGAAAAAGTCTGCTGACATGGAAACAACTACCTCACAAATCTCAAAGAAGCCTCGGAAAAGAAGAGAATGACAAGTACAACAAAAATCCAGGCTCATAACCTACAAAAAATTGTAGAAGCAAAGGGTGAGTATCAAATCACACGGTACTCCGCAAGTAAACCTCTAAACACATGCTAAGGGGATGAAATACGGGTACTCCTACCACCCCCAACCGAACCTCCACAACTACAATCTGCAATAGAATAAACCCAACCTAACAGCTCACTGTTTACATAGCATGTAGCTCATCAACAACACATAGACAAATTACATATTCTCAACAATAATATTTTAACAAATTACATATCCTCAACAACAATACTTCAACAAATTATATATCCGCAATAAATAGCTCAATATTGATCAATCACAAGTTCCGCAGAAAGGCAATCACAAGATCAGCAAAACACGATATCAAGTTCACTAATGATAAGTATGTGCAATGCAATGTCAAGTATAATGATTCATGTCTGATCTAGTGATACACACCCGCTGTCTCCCAGTGCAGGATCCATGGGGAACATATCTGTCGCGGCGCATGACACGACCCTCGATAATAGTAACCATCGCGGCGCGTGATACGTCCCACAAAATATAGTATCCATCGCTGTGCGCGATACGTCCCTCAAAATATAGTATCCATCGCGGCGCGCGATACAGTCCTCGAAATGGTACATCCTCTTAATTACTCATTTTTTCTCAATGCACATAACACTTGTCACAACCAATGCCTCAGAATAATGCAGATGACAAGTTCACACAAATAATGAGAAGATGACCATTTCCATAACATTGCACAGTTCACAAGCACACAAACATGAAATCACATAAACAATGATTCAACAAGACTTCAACCCTTTCTCAACATATCACACATAAACAATTAATCACATTTCATTTTGTTATCCCTTCTTGTTTCATCATTAGAATTAATCAATGTGGACAAGTCAACCCATGACCATTTCCGTTACTCCCAAACATATACCACAAGGAAATAAACGCATTTCATACAGTTAACAAGATCTTAGAAATCCACTGACCTCAATTTATTGAACAATCACACTAGGACTTTAGTCTTTCCTTTTGGTTGGGCTTCATATCAATCCAATCTATTCAAATAAATAACCACAATAATGTTTTGAAACTAACGACACACAAATTATGATCATACGTATGGTAAAATTTCTAAATCTTAATTCCAACCAAATGGTCGAATTTCATATTCCCTAAATTTCAAGTTTAAGATTAAGTTATAATTACTACAAACACTCCAACTCTAATAGTATTCCTATAATTCAATACCCTTATATCTAATTATCTATTTTTAATATAGCAAAACTGAATCATAATGTGATAAGTCAATGGATAAAGAACAAAATATCAAAACGAATAAAATTTGTGAATGTTCAATTCATTCGCTACCTGGAAGTTACAATATGAAATCTTCAATTCATCGCCAATATTCCTTTTAATCATTGAAGTCATTAGTACGTGATCAATAGACTAAGGTGTTGCCAAACATTATTAACCAATAGTAAATTATTAAAAAAATTGAGTTCTAATTAATAAAATATATACAACACAATAATTTCCTGCAGACCCACTATCATATTCCATTGTTAACATCAAGGCAACATGTTTGTTTTCTCACCTAAGCCTAAAACTTTGAAATAACTAGGTTTGTACAATTCTCACCTGATAGTTGTTTCTCCTACGCCGTGCAACTAGTGTGTTTTTGTCTATCCTTTCTTTCTTTTTTTCTAGATTAACTATATGTCAAAAGTAATAAACCCTAATTACTTATTTTTAGTATCGGTCAAATAGTATTTAATAAGCTATGAGATTGACCCATTAATCATAAACCAAATAAATAAATTATTTAATATATACCTATTAATTAAATAATCATAGTTATCGAATAATTCAAATTTGTCAAATCAATTTCACCGACTAATCAAAATTTACTCTAGGACGACAATCAAGAGGAGTAAAACAGTATTTTTTTTAAATTACCAAAAATGACTTATGGGTCGTCACATTATCCACTACTAAATTCATGTTCATCCTTGAACATATGGAAGAAGAAATAATAACCGATGTTATCAAAAGTCTAAGCTATGACCTACCCGTCGGTATTAATCCCTCTAAGTGAGCTATTTCTTAAGACCATTCCATCAAAAACTCTACTAAGAACTGAACTTTCAAATCACACTTTGAAATATCTACAAATCAAAAGTGATTATCAAGCAACATACCACCCCATGAACTCAATCTAAAGTGAATCTCATTGAACCATAACACAACCATCATGACAAGTCTTTTGTCACATAACCAAAATAAACTTCCAAATCAATCCTGAAAACAACTAGAAGTGAGCCTAAATCAACCACCAGACACCTATAATGCACATAAAATCACATATCTTATCACGATTTCCTTTTTACCATACAATCTTTTTAGGAGCTTAAGGTATACAAATTTGTTCTTTAAACATCGGGAACCATTAAGGGAGAGTCAAACTCATCTAAAAAAAGTGGTCAAGTTACCACCTAGAGAGTGATACATCTTAGTATACAAAACCTCCAACAGCACTATCGTGATACTAGATCAATAGGTTTACTTGCAGACAACTCATAAGAATGTTAAAGCCAGACACAATGCGCCGCTAGCATTCAATCACACATAGCCTTTTCGGGACCTCGACAACAAGATAAATAGTAAAATTATAGTACAACTCTAAATACCCTTGGTAGCTCTTATATATATTTTTAAAAGAAAGGTAGTACATGTAGCTCTACTAGAATACTTCAACTTCTCCAAGACGACACCAAATATGTCATATCTAAAATGATTAAGTCTATCAAAGCATTGTATCCTATCAAGAAGACAATTACAGGATCAATACACCCTATCCACCACTAGAGATTCACCTATAGATGTAGAAACACAAGTAGCGTAATTAATGAATAGTACTCTAAATAATGTCCAGTACGAAGAAGGTGGTCACATAAGAATGTAAGGAACCAAGGTCGAATAACACAAAATACTATTTTATAGTGTTCAATCAAATATGTCCATTCAGTTGACTCCATTTCTGTGATTTTTAGCCCACCACAATCAACTAGTCTGCTCCACATTATAATTTTACACATACTTGATTTATCAACCTCACATACTTCTCACTATAATTTGTTGAAGCCAACACTCTCAATATCAACAAACATCATAACCATGTCTTTCATTTGTCTTACCCTCAAATTGTCACTAGTATAAAAGTATTCTTAGCAAACACATTGTTACTTTCAAAAATATCAAACTATGGCTCCATCTCTTTGTATTTAAGCATCTCATGATATATATGGGTCGCACTTGAGACTTACAGAACTAATTCCAAATCTAATAGTATTTTTCCATCGAAGTAAAACATTTGAATCACACCTAAATTCAGCTTTACACAAATTTTCACATATAATATTTCAACATACATTTAAAACCGTCATATAACTCATTCTAAAACTCATAGAAGTACATAGTAACTTCAATAATTCTATATATCATTATCTCTATTCACAATCAAATGTATATATAATGTATCATATAGTCTGTATAGCCTTATCAATCAATAGTTTCAATCGCTTTGAAATCCTCAATAAGCAACTCGAATTACAGGTCCATACCGTAGATTTCCCATAAGTCATCTATCATATTTTGAAAAATCTACCTCGACATAACTACATACAATATTCCATACATCATTACTTGTAAAAGAAATCAAAACTCAATCTACATAAAAGTCGATGATAAATTCATAGAAAGTCTATACCGAACAAATTCACATCCATAGTCATAGTAGAACTTATATATAGAAATCCATACATCCTTCAACTTCTAACCAAGAGTCTATGTGAGATTTCTTGTTCCTTCACATCTATTAAATTCTTTTCACGATGCAAATTTAAATACCTTGAATTCTTCAATACACCCATTTTTTTCACACACTCACTTGCTTGCCAATCTTATCATTTGACTAACAACCCTTGACATTTTTGCTTATCCTCTAAATAAAAACTTTAAATGAAATCATTCCTTAAGTACTTTAATAACTAAAATAACACTTTTCATGAGTCAAACCATATATAAGTCCTTTCAAATTCTCAATATTCAATGCGATCAATCTTTTCTTCTTCTTTTTTTTTACCTTACCAATATATATATATATATATATATATATATTCAGGAAACACACTATCAGAAACCTAAATTCACTATGAAAATTTTGAATTTCGAATCCAATTGTGCAACCCAATTCTTTTTTCTATCAACATTACCTCAATCCTTGAAGATTTTTTTAAATACATGTACCTTATCTTGTGATTTATCGACTCTCCATCGATCTTATCATATCCTTTGCTAAAAATCAAACCATAATCATTATTGAACGCAAACTCATAAAACAACTTATCATTACACTCAAGTTGAACGACTGTACACTCCTTTCTCAAATTTTATCCAATAATTTTTAACCAATCACTGTTATCATAAGTAGAGCAAAATGGGAGACACCACACATCTCTAAACTCAATTATCTACTAATTGAAGGTACATATTTTCTTAACTCGAAGTATATATCTTTGTTCTTGATCACCTTTTTCCAAAGACAAAGCTGCATTATAGTGATTCTTTTCATTTATGACATTAGATCTTTTTAATTTTATTCAAGCAGTGTCTCAGCACCTCCAATAACTTTCCGTGCAATCAAGCTACTAACCAAATAATATCTTACCAAAACCTTAAATACTCTCAAGTCGTCATTAAAATACAAACACTCATTTGACCAACAATCCGTATCATTTAGTTGCGTCTCAATCACAATCTATCACAAATCCTTATTGATGGCACGTTCAGTTAGCTGTTGTCATCGCCATGAAGTAATGGTTATCATCAACATGACACTTCAGACCCAACTACGTCAACCATCCAAAGGACACACTCAATTTTATTTATATGCACTTTTTTTGGGTGAAATTCTTAATTACATTCACAAGTATACTCGCTTAGACTCTCTTTACTCATAAGCTTATTATCCTAATGTCGATCCACTTCCATGGAGCTTACGGTGAAATCAACACTCTTTTAAAATCCTCAAAATACATTTCACATTCTGAACACTTCAATAACATACCAAAAATCCACTACTAAAAGCTACCTTATAAATAATACACAATCCATCCATACTAACAAGCTAGTTGGTTTCTCAAGTATGAATTCAACACCAAATCTTATTATATGAACATTTAATACATTTTATAACCCTTTAAATAGTTTGTGTTCACCCTATAATTATTAAGCATATAGAAGACTTTACAATACTACCAATACATATCAATCGCTATTAAGTGTTTACTATGATATAGCATAAACCATAACCTACCTCCACCGAAGAATCCGCGATCAAGCAAGCTACTTCCCCAATGCCATTGCGTTCTCTTCGTTCTTCTTTATCTCTCGCTCGTTCGTCCCTCTTTTCCTTCTTTTTCCTTATTCAACTCTTTTTCTTTACCCTAATTACCATATAATTAAGTATAAAAGATGGTAAAAGTAACCCACTATTTATTCCAAGGTTGTCTCCTTTAACCCCCAAGTAAATAAATTATTAACATTAAACCACTAACTTTATAATTATAAGCGGGAATAGTCCAAAACGCCCCATAAAACATTTAACAGAAATCGAACCCAGTCAGGGTTACGCAGCCTGTGACGGCCCGTCGTGCCTGCGACGGTCCGTCCTGCTGCTTCCGTCACAAAGTTCAGAGACTAAATTTCACTAAAGGGTCTGTGACGGTCTGTCGTGCCCACGACGGTCCGTCCTGCTATGTCGTCGCGAAGTTCAGAGAGTTGTTCTGAGTACCCAAATTTTTAGAATCTAAGTGTTTTGGAACGAGACCCCCTCAAGGTCCGTCGTGCCCATGACGGTCCGTTGTGGGATCCGTCGACTCAGACAGTTATTACCAAAAATAAACTCTAAAGCTCAAAACGACTAAACAGGTCGTTACAATCATAATTTCTCCAAACACTACAACTCTAATAGTATTCCTATAATTTAATACCCTTATATCTAATTATCTATTTTATTATATTAAAACTGAATCATAATGTGATAAGTCTACGGATAAAGAACAAAATATCAAAACGAATAAAATTTGTGAATGTTCAATTATGAAATCTTAAATTCATCGCCAATATTCCTTCTAATGATTGAGGCCATTAGTACGTGATCAATAGACTAAGGTGTTGCCAAACATTATTAGCCAATATTTAATTATTAAACAAATTGAATTCTATTTAATATAATATATACAACACAATAATTTCCTGCAAAACCACTATCATATTCCATTGTTAACATCAAGGCAACAAGTTTGTTTTCTCGCCTAAGCCTAAAACTTTGAAATCACTAGGTTTGTACAATTCTCACCTGATAGTTGTTTCTCCTACGCCGTGCAGCTGGAGAGTTTTTGTCCATCCTTTTTTTTTTTTCTAGGTTAACTATATGTAAAAAGTAATAAACCCTAATAATTTATTTTTAGTATGGGTCAAATAGTATTTAATAAGCTATGAGATTGACCCATTAATCATAAACCAAATAAATAATTTATTTAATATATACCTATTAATTAAATAATCATAGTTATCGAATAATTCAAATTTGTCAAATCAATTTCACCGACTAATTAAAATTTACTCTAGGATGACAATCAAGAGGAAACCATTTTTTTTTTAATTAACAAAAATGACTTATGGATTGTCATAACAAAATAGGTGTCATCACGACTCGTGATTTTTGGATCGTGACATTTATTACACCTAATTGTCACTTTCATAAATTAAATTTGATAAATTTTATTTTACCATTAAAGAAAAATTATATTCTTGCAATTCAAATTAAAAAATTTAATCCTTGACCTTCAGTTCCAACAAAGAAATCTTATTATGTTGTTTTGATTTATATATAAAATATACACTATAAAAAAAAACATATTATAATAACATATATTTGTTTCAATTATAACATAACTTTTGCATTGAATAAACTGAGTTCTTGCTTGCCTGAAAGAATTTAATAAGAGTACTTTTACGAAATAAATCAAATATATTTAATTGTTCAACTATATTTAAGCACTGAAATACCTATTGGTTATATTATAATTAACAACATATCAATATATTCATAGATAATAAAAGATCACTTGTAAATTAGTGATTATAAGGATATATCTTAAAAAATCATGTAACATGGTATTATTATTTTAATTTGATAAGACGTTTCTAATTTTATCATTTTAATTTGCACATATTTTTCATTTTAATAAATATAAAATAAAAAACAATGTTAGTATCCCTCATTGAATAATAAATAAAAAACAAAATAATAAAATTTAAAATTATCAAAGATTACAAATGTAAAAAAAAAAATAGAAACCTAATTCAATCTAAAGAATTCAAGTTCAAAATAAGATAGAAACAAATCAAATTGAATTAAATAAACTAAAAAAGAACCACCACACAAACATTATAAATCTAAAACTATCATCATATAAAAAGGATTATCACTTTGATAAATATTCATCTTTTTCTCCTTCTCCTTCTCCTTCTCTTTCTCCTCCTCCTCTTCCTTATTCTTTTGCAAATTTTTATACGATTTTTCTTGTAGCATCAAATGATATACATATTCGCGCCCCCCCCCCCCCCCCCACCCAAAAAAAAAAGAGACGAAGAAAAGACTAATTGAAACAGAAATAGCATTACACAATTGAAGAAGAATAGAATAATTGATTTTCTTAGTTGAATTTAGTTATGCATATATAGAAAATCTAGAAAATTAGAGAAGTTTTACCTAACTACTTTAAATTTAAATTCAAAAGTAACTACTGTGTCAATTTTTCTTTTTTATCAAATTTAAAATTAATTTAATAAATTTAATAATTAAATTATTAATGAATTTGGATTATATAAGTGTTATTCTTTTCTTGGTGATAAAGCTAAAAAATGTGTTTCACTGACGTTTAAAATTTGAAATAATTTTAAGTTCAAGTGTATTTGTAGGGTAGTGAGAACATCGGAGTAGTTTGAAGCCTGGGTAGTTTATATGAGTTTTTGTGCCTGTAATGACCCAAAAGTTTAATTTTGGAAATTTTGAATATTTATTTAACTAAGAATAAATTAACTGATGGTTAATTATTGAATAACTAATTTTAGTTAATAATTATGGTTAAGTTTATAAAAAAAATTTATAACATATACCAATTACCCTTATAGGAAATAAACTATTAGGGTTTGAGAGTTTATATTTCATAACTTTAAGAAAAGAAAAGGAGGCATACTTGTGTATAGCGACGATTGGCGTGGAACTGCAATTAACGATCAGATAACATTCATGAATTCATTTATTATGCAATTAAAAATATTGTGGTCAAATGTAGTTAGAAGTATAATTATCATCATAATAATATGTGAAAATGAGTAAGTAGGAATCAAATTGCAAACTAGATTAATTATATTATTATTTATAAGTAACAGTGGATTAGAATTGAATTTTTGTGCCAACGTGAATGTGGGTTTCTATATATATATATATATATATATATATATATATAGTATTATTATATATATATATATATAGTATTATTATTATATATATAATAATAATACTATATATATATATATATATATATATATATATATATATATCACTAGTGGTAATGTTAATGACGACCAAATAATTTGAGGGTAATAATCGATCAGTAATTGGATATTAATTATTGAGGGATAATTTCTAAGAATATAACCTGTGTCGATTGAAGTTCTGAAAAGTTTGGGGTTTTCTTGTAAACTAAAATATTACGTCCATAATTTAGGTTATTAGTGTTTCTTTAATTCCTTTTTATAATTGTCACATATAATTTAAGTTTTGATATATTGAGATAGATAAATATATATTAAGTGTAATGTATTTTGTGAAAAACATTAGACTTGTGATATTTGAGGAATTAAGACTTAACCCTAGACTTGAAAATTGTAGAAAAAAGTCAAAAGAGTTAACATGTCAAATGACATCAAAAGTTAAGAACTTGATTATAAATTCGTGCTCTATGATACCGGGATTTGTGATGGGTTGACTTGTACACATTGATTAATTTTAATTGTGAAAAAAAAGGTAAAAGAAGACAATGTGATTAATTGTTTATGTGTGACGTGTTGAGAAAGGTTTGAAGGCTTGTTGAATCATTATTTATGCGATATCATATTTTTGTTTCTGTGAATTGTGCAATGTTATGAAAATGGTAATCTCTTCATTATTTGTTAACATGTCATTTGTATTATTCTGAGACATAGTTGTGACAAGTGTTATGTGCATTGATAAAAAATGAGAACTTAAAGAGGATCTACAATTTCGAGGGACGTATCGCGCGCCGCGATAGATTCTATATTTCGAGGGACGTTCTCGCGGCGCGATGGTTACTATTATTGAGGTTCGTGTCGTGCACCACGACAGATGCATGGACAGATATGTCCCCCATAAGTCCCGCACTGAGAGACTGCAGGTGTGTATCACTAGGTAAGACATGTATCGTTATACTTGACATTAAGACTGGCAAACAGACAGGACCGGGTCAACAGGACCGGTTTTATCGGTAATCGGACAGGTACCGGTTTTTTCTTATCGGATTTTCTTACCGGTACCGGATTTTACCGGACCGATTTTACCAGAAAAGTCTCCCTGTTCCGCCCGGTCCATTAGTAACCGGTTTGGAACCGGATTGGACCGGTTTGGAACCAGGTCTTACCGGTTCTTCCATTTTTTTTTAAAATTTTAATTATTTTAATTATTATATAATATTATATATTTATATTAAAACTTCAATTAAAAACTTTAAAGTTTATATAAGTTTCAAATTAAATTTATACTTTAATGTTTATATTGAATTTAAAGTTTCAAATTGAATTTAAAGTTTTATATTGAGTTTAATGTTTTTTAAACTTTATATTGAATTTAAAGTTTGAAATTAGATTTAAACTTTAAAGTTTATATTGTATTTAAAGTTTTAATATAAACTTTTATTAAAATAATTAAAAATTAAATTTATAAAATGACATGAATTAAATAGAAGAGACTATTATAAAAGAAAAAATCAAGGCGAATATCCGTATATTTATTCAAATAAATAAATTATACAATACAAATATTAGAAAGAGAATAAGAGTACATAATTTAGGAGGAATTGAATAGTAAATTAGTAATTATTATACTAACAATTCCATTGTTTTTTAAATTCTTTTTGTAAATTTTGTATCATTTGAAAAGAAAGATTTTTTGGAATTGGCATTTGTCGTTCTTCTTTCATGGCTTCCATGCCATCATCACTATTCTCACCAAATATTTCATCTATTTGGTCTTCTATATGGCTACTTAATAGTGGTAGTCCGGTGTTTCTTCTTTCGGCATTGACCCAATCTCGAAACAACACTGACATTTCCAAAATGTCCTTTGCTAATGAATATCGATGATCTCCAATAATAAATCTCGCTGCACTAAAGGCTTGCTCCGAAGCGACCGATGATGCTTGAATCGCTAGCACATCTCGAACAATCCTAGAAAGGGTCGAAAATTGTTTTTCACGATTCTTCCACCAATTTAATATTCGAGGTTGAAGTTCTCCTTCGTCACGCCTAATCTTTTCCCGTGCCTAATTGAAATATAAATCAAAATCATTATTAGTTTCATCACTTTCAAGCTCAAGATATTCATCCATCACATCATCCGTATTATCACTTTTAGGCTTAGAAGATGAAGATTCAACTATTGGAATATTTTTTTCCATAACTTTATATGCATTATATAAATCTTTAACTTTTGTATAAATGCTACTTTTACATTGTTCAACACTAGGAGTTTCATCATCTTTAATTTCTAAATTTTATAAATCTTTTCAATCATTCTTTCAACATCTCTTAATTTATAATTTGGGTTGAAAGTAGTAGTAGTCAAATAGATTTGAGGAATAGGGAAAAAATATTTTTTGAATTTTTCAATCATAAAAGCAACTGAATCTCTAAAATGTTCTTTTCCTTTATATTTAGCAAATTCAATTGAAATAGCACAAATATTTACTAAAACAGAAGAAATAGTAGGATAGTATTGACCAGAACATTCATTTGTTGCTTTATAAAGAACTTTTAACAAATCAATCAGTTCTTTTGTATTTTGCCAATCTTCAAAGTCAATTCTTAAATTCGGATCCGCATTATGAGTATTAAAAACTAATTGTAGCGGTTCTTGATAAACATAAGCAACTTGAAGCATTTCAAATAAAGAAGTCCATCTAGTACATATTTCTTTTGGAATTTTTCTATATGCAAGTCCACATTCATTACAACGATTTTTAAATTCAGTAATTCAAGCTTTTACTTTAGCTTTGAAAATCCAATTACAAGCAAGTCTAAGTTTTTCACAAGAAACTCCAAATTGAGAAATACCATCTTTTACTATTAAATTATAAACATGTGCGGCACACTTAATATGAAAACAACCATTATCAATTGGACAAAGTCTAATTTTTAAATAATCAACAGCACTTAAATTATTAGAAGCATTATCTAAAGTGACACTCATTATTTTATCACAGATCCATAATATTGTAAAATAGAGCCTACTTTTGATGCTATATAAGAACCGGTTTTATTTTCTTCAACATATTTATACGCTAATATTCATTTTTGCATGTTCCATTCATGGTCAATCCAATGGACAGTAAGTGTAAAATAATCGTTACCATTAGGATTACGTCTCATATCGGAAGTAATAGATAACCTACCATCATAATAAGCAAATAAACAATAAAGAAAATGAGAATATTCTTTTTGATATTTAAAAAGATCACTTTTAATTGTATTTCTTGGAATACCTTCATAATCTAGGTTATATAATTCTCGAATATAATGAACAAAACCAGGATGAGAAGAAAATGAAAAAGGTAAACCACAAACAACAACCATTTTAGCTAATTCTCTACGATCTTTTTCTTTACTATATGTGCGGTGTGTGCTTCGACTAGCCGGGTTAGACATATTTAATACACCTTGAACCATATTAGAACCTCCAGCACACATAGAACTTTCGGGTATGGGTGTTCCATTTCTATTAGCTCTTTCTATATCATCTAGGCGAGCAAATTCTTTATTACACTTTTGTAAATGTGTTCTTAGTCGTCCCGTTTCCCCTTGTGTACCCGTACTTACATGTTTCATTACCAATTTACATTTAGTGCACGTAACAATAGTTTTTTCCTTATTTTGTATCAAAAATTTCCATACTAACGACCTTTTAACATGTACGACAGCGACATTTGAAATAGTAGGTAAAGAGGAGACTTCGCTAACCGGACTAGTCGGGGTAGGGGTCTCTTCATCTTCCTCATTTATCTCTACTTCTTCTTCTAATTCTTCATCAAAATTAGTATAAGGTCTATTTAAAGACTCATGATCTACTTCATCTTCAGAATTAAATTCAATAGGTCTTGGTGACGTAAGAAAAGTTTTATTAACACGAGTATAATCATTAGTATTAACTAAATATCTAGGTGGAAAATTTTTAAAACAAGAACTACTTACTCCTCCCTTTTTATTTTTTAATTTTGACATTGGTCTTTTACCACTATTTCTTTCCGAATTCATGTAAAAATTTAAAACAGATAAATATTAAGAGAAAAATAAGCAAAATAATATAATAAAAGAGATAAAACAACTAAATTAATAAAAAAATAAAAATTAAAGTTAATAGTTGGAACGAATGTACCAAACGTCTACGTAGAAGTAGACGTATAACCAAAGCCGAATTTTATAGATGTCGATTGTAGCTTCCGAAATTCAAACTTCAACTCAATATCACAATATAATAATTAATAATTTATGAGAGATTTATAATTGAGAGTATGAGACTTTGAGAGATTGTATAATATTGTATAAGTATTGAATTTGTGATTTAAAATGGGAAAAAATGGTATATTTATAGTGTAAATGGGTTAGAAGGGGGTGGGGGTCATATTAGACCGTTTTGGGCCCCAGCCCAACGACTAGAATGGCCCAACGGTCATATAAAACGGTAACATTAAAAATATAAAAAATAAAAATAAAAAAACCGGCTAAACCGGTTCTTACCGAATCGGACCGATCGGAACCGGTTCTTACCAAACCGGTTTTACCGGATAAAAAACCAGGAACCAGTCCAGTACCCGGTCCTGTATACTAAAAGACCGGTCCTTACCGGTTCAACTGGTACCGGACGGACCCGTCCGGGAACCGGATTGGAACCGGACCGGACCAGCCAAAAACCGGTCCGTTTGCCAGCCTTACTTGACATTGCATTCCATTGCATTGCACATACTTATCATTAGTGAATTTGAGATCTTGTTTTGATGATTTTTTGATTGCCTTTCTGCGGAACTTATGATTAATGAATATTGAGCTTGTTATTGAGGATAGTTAATTTGTTGAAGTGTTATTATTGAGGATATGTAATTTGTTGAAGTATTGTTGTTGAGGATATGTATTTTGTTGATGTGTTTTTTTTGAGGATATGTAATTTGTTGAAGTGTTGTGGTTGAGGATATGTAATTTTTCACAATGTTGTTGTGGAGGATATATAATTTGTCTAAGTGTCGTTGTTGAGCTACGTGCTATGTCAACTATGAGCTGTTAGGTTGGACTGATTTTCTATGCAGGTTGTAGTTGTGGAGGTTCGATTCGGGTTGTAGGAGTACTCATATTTCATCCTCTTAGCTTGTGTTTAGAGGTTTACTTATTTAGTACCGTGTGGTTTGGTACTCACCCCTTGCGTCTATAATTTTTTGAAGGTCACTAGCCCGGGCCGTTGTGATGTATTCTCTTCTTTTACGATGCTTCTTGGAGATATGTGAGGTAGCTGTTTGGCGTATCAACATAGTTTTTTTCTCCTAATTATAATCCTATTCTATTCTAGAAACAAGTTCATTTGAGACTTGAGTTTTCTTTTGAATCTATTATAATACTTTAAAGGCTTGTACACTGACCACTAGGTTTTGGGGTACAATATAAGTTGATAGTAAATTTTTCGCATTTTATTGTAACATTTGAGTTTTAGGCTGACTTGTATTGGTGGGATAAGACGAGTGACACTCACGTCCATTTTTTGGTCGTGACAAAAATTGTATCAAAGCCCAGGTTTAGAGGTCTCACGTGTATACAAGTCGAGTCTAAGTAGAGACTCGAGTTTCAGTACGTAGACGTCTGTACTTGTCTTCGAGAAGCTATAATGACTTTTAAGAAAAATCTTCAATTCTTGAATCTCAATCGTGCGTACTTGTTCAGTTTTGATTCATATTTCTTTACTCCATTGACTCTCACTTATAGTTAAGTTTCGTGTGTGGTTTATGTGCGCAACTGATGTGTCGTGTATGGCTTGAATTCCACACCTAATACAACAGTGAAAGTGATAAGCTTATGAAAAGATAGTGTGATTAGATTTAAATTTTCAGCAATTTGAAGGGGTTGGGCAAGGTTAGTTGCCCGGTAGAGAGAATAGTACGATTGGGATATATGCAATATTTAACATGGTTTAAAGTGAAATTATTAAAGAATGACTAGATAATAAATGTTGTGACTTTGAAATATAAAGTTTGTAAAGCTCCGTAACATCTATGGGTTTCTTAGCGAAAGATGAAAATAATGTGCACCAATTGAGCACAGAATTTCTACTAAACTTTAGATATTAAGTGTATATCAAAAAGGGTCATGACACCACTACTACAATAGCACCGATGCTTACTTGGTTAAAGTTATGAAGTTTGTTACTTTTGATATTGACCTGACCTATGAAAGAATGCATATAGCTTGGGTTAGATTAAAAAATGATTTAGCAATATTTTACAGTTATTCGATGAGTATAAAGGTGTGGCGTATTTGGATATGATATTCTGGGTAGGCATGATATGTTCTAGTAGTGAATTTAACGATGTTTCACGATATGGTGATAATTGTATATGAAGCCGGATATATCAATTGTCATGTGTGAATACTAACAACTTAAAGAGTTATAGGTTGTATCACACGATCGTATAATGAGATTTAATGTTGCATTCACATTGGAGAAACCAACTAAGTTGTTGCAACGATGTTTGTGGATAAGCATTTGTATAAGGAAAATTTTAGTGATGGATCATTGATACAGTATTAATGTATTAAGTTGAGAAATGTATCCTGAAGGTCCTAAATAAGGACCAATGATTTCATCTTAAGGTCCAAAGAAACGAATAGATACCAGAATGACAAGCTTCTAGGTAAAGAAAATCTCAAGGAGTATACTTGTGTGAACTAATTGAAACTTTTAATAGAAAGTGTGTATAAAACTGGGTTAGTCCTTTGATTTTAGTTGGTATAACTAGATTTAATTTGTCATGTCGATGAAAAGATTGACATTAATGGCTACTAAGTATAATGAAAATAAGAGTTCATGATAAATTATGATTGGAATTTAACTATATGATAAGGTTGTTTGTTAAAAGGATTTTTTTGTGATAATGATCATTTTTGAGTATCTAAGGTTATGGTGTGCCATTATTTGATTAATAGTTTGGCTTTATGGATAGTTATATGAGATGTTGGGACACCACTCAAATAGAATTGCAAGGAGCTAACCCATAGTGAAAAGAATTAGTGGCATGTATTTTAGCCTTATTTAAGAGGAAAGAACAACAATGTTTACTTAAATTTTGAGGACAAAAGATGTGTCTTTAGAGAATACAATTAGACTGAAAGGCACGTGATTTCATCGGTTTTGCTCTAAGTCATGGTAATAGTCTCATGGGTTTATAAGATTGGTTAAAATAATTGAATAATATTATATAAAGAAGTATATATGTGTTCAATGTGAGTGTGGTAATGTGTTTTTGTGATTTTTTAGTCTGATCATTGGCACAGTTGGAATCATAATTCAAAGTTTTCATTGTGAATCTATATTTGTGGTTGTATGTTTTGTGAAGGTGTGGATTAGTAAGATAAGAAATAATCGATCGCATTTAAAATATGAACATTTGGATGAACTTGTACATGGTTTGAGTCATAAAGCGTATTATTTTGATTTTCAAAGGACCTAAGAAAGGGTTTCACAAAAAAAATTATTAAGATATGATAAAAATGTCAAGGATTTTTGGTGAAAGAATAAGATAGATGAGTGAGTTAGTAAAAAGAAAAAAAGTATGATATATTGAATAATTTAAACTAGTTAAAATTTGTGTCATGGAAGGTATTTAAGAAGACAAAGGTATAAGACCTCTCATTTTGACCTGTAGCGCAGAGTGGAAAGTTTTATCGATTTTTGTCTTTGTACTTAGATATGAGTGTGAGATGTGAACTGATTTGGTACTGACTTTCATAAATATTAAGTTTTTGGTTGGATGACAAACAACTAGGTGTGAAAGACTCTACGTGATTATGTCAAGTTAGATTTTTCGAATTATGATATGTAACTTATTGATGTTCGATGGTGTGAACCTACAATTATACATGAGTAATGAGGATTTGAGGGGATTGGAGCTACATTGTTGTGGGACGATATAAATTCTTATGACGTGTTACATAATTAATGGTGAGTAAAGGATATGAGTTTATAGTATACCAATTTATTAGAGTGACCAAGAATATTTCTTAATTATTGGTACGAGGTATATGATTGTTTTCAATATTAGTTGAAATTTGATTCAAAAAGGTTACATGGAGTTGATATTGAGTGTGATTCAATTATTGTATCTCGATGGTAATATACTTTTAGATCTGAAATTAGTGCAATCAGTTTCTGGCGTGACTTGTATTTGCCATGAAATGCTTAAATGGAAAAAGAGGGAGTCATAGCTAAAAAAAAATTGAAGGCGATATTTTGTTTACTAAGAATACTTTAATACTAATGAAAGGTTTAGAGTAAGGTAAATGATTGATGCAGTTACGATGTTTGTCAGTATTAAGAGTTTTGGCTTTAGCGAAGTATTGTGAGAAGTATGTGGGGTTTGATGTATCATGTACTTGTAATATTGTAATGGGGATGATTGTGAGTGGCTAAAAAATCAAAGATTTGGAGAATCATATGAATGACAATGTTTGTTATGGGCTCTATGGACAGAGTAAATTGTGTTAATCAATTTTGCTTTCGTATATTTTATCTGACCAACCTACTTCGTATTGGAAATAATTTGGAGTATAATTTGATTTATATGCTCACATGTATTTTTATATCCACGAGGAAATCTCTAGTGGTGGATCGGTGTACCTATCCTCTTATGTCCTCTTGATAGGGTAGGATCCTTGGATAAACTTGATCATTTCCCTCTTTGGGTTAGATAAGTCTGATCCTACCTTGATAAAATTTGTCTTGGTTTGTGCACTATGAGTATATGGTGGTTAGTTGTAGTTCACTTTTTGTTGTAGTCGGTATTGGCTCAGAATGTACCATGGCTATGTAGGAAAAGAGTCATCTTGATGGTTATGTTATGGTCTAGAGAGATTTGGTTCATATTGGGTTCATGGGTTTGCCTTTGACTAGGTAATCACTCTTGATTAAAAGATTTGCCAAATTTTAGTTCGGAATTTCAATTCTTGATAATTGAACTTGATGGAATGGTCCTAAGTATGAGTTTACTAGGAGAGAGGAACATGACTCTGAAGTCATACCTTAGGTCCTTGGTATTCGTTAGTATTTGACTTTCTTTTACTTTATGTTCCGGGAAGAACATGAATTTTTGTCACGACCCAAAATTGGACGTGATGACACTCGTCTTATCCCACCACGACAAGTAAGCCTAAAATCCAATATCTAACAAAGGATGGATGTAAATAACAATCCAACAACAATTTTTATTATAAAAACAAGTCATCTTAATTCAATTCCCAAAATCAGGTTGTCACGTGCACAAGCCTCTAATGTAAGTATTAGAATTGAAATAAAATAGAAGTCTAAAATGAAGTTGTCTTTCAATTAAAAATAAAGTCATAAACTAGAGTAGGAAAATTCGCTGAGATGACAAGCAGTTACCTCACAATCCTCCACAAGATATCTCGGAAACGAAAAGAATGAGAGGTATCACGAAGATCCATGCTCATAACCTACAATAGCAATGCAAACATCGAAAGACCACGAGCTACCTCACCTGCTTTTTTCATATGTCACTGGATATACATATCCTAATTCCTAATAACTATATAGCAATCCTTACACCAATTTTATTTATAAAATGTAGTCATAATAATTTTCCAAGGACTCACAAGCACTATTCACTATGACTTAAATATTTTTAACCCAATTACACAAGTATTGCCTTTTCTTATTATTTTTTTCTTTCGGATTTTCAGTAATACAAAAAAGTTATTTAAAAAAACATCAATACTCAATGATTACATCATTATTGGTTAACACCACACCAAGAAAACCCACAAAAAATCATGTATATACATATATAATTTTTTTTTTCAAGTTCAAACATTAGAGACAAGATATGCACTCCAATTTCATTATTCCACTTTCTTTAATATGTAATAAATATAAACAACCGTCAAAAATTAATGTATGCGAATAGATTTGAAACTAAATTGAGATAAGCTTACAAAGAGGTTAAATCTCCGTTGCCGATGTTGCACGAAGTCACGTTTTAGGGTAGTTTTCCTTTCCTCTATTTCTTTAAATAGTAATTATAGTAATATTATTAAATTTAACCTATTTATTTTTAATATACGAGGGACAAATAGTATAAAATCTTAAATAAATTATCACATTAGCCCACTAACTAGCTATTAATTTAATTATCTATGATCACCCATCCATCAATTAACTCAAGTTAAACAAATAATTCAAATTTCCAAAAATGACCTTCCGCGTCATTACAATTTTAGTGGTGGATAATGTAATGACCCGAAAGGTCATTTTTGAAACTTTTGAATATTCATTTAACTAAGAGTAAATTAATTGATGGTTAATTATTGAATAACTAATTTAAGTAATCACCCGAAAGATCATTTTTGAAAATTTTGAATATTCATTTATCTAAGTATAAATTTATTGATTGTTAATTATTAAATAACTAATTTTAGTTAATAATTATGGTTATGTTTATAATTTTTTTAACCATATACCAATTACCCTTATAGGAAATAAATTATTAGGGTTAGAAATTTTTAAGTTCATAACTTTAAGAAAAGAAACGGAGGCATACCTGCGTATAGCGACGAATGGCGTGAAACTGCAATTCACGATCAGGTAACATTCATGAATTCATTCATTATGCTATTGAAAAGTGTTGGGTTTTCTTGTAAACTAAAATATTATGTCCATAATTTAGGTTTTTAGTGTTTCTCTAATTCTTTCTTATAATTGTCAGATATAATTTAAGTTTTGATATATTGAGATAGGTAAATAAATATAAAATGTAATGTATTTGTTGATAGCATAAGACTTGTGATATTTGAGGAATTAAGACTTAACCCTAGACTTGAAAATTGAAAAAAGTTAAAAGAGTTGATATGTCAAATGACATCAAAAGTTAAGAACTTGATTATAAATTTGTGCTCTATGATTTTTTGTCTATGTTTGACACATAGTGATTGGACGTTGTTAGTTTAAAATCTTATTGTGATTAATAGGAATAGATTGTATTGGTTTGAAAGTACAACGAAAAGAAAAGGATCAAGTTCAGAGTGTTTGTTCGACTATTTGAGGCAAGTGGATTTCTAAACTCTTGTTAAGTGTATGGAATACATGTATTTCCTTGTGGTATATATTTGGGAGTAACACGATTGGTGATGGGTTGACTTGTCCACATTGATTATCTCTAATGATGAAAAAAAGGGTAACGAAAGGTCATGTGATTAATTGCCTATGTGTGACGTGTTGAGATAGGTTTGAAGGCTTGTTGAATCATTATTAATGTGATATCATGTTTGTGTTGCTGTGAATTGTGCAATGTTATGAAAATGGTCATCTCTTCATTATTTGTAAACATGTCATTTGTATTATTCTGAGATATAGTTGTGACAAGTGTTATGTGCATTGAGAAAGAATGAGAACCTAAAGAGGATCTACCACTTCGAGCAACGTATCGTGCACCGCGATGGATATATAGTTCGAGGAAAGTATCTCACGCCGTGATGGTTACTATTATCAAGAGTTGTTTCATGCGCCGTGATAGATGCCTGGACAAATATGTCCCCCATGGGTCCCAGACTGAGAGACAGCGGGTGTGTATCACTAGGTTAGACATGGATCATTATACTTGACATTGCATTCTATTGTATTACTCATACTTATTATTAGTGAACTTGATATCGTATTTTGATGGTCTTGTGATTGCCTTTCTACGGAACTTGTGATTGATAAATATTGATCTTGTTATTAAGGATATATAATTTGTTGAAGTATTGTTGTTGAGGATATGTAATAGGTTGAAGTATTGTTGTTGAGGATATGTATTTTTTTGAAGTGTCACTGTTGAGGATTGTAATTTGTTGAAGTGTTGTTGTTGAAGTGTTGTTGTTGAAGATATGTAATTTGTCAAAGTGTTGTTGTCGATGATATGTAATTTATGTAAGTGTTGTTGTTGAGCTACGTGCTATGTAAACTGTGAGATGTTAGGTTGGACTTATTTTTATGCAGGTTGTAGTTGTGGAGGTTCGATTAGGGTGGTAGGAGTACTCGTATTTCATCCTCTTAGCTTGTTTTTAGAGGTTTACTTGTTGAGTACCGTGTGGTTTGTTACTCACCCCTTGCTTCTACAAATTTTTTTGTAGGTTACTAGCCCGGGCCTTTTATGATGTATTCTATTCTTTTTCGAGGCTTCTTGGAGATTTGTGAGGAAGCTGTTTGTTGTATCAACAGACTGTCTTTTTTCTTTAATTATGATATTGTTCTATTCTAGAAACAAGTTTATTTGAGACTGGAGTTTTCTTTTGAATCTATTCTAATACTTTAGAAACTTATACACGTGACCACCAAGTTTTGGGGTATAATGTAAGTTGATAGTATTTTTTTTTGCATTTTATTGTGATAGTTGAGTTTTAGAATGACTTGTCTTTATGGGATAACACATAGTAATTGTCTGCATTGATTAATTTCTAATTATGAAAAAGTGGTAACAAAAGGCAACGTGATTAATTATTTATGTGTGATGTGTTGAGAAAGGTTTGAAGACTTGTTGAATCATTGCTGAGGTGATATCATGTTTGTGTTACTCCAAATAATGCAATGTTACGAAAATGGTTATCTCCTCATTATGAGTGTGAACATGTAATTTGGATTATTCTGATACATGGTTGTGACAAGTGTCATATGCATGAGAAAAAATTAGAACATAAAGAGGGTGTACCATTTCGAGGGACGTATCGCGCGTCACAATGGATACTATATTTCAAGGGACGTATCGCGCGCCACGTTGGATACTAAATTTAGAGGGAGGTATCGCGAGCCGCGATGGTTACTATAATCGAAGGTCGTGTCGTGCGCCGCGAAAGATTCATGGACAGATATGTCCCCCATGGGTCCCGTACTGAGAGACAGTGAGTGTGTTTCACTAGGCCAGACATGCATCGTTATACTTGACATTGCATTGCACATACTTATCATTAGTGAACTTGATACTATGTTTTGCTGATTTTGTGAATGCCTTTATATGAAATTGGTGATTGATGAATACTGAGCTTGTTGTTGAGGATATGCAATTTGTTAAAGTATTGTTGTTGAAGATATGTAATTTGTCAAATGTTGTTGAGAACATATAATTTTGTCAAAGTGTTGTTGTTTAGGATATGCAATTAGTTAAAGTATTATTGTTAAGGATATATAATTTGTTAAAGTATTTGTGTTAAGGGCATGAAATTTGTCAAAGAGTTGATGTTGAGGATATGTAATTTGTTTAAATGTTCTTGTTGAACTACGTGCTATGTAAACTGTGAGCTGTTAGGTTGGGCTTAATTTTATGCAGGTTGTAGTTGTGGAGGTTTGGTTGGGGTGGTAGGAGTACTCGTATTTCATCCCCTTAGATTGTGTGTAAAAAATTTACTTGCTGAGTACCGTGTGGTTTGGTACTCACCCCTTGCTTCTATAACTTTTTTGTAGGTTACTAGCCCGAACCTTTATGATATATTCACTTTTTTTTGCGAGGATTTTTGTGAGATTTTTGAGGTAGTTATTTGTCTTCTCAATAGACATTTTTACTCCTGATTATGATTTTGTTCTACTCTAAACACAATATCATATGAGACTTATAATTTATTTTGAATCAATTGTAATACTATAGAAGCTTGAACACGTGACAACTAGGTTTTGGGGTTATAATTTAAGTTGTAATAAATTTTCTGCATTTTATTGCATTAGTTGTGTTTTAGGCTGACTTGTCTTGGTGGGATATGACGAGTGTCATCACACTCAAATTTTGGGTCGTGAATTTCATTATCTATGTTTGTGGACAATAATGATCTGTATTTAGTTATTATTATATTTACTTTTTGAATCAAACATAACCGTAAGTATGCTCACACAATCTCTATTATCATCGTGTATGTGTTTCTTAAATATAGTAATTTATTTATTTATATTTAGAGACTTATATATAACTTAAATAATTATTTGACTACTTGTAAAGATATATATAATCAACATATGAGATATTAAAATTTAATTATGATTAATCTTAATTTAGTTAAAGATATAGTGTATTTAAATTATGTTTTTCAGTTAAATATCTATTAAATTTTCAATGAAGTGATCTTACCCGTAGAGCATAATGTCAAGTATTATCTTTAAAAATGTGTGGAAAAATAAAAATGTTGGATATTGACATGATTAAAGAAAAAAAATATTTAGAAAGACAATTTTACACTGATTGTCAAATAGTTTTCCACTTATACAAGTGGATATTTGTGGTTATCACTTCATTTAGTTACATCTTCTTGAAAATAAAAATAAATATTGTAGATATTGGATTAAAGCATTTTTACTATCTAATTCATTGTAATTAACTCCATGATTTATATGTATTTGTTACGACCCAAAACGAGCCGCGAGTTGTACCCACACTTATCCTCCTATGTGAGTGAACCAACAAATCTAGACCCCAACATTTACCAACATTTCAACCAGAGTGAACAAAATATAATGCGGAAGACTCAAAACTCATTAACGAAAATCAATTAAATAACTTCTAAAACTCAATACTTATTATTCCCAAAATCTTGAAGTCATCACATCAAGAACATCTATCCTCAAATTTCTAAATCTAAGAGTATTAAGAAGATAAAATAAGTAAAAAGATGGTCCATGTCCGAACTTCAAGACATCAAGACGCGAAGGAGAGAATCCAGCACGAGCTAGGAACAATAGCTCACCCTGAATTCCGATATGCTGTAGACTGGCTAGATCTGAGGACGAGTCGAAGTTGATGGCACGCTTGCTGCACTCCACAAATAACAAAGAAGAAAATTTCAAGTAGGGATCAATAGAAGGAACACGTACTGAGTAGATATCATCGGTCAACTCAGAATAGAAAGCAATATGTACTGAATAATAATATAAAATCAACCATAATACTCAACGGTGAAAATCAACAAGTATAAGAACCATTGACAACAACACCAAGCACACCTATGAGGACTCAAGCCTCCACACCATACTCATTTGAGAATTAGGTTCTTTGAATTTGAGTACATTAACCTATTTCAAGATTCATTCTCTTCATTATTATCGTGTCGGAACGTGACACTTCGATCCCCTATGTAACGACCTGTTTAGTTGTTTTGAGCAGCAGATTTTATTTCTGGAAAAATTGTCTTGGTCGACGGATCCCACGACGGACCGTCGAGGGGGTCTCGTTCCAAAACACTTAGAATTCTGAAATTTAGGTACTGAAATCGACTCTCTGAACTTCGTGACGACATGGCAGGACGGACCGTCGTGGGAACGACGGACCGTCAAAGACTCTTCAAGGAATTGAGTCTCTGAACTCTGTGACGGAAGCAGCAGGAGGTACCGTCGCACGCACAACGGACCGTCACAGGCTGCGTAATCCCAGGCTGGGTCGGATTTCTTTAAATGTTTTAAGGGTCGTTTTGGATTATTCCTGTTATAATTATAAATTTAGTGGGTTAATGTTTATAATTTAACTACTTGAGGGTTAAAGGAGATAACCTTGAATTAATTAATGGGTTAATTCATCATCTTTCATACTTAATTATATGCTACTTAGGGTAAAAGAAAGAGGGTTTGAATAAGAAAAATAGTAAGAACAAGGAGAGGGAAAGAGAACGATCGAGAGAAGAGGGAAACGAAGAGGAAACAAATCTTTAGGAAATTGCTTGCTTGATCACGAATCTTCGGTGGAGGTAGGTTATGGTTTTTATGCTATTCGTAGTAGACTCTTAATAGCGAATGATATGTGTTGGGTAGTATTATAAAACCTTCTATATGCTTAATTGTGTGCTTACCTGATGTGATTATATAATTGTGATGAATAAGCATGATGAGTCTATTGAATCTCTAATCCTAAATTTACCTTGTTAATGATGATGCCTTGGTATAAAAGAAGGCTTGATGAACTAAAGTAATGAGGTTGATGATGCCTTTGTATAAAAGAAGGCTTTATGAACTAAAGTAATGATGTTGATGATGCCTTGGTATAAAAGAAGGCTTGATGAATTAATAGAATGAGATTAGTGGAGCGGGTGTCATGAACCGACACGTAGAATTAGGGGATCGGGTGTCACGAACCGACACATAGAATTAGGGGATCGGGTGTCACGAACTGACACATAGAATTAGGGGATCGGGTGTCACGAACCGACACGTAGAATTAGGGGGATCGGGTATCACGAACCGACACGTAGTACTAGGGGATCGGAGTGTCACGTTCCGACACGAGAGAAATAAAGATAATGAATCTTTAATTATGGTAATATACTCAGATTTAATGAACCTATTTCCCAAAGGAGTATGGTATGGAGGCTTGAGTCCTCATGGGTGTACTTGGCGTACTTATTAATGATTATAGTACTTGTTGTTTCTACTTGTTGAGTATTGTAGTTGATTTTATGATATTATCTGATATATACTGTTTTCTATTTTGAGTTGGCCGATGATACCTACTCAGTACCTGTGTTTTGTACTGACCCCTACTTGTATGTTTTCTTTTTATTATTTGTGGAGTGCAGCAAACGTACCGTCTTCTTCAACTCAACCGCAACTCTAGTCAGTCTTCATTACACCGAATTTCACGGTGAGCTAATGCTTCTAGCTTGGACTGTATCTTCCTCTTCATGTCTTGATGCCTTGAACTTCCGGCATGGACTAGCTTTTTACTTATTTTAGCTTCTTAGATACTCTTAGATTAGTAATTTGAGGATAGATGTTCTTGTGATGATGACTTCCAGATTTTGGGAATAATAAGTATTGAGTTTTAGAAGTTATTTATTGATTTCGTTAATGAGTTTTAAGTCTTCCGCATTGTATTCTGTTTATTATGGTTAAAACGTTGGGGTTTAGATTTGCTGGTTCGCTCACATAGGAGGATAAATGTGGGTACCACTCACGACGCGTTTTGGGTAAAACATTCCATTCATAGAAACCTTGTGGTACTGTGAATGTTGTTAGCTGTTTAGATTCTTCTTCAAGTTTTAGGTGATAAAATCCTGATTTACAGTCAAATTTACTAAAATTGTTATATCCTTGTATTTGTCTTATTTTTAGTATCTTATTCGGTATTGGGTAATTATATATTTTAGTTTTAGCATTTAGGTTGCGATAATCTATAACCACTCTACTTTTACCTCGTTTTTGTTCACTATGTTTATTAACTATAAATGCTGGACTTGTATGTTTGCTATTGCTTTCTTGTATATAATTATTCTCTAATAGTTCATCTATATGTATTTTGAATTCTTTTAAATCATCAAAATTATATTTTAACGGTTAACGGTTTTTGTGTTATTATGTTGTGTTCATCTATTAATTCAATTTTTATTTTTGTCTTATGTTTTTCCAATCCTTGTAATGGATTTTCATTATAAAGTAATTCTAGTTGTTCATTAATTATTTTGACTTTATCTATTGTAAATATGATGATTTCTAATTGTGTTATTTGATTTTTATTTATATTTTCCATTTCTTGGTTTATTTTTTTCACTTCCTTTTATCCATTCTATAGGCTTACGTTGTTTGTTATTTACTCTTTTTGCTCCTATCTTATTTCCGCATGGTGTAGTAAACCACCAATGTGTTTTTGTTATTATATGTGGGTAAAATTTATCTAGAAATGGCAATCCTAATAACATATCTTTCGTTGTAAACTCAAAATTGTACATTTCTTCTATTGTTAGTATTTTATCCCATATTTATATTTTTATATTTTTTGCTTTATATGCAATCACACTTCCGTCATTATTAAATCCTGTTACTACCATAGGTGTTTTTAATTTTTCCCATTAAACATCTGGTAAACAATTATATTTACATATGTTTGCTTCTGCTCCTGTATCTATCATAGGGGTATAATATCTGTTGTGATATCCTTCTACAATAATTTTTGCAAGTATATATATTTTCATTATTCATTTCATTGTTTTAGTGATAATTTTCTTATTTTGACAAGTTATTGTTAGTTGTTCATTTTCTATATTGTATAGTTTAACTTTTCCTAACCATTTTATTCCTAATGTAATGTTCTGGTTTCCTTGATTAATTTTAAATGGTATTATTAACGGTATTCCTCCTATAATTATTTCCTTTTCTGTTATTTCTTCGTTCGTATTTATTATCTCGCTAGGTAGTCCGGGGCATAATTGTCCTATTTTTATAATTTCTGTTTCTAATACTAATTCTCTTATTATGTAATTTTCTTCTTGTCCTGTATTTATTAAAATTTTATATCTTCTTTGGTCTACTATTCCTGTTATAAAATAATGGTATGTTGTTATATCTTCTAATAAATTTTTTGGAATTTCATAGTTTCTTCTAGATGTACTCATTCTTGATGTGGTAGTTGTTGTTAGTGTATTTGGTACGCTTGAAGTACTTAATCTTTCTTTTACTATTTCTAAATTTTCTTCTATGTCAATTTCTTTATAACTATAGTCATTATTATCTATTATAGTAATTATTTTTTCAAAGGGATTTTCTACTTTTATTCTATCAATTTTATTTCTCGCTGTTACTTTGTGTTTTGTTGTTAAAATATATAAGTTTTTATATCTTGCTGTGAATATTTTACTTCCTGGTGCTAGCTCTATTCCAGACATCTTCCAATACAAAACTAATGATTTATCTATATTTTTGTCTGTTAATGCTACTGAGTAGTTGACACTTATTATAAATTTAAATTTTTGGTATATTAAGTTTCTTTTTACTGAACTAATTACACTTTTCTCTATAGAGTGTATAATTCTATCATCTGCTAAGTATATTTCAATAGGTATATCTATTCCTTATCTAAAACAAGTTTTTATTAATATTTCTGTTCCTCCTAAATGTACATATTTTATAGGTGTTTTAGCTTTTATATCTTGTATTTCTTTATTTATTATTCGTTTACTTAGTATAGGTTTTTTTGCTTTTCCTCTTGTATATTTGCAATCTATGATGTGTTCTTTCTGACTAACTACATGGTATTCTTCTTTTTGTCGTTTATACCAATTTCTTAAGGTAGGTATTTCATGTACTTTTTCAACACTTAAATCTAATTCTTTTCCTTTTATTTATTCAAAAATTGTATTATCAAATATAATTTTTTATTCTGATAATTCTTCATTTTGATAATCTTCTTTAGATATTATTTTTATGTCCTCTTCAGTCATTATGTTTCATCTTCTATTTTATCATTATCTATATAAATATTTTCTTCTTCATTTTCAAATTCTATTTCTGATACTTCATATATACTATCATTTTCACTTAATTCATAGTCTATATATTCTATTTGCATATATTCATCATTATCGATCATTATTTCTGCAATTTGTTTTCTTTTTGGATCTTTAGTTAACTTAAAGTCTCTAGCTAAATGTCCTAACATTCCGCAATTATAACAAGTACATTGTGATTTTTTTTGTTTTTGGTCTGTATGGTCTTTTTATTTTATAATTTTTTACATAATATCTTTGTCTTGGTTTTTTATATTTATACCTAGTTTTAGTTTTTCAATAATTTTTATATTTTCTAGCTTTTTTTTTAATATATTATTTGTTTGTACATCCAAAATGTGGTGCTGTTTTATTTTTACAACAGGCTAAATTTTTAATTAATACTTTTTCTATTTTTATTTTTTCTTTTTGTTTTTCACATAGTTGTATTAACCATTGATGTAAAAAATTTATTCTAAATCCTAAAGTATCTGTTAATCCTTCATCATTCCAATCTTTAATTATTTTTGTACTGAATGGTTCTGGTAATTTTGTAAAATATTGTTGTCTTATTTCTTTTGCTTCATTCGTATTATATCTTGCTTTGTAACAATATTCTTTAAATGCACATGTGTATTCTTCTATGTAACACATTTTACATATAGCTAATTTTGTCATAAGTTGCCTATTTATCATTTTTTTTCTCTATTTTGTTCTCTTATATCTGTGGTCATACCACCGAATTCATTTCTTATTGCTAATTGATATTTATCTAATATATCTATATTT
The DNA here is from genome assembly GCA_027704785.1 of Solanum chmielewskii. Lineage (NCBI taxonomy): Eukaryota > Viridiplantae > Streptophyta > Magnoliopsida > Solanales > Solanaceae > Solanum > Solanum chmielewskii. Next base: position 23,522,016 of record JAKWIX010000322.1, on the reverse strand, counting down.
GTTGTTGATGGAGATCCTTCTATTTTTTTTATCACTTCTAAGTTTTTCTAAACTTTCTGGGGGTAGATTTTCTATCCATAATTTTATTGTTCCTACAAATGTTCTTTCTATATATCTTGGCGTTTCTCTAGTTGTTATTTTATTATCAATTAGTTGTTTAGATGTATTTCCTATCCATAGTAATATTGCTTTAGTTATATCTGTAACACAATCTAAATCTAAAAAATTATATTGTTCAGTTATTGGCTTAGGTGTCCATTTTTTATTTAATCTGCTATTCCAAATAGCCTTTGTTCTATCTGATTGTTCATAATTTTCTGTATAATATGTCGGTGGTGTCCAGTTAGGACTAGTTGTAGGACTATTATCTGGGATTTTAACTCCTGATGTGCTAGGTCGATTCACATCTCTTGTGTTTATTTCTAATTTTTTCGGTTTATTTACTTGTTCTAAAATTTCTGTGTATGTTTCACTTATATCACTTATTTCTGTGTTTTGATCATTTATTGTATCCGATTCATTTTCATCTATTTCATTTACTTCAAGATTTTCATTTAATTTTTGTTTCATCTCATTTATTTTATTAGTTAATTCGAGCTCTTTATCTTTTTCTATCTGTTTCTCTTTTTGTTTAGTTTCATATAATAATTTTAACTTAGCTAATTCTTTTTCTAATTCACATATTCTTATATTTTTTATTTCTTCTAGATGTTTTACTTCTTGCTTTGATTGCATTTTTATCTTTTCAATTTCTTTTGATTTATCTATTTCTTCATTTTCTTTTGTTATTCTTATCATAGCTGTTAGCCTATCTTCTAATTTCGCTATTTCTTTTTCTAGCATTATATATAAGTTATTTCCTATTTTTTTTATATCTTCTTCCTAAATTTGAAAATATTATTTTTATTGTTAATCCATCTTGGTTTTCTGTATCGACCTGTTTAGTATGTTCGAGTAGTAAAACTATTTTTGATAAAACCTGACTGGATCGACGGATCACACGACGGACCGTCATGGTCACGACGGACCGTGATGGACTCCGTCGTCCCACACTTGTGTAAATTCTTCTGTTGCTCTCCTCATTACCCTCGACGACAGGTAGGATGAACCGTCATATGCACAACAGTCCGTCGAGAGTTTCCGTTATAAAATACTTCAACTAAAAAATCAGGGTACTGGGATCAACTCTCTGAACATCGCGACGAAATTGCAGCACGGACCGTCGAAGATACGAAGGACCGTCACAAACCTCATTACTGAATTTGAGTCTCTGAACTTTGTGACGGACCTGCAGGACGGCCCGTCATAGATACGACGGACCGTCACGAGTTGCATAACCCTGACTAGGTCGGATTTCTGCTAAAAGTTTTAAAGGGGTGTTTTGGACCATTCATGACAAACTTTATGAAATTAGTGGGGTAAGTTTAATAATTTATTTACTTGGGGGTTAAAGGAGATAACCTTGAAATAAATAATGGGTTACTTTTGTCATAATGAATTATATGATAACTAGGGTAAAAGAAAAAGAATTTGGAGAGGAAAAATAAAAAGAACAGAGAGAGGGAGAACGAGCGAGAAAAGGGAGAAGCGAAGAGGAAAGCAAAGGCATTTGGAAGTAGCTTGTTTGATCACAATTCTTCGGTGGAGGTAGGTTATGGTTTGTTTCTATCTGATAGATAAACTCAAAATAGCGATCGATATGTGTTGGGTAGTATTGTAAACTCTTCTATATGCTTGATTGTGTGTTTGTATGTTGTGATGGTGGAAATCTTTAATCTTAGCCCTCTCCATTAAGATGATGCCTTGACATAAAGAAGGCTTGAAGACATAAAGTAATGAGATAAATGGATCGGGTGTCACGTTCCGACACGTAGTATTAAGGGATCGGGTGTCACGTTCCGACACGTAGTATTAAGGGATCGGGTGTCACGTTTCGACACGTAGTATTAAGGGATCGGGTGTCACGTTCTGACACGTAGAATTAGGGGATCGGAGTGTCACGTTCCGACACGATAATAATGAAGAGAAATAATTTTGAATTATGTTAATATACTCAATTCGAAGAACCTAATTCCCAAATGAGTATGGTGTGGAGGCTTGAGTCCTCATAGGTGTGCTTGGTGTTGTTGTCAATGGTTCTTATACTTGTGGATTGTCACCTGCTAAGTACAATGGTTGATTTTATATTATTATTCAATATATATTGCTTTCTATTCTGAGTTGGCCGATGATACCTACTCAGTACTTGTTCCTTGTATTGACCCATACTTGTATTCTCTTCTTTGTTATTTTGTGGAGTGCAGCAAGCGTGACATCGACATTGACTCGCCCTCAACTCTAGCTAGTCTCCAGCATATCAGAATTCATGGTGAGCTATTGTTCCTAGCTCGTGCTGGATTCTCTCCTTCGCGTCTTGATTTCTTGAAGTTCGGACATGGACCGTCCTTTTACTTATTTTATCTTCTTAATACTCTTAGATTTAGAAATTTGAGGATAGATGTTCTTGATGTGATGACGTCCAGATTTTGGCAGTAATAAGTATTGAGTTTTAGAAGTTATTCAATTGATTTTCGTTAATGAGTTTTGAGTCTTCCGCATTATATTTTGTTCACTATGGTTGAAATATTGGTAAATGTTGGGGTTTAGATTTGTTGGTTCGCTCACATAGGAGGATAAGTGTGGGTGCCACTCGCGGCTCATTTTGGGTCGTGACAAACTTGGTATCAGAGCATTAGGTTCGTTGGTCTCATCACACAAGAACGAGTCTAGTAGAGTCTTGAGGAACGGTAGGGGGACGCCCTTACTTTTCTTTGAGAGGCTATAGGACTTTAGGCAAAATTCCATTCTTTCTTCCTTCGTGCTATTACTTGGATCTAATTGGTATCTAGGTGATACAAATCGGTATCTGACATTCTCACTCTATTTTGCAGATGGCTAGAACTAGAGCAACAACTGTGCCAACACCAACACCGGCAAGACAGGGTGCGTCTGAGCTAGCCACTGGGGCTGTATCTCGAAGAGGAGCAGTGGCAAGAGGCCGTTATAGAGGTCGCGGGAGGACGTCCTTTAGAGGCAGAGGACAAACGCCTGGTCCAGCTAGTACTAGGGCGGTGACTCCTCCACCGACTGATGTGGTAGTAAGAGAGGGTGAGGAAGGGTAAAATGAGTAAGTGCAGGATGAGGAATTACCACCCCAACCTACCCCAGAGATGATTAACCAGGTTCTTACTTATCTTAAGTGTAATCTGATCAGGGCCAGATACCTATAGTGTTTTCTGCACCAACACCTCAGGTTCCGGGGGTACAACATGCAGCTGCTGTGGCTCCCCGCAGGTATGCCTCATTGGAAGTAGGCAGGTTTCCTCGGTTAACTACAGGGCCTATAATGACGAGTGATCAGCATGAACTTTTCACTAAATTCTTGAAATTGAAACCTCCAGTCTTCAAGGGTGCTGAATCTGAGGATGCCTATGATTTTCTGGTTGATTGTCATGAGCTGCTACATAAGATGGACATAGTAGAACGGTTCGGGGTTGAGTTTGTGACCTATCAGTTTCAGGGAAATGCAAAAATGTGGTGGCGGTCGTATGTTGAGTGTCAACCAGCATAGGCACCACCTATGACTTGGGCATCATTCTCTAGCTTATTTATGGAAAAGTATATACCCCGGACGTTGAGGGATAGGAGGAGAGATGAGTTCCTTAGTCTAGAGCAAGGCAGGATGTCTGTTACTGCTTATGAGGCTAAATTTTGTGCACTATCAAGGTATGCCACCCAACTTTGCTTCAGTCCACAAGAGCGGATTCGCCGTTTTGTGAAAGGATTGAAGTCAGATTTGCAGATCCAAGCCTTACAGGTAGCTGCTGCAGCAAAATCCTTTCAGGAAGTGGTTGAACTTTGAGATTGAGGTGGAGGGGATGAAGCCAGATAACTTCACCATGGCGTCGACCTCTAAGAAGTTCCGCACGGGAGGTGAGTTTAGTGGTTCTTTCTCCAGAGGGCAGAGTTCAGGAGGTTACCCAGCCCGACCTATTCAGTCTTCACTAGAGGCTGTAGCTGGGGGTCCATCGCAGACCAATCAACATTTCTCTGAGTTTGGAGGTTATCCCCAGACTTCGTCATTCTCACAGAGACCTATGCTAGACTCCAGAGATTGTTATGGATGTGGAGAGACTGGACATATTAGGAGAAATTGTCCAAAACAGAGTTACAGACCCCCAATAATTAGAGGTAGAGGTGGTCATGGGAGAGGCCGTCATTCTGGAGGACGTGTTAGTCAAGGTAATGGTGGTCACCAAATCAGCCGAGGTGGCGGGCAAGTTGGAACTACTGCAGCACAACATGGTAGGGGCAACAGACAGACAGATGATAGGGCCTATTGTTATGCTTTCCCCGGGAGATCTGAAGCAGAGGCATCTGATGTTGTTATCACAGGTAATCTTTTGGTTTGTGATTGCATGGCTTCTGTATTATTTGATCATGGATCCACATTTTCATATGTATCTTCCTCATTTGCTACTAGTCTTGATTTACATTGTGATTTGCTTGACATGCCTATTCGTGTCTCTACTCCTGTGGGTGAGTCTGTGATAGTTGAGAAAGTGTATAGGTCTTGTCTTGTGACTTTTGTGGGGAGCAATACTCATGTAGACTTGATTATTCTAGAGATGGTTGGTTTCGATGTAATTCTGGGTATGACTTGGCTTTCTTTAAATTTTGCAATCTTAGATTGTAATGCTAAAACTCTGACATTGGCCAAGCCTGGGACAGATCCGCTAGTGTGGGAGGGTGACTATATTTCCACCCCAGTTCGTATCATCTCATTTCTTCGTGCTAAGAGGATGGTTAGTAAGGGTTGTTTAGCTTTCTTGGCCCATCTTAGAGATGATACTTCCAAAGTGCCTTCGATTGAGTCTGTTTCGATAGTCCGTGAGTTTCTCGATGTTTTTCTTGCAGACCATCCTAGTATGCCACCAGATAGGGATATTGATTTTTGTATTGATCTGGAGCCGGGTACTCGCCTCATTTCCATACCCCCTTATAGGATGGCTTCAGCTGAGTTAAGGGTGTTAAAGGCCCAATTTCAGGAGTTGTTAAGTAAAGGCTTTATTAGGCCAAGTGAATCCCATTGGGGTGCTCCGGTTTTATTTGTGAAAAAGAAGGATGGAAGTTTTCGGATGTGCATAGACAATAGGCAACTGAATAAGGTAACTATTAAGAACCTGTATCCTCTTCCTCGCATTGATGATTTGTTCGATTAGTTACAAGGTGCTTGTACCTTCTCAAAAATCGATTTGAGATCTGGTTATCATCAATTGAAAATACGGGCAGCAGATGTGCCAAAGACTGCTTTTCAAACCAGGTACGGGCATTATGAATTCTTAGTAATGTCTTTTGGGCTTACGAATGCCCCTGCTGCTTTCATAAGCCTGATGAACGGGATTTTTAAGCCATATCTGGATCTCTTTGTTATCGTATTTATTGATGATATACTCAAAGAGCAAGAAAGAACATGAGGAGCATTTGAAAATTGTATTGGAATTGTTGAGGGGGGAAAGGCTTTATGCCAAATTCTCCAAGTGTGAGTTTTGGCTAGATTCAGTGTCCTTCTCGGGGCACGTGGTTTCTAAGGATGGGGTGATGGTGGATCCTTCCAAGATTGAAACAGTAAAGAGTTGGGTAAGACCTACTAATGTTACAGAGGTAAGGAGCTTTGTTGGTTTAGCTAGCTACTACCGTCGATTTGTCAAGGGATCTCTTCTGTTGCTTCCCAACTGAAAAATTTGACTAAGCAGAATGTTCCATTTGTGTGGTCGGACGAATGTGAAGAAAGCTTCCAGAACCTCAAGACCTTGTTGACTACTGCACCAGTTCTTACCTTGCCAGTGGAAGGTAAGAATTTCATTGTTTACTGTGATGCATCATATTCTAGTTTGGGTGCAGTGCTAATGCAGGAGAAGAATGTAATTGCTTATGCTTCGAGGAACTAAAGGTACATGAACGCAACTATCCGACCCATGATTTGGAGTTGGCTGCAGTAGTGTTTGCATTAAAGCAATGGAGACATTATCTATATGAGGTTAAGTGTGAAGTCTATACAAATCATCGTAGTTTACAGTATGTCTTTACTCAGAAAGATTTGAATTTGAGATAGAGGAGGTGGATGGAACTACTGAAGGACTATGATATTACTATCTTGTAGCACCCAAGAAAAGCTAATGTTGTGGCAGATGCTTTAAGTAGAAAGGCAGGGAGCATGGGAAGTCTAGCGCACTTGCAGGGTTCTAGACGCCCATTGGATAGAGAAGTTCAGGCTCTGGATAATGACTTTATGAGGTTGGAAGTACTGGAGAAGGGAAGATTTTTGGCCTGTGTGGACGCAAGATCTTCCTTTCTTGACAAGGTTAAGGGAAAGCAGTTTACTGATGAGAAACTGATCCGGATTCGAGATATGGTATTGCGAGGAGAGTCTAAAGAAGCAAAAATTGATGAGGAAGGCATTTTGAGAATTAATGAAAGGGTATGTGTGTCCCGCGTCGATGATTTGATTCACACTATTCTTATAGAGGCTCATAGTTCAAGGTATTCTATACATCTTGGTGCAACCAAGATGTATAGTGACCTAAAACAACATTTCTGGTGGAGTAGGATGAAGCGTGACATTGTTGATTTTGTTGCCCAATGCCCGAATTGTCAGCAAGTAAAGTATGAACACCAGAGGCCTGGAGGGACACTTAAGAGAATGCCCATTCCTGAATGGAAGTGGGACAGAATTGCAATGGATTTTGTAGTTGGTCTTCCAAAGACCATGGGTAAGTATGACTCCATTTGGGTAATTGTTGATAGGTTAACTAAGTCTGCTTACTTCATTCCGGTCAAGATGACTTACAATGCAGAGAAGTTAGCCAAACTCTATATCTCAGAAATCATTCGATTGGATGGAGTTCCACTTTCCATCATATCAGATAGAGGTACGCAGTTTACTTCTAAGTTTTGGAGAACATTGCATGCGGAATTAGGTACTAGGTTGGATCTTAGTACTGCATTTCACCCTCAGACCGATGGTCAGTCTGAGCGAACGATTCAGGTGTTGGAAGATATGCTTCGTGCATGTGTGATAGAATTTGGTGGTCATTGGGATAACTTCTTACCCTTAGCAGAGTTCTCATACTATAATAGCTATTACTCAAGTATTGATATGGCCCCATTTGAGGCACTGTATGGGAGGAGATGTAGGTCTCCCATTGGTTGGTTTGATGCATTTGAGGTGAGACCATGGGGTACCGATCTTTTGAGGGAATCGTTAGATAAAGTAAAATTCATTCAAGAAAAGCTTCTAGCAGCTCAGAACAGGCAGAAAGAATATGCAGATCGAAGGGTTAGGGACTTGGATTTTATGGAGGGTGAACAAGTCTTGCTGAATGTTTCACCCATGAAGGGTGTAATGCGGTTTGGTAAACGAGGTAAGATTAGCCTAGGTATATTGGTCCATTTGAAGTTTTGAAGCGCGTGGGGGAGGTAGCTTATGAATTAGCCTTGCCTCCAGGACTGTCAGGAGTGCACCCGGTATTTCATGTATCTATGGTGAAAAAATACCATGGGGATGGAAACTACATTATTCGCTGGGATTCAGTTCTCCTTGATGAGAATTTGTCTTATGAGGAGGAGCCTGTTGCTATTTTAGGTAGAGAGGTCCGCAAGTTGAGATCAAAGGAGATTGAATCTATCAAGTTTCAGTGGAAGAATCGGACAATTAAAGAGTCCACTTGGGAGAATGAGGCCGATATGCAAGAAAGATATCCATATCTTTTTACAGATTCAGGTACTCTTTCTCGCCCTTGCTTTTCTTCTTGTGATTGTTTGGGGAAGAACGATGTCTAAATTGGTATATATTGTAACGACCTGTTTAGTCAGTTCGATCAGTAAAACTATTTTTGATAAAACTTGACTGGATCGACGGATCACACGACGGACCGTCATGGTCACGACGGACCGTGATGGACACCGTCGTCCCACACTTGTGTAAATTCTTCTGGTGCTCTCCTCATTGTCCTCGACAACAGGTAGGACGAACCATCATATGCACAACGGTCCATTGAGAGTTTCTGTTCCAAAATACTTCAACTCGAAAATCAGGGTACTGGGATCAACTCTCTGAATTTCATGATGAAATTGCAGCACGGACCGTCGAATATACGACGGACCGTCACAAACCTCTTTACAGAATTTGAGTCTCTTAACTTTGTGACGGTCCTGCAGGACGGCCCGTCATAGATAGGACAGACCGTCACGAGTTGCGTAACCCTGACTAGGTCGGATTTCTGCTAAAAGTTTTAAAGGGGTGTTTTGGACCATTCATGACAAACTTTATGAAATTAGTGGGGTAAGTTTAATAATTTATTTACTTGGGGGTTAAAGGAGATAACCTTGAAATAAATAATGGGTTACTTTTGTCATAATGAATTATATGATAACTAGGGTAAAAGAAAAAGAATTTGGAGAGGAAAAATAAAAAGAACAGAGAGAGGGAGAACGAGCGAGAAAAGGGAGAAGCGAAGAGGAAAGCAAAGGCATTTGGAAGTAGCATGTTTGATCATGATTCTTCGGTGGAGGTAGGTTATGGTTTGTATCTATCTGATAGATAAACTCAAAATAGCGATCGATATGTGTTGGGTAGTATTGTAAAGTCTTCTATATGCTTGATTGTGTGTTTGAATGTTGTGATGGTGGAAATCTTTAGTCTTAGCCCTCTCCATTAAGATGATGCCTTGACATAAAGAAGGCTTGATGAACTAAAGTAATGAGATAAATTGATCGGGTGTCACGTTCCGACACGTAGTATTAAGGGATCGGGTGTTACGTTCCGACACATAGTATTAAGGGATCGGGTGTCACGTTCCGACACGTAGTATTAAGGGATCGGGTGTCACGTTCTGACACGTAGAATTAGGGGATCGGAGTGTCCCGTTCCGACACGATAATAATGAAGAGAAGTAATTTTGAATTATGTTAATATACTTAATTCGAAGAACCTAATTCCTAAATGAGTATGGTGTGGAGGCTTGAGTCCTCATAGGTGTGCTTGGTGTTGTTGTCAATGGTTTTTATACTTGTGGATTGTCACCTGCTAAGTATTATGGTTGATTTTATATTATTATTCAATATATATTGCTTTCTATTCTGAGTTGGCCGATGATACCTACTCAGTACTTGTTCCTTTTATTGACCCCTACTTGTATTCTCTTCTTTCTTATTTTGTGGAGTGCAGCAAGCGTACCATCGACTTCGACTCGCCCTCAACTCTATCCAGTCTCCAGCATATCAGAATTCAGGGTGAGCTATTGTTCCTAGCTCGTGCTGGATTCTCTCCTTCGCGTCTTGATGTCTTGAAGTTCGGACATGGACCATCCTTTTACTTATTTTATCTTCTTAATACACTTAGATTTAGAAATTTGAGGATAGATGTTATTGATGTGATGACTTCCAGATTTTGGGAATAATAAGTATTGAGTTTAAGATGTTATTCAATCGATTTTCGTTAATGAGTTTTGAGTCTTCCGCATTATATTTTGTTCAATATGGTTGAAATATTGGTAAATGTTTGGATTTAGATTTGTTGGTTCGCTCACATAGGAGGATAAGTGTGGGTTCCACTCGCGGCTCGTGTTGGGTCATGACATTTTCATATGTCTTTTCGTCTACTGCAAATTCTTCTTTATTCATTATAATTTATAAATTATATTATGTTGTAACCTATATTCAAGGCAATCTATTTGTATTTCTAACATAAATATAACTTTTCTTTGTGCTAATATTGATATTTTACATACTCCTGCCAACATATTTTCTTTTAATCTTTTCTTTCCTATGTTGTAGTTCTTGTATTTTTTCATCTATTTTTTCTATCAGCTGTTGCTTATATATTTCTTTGTTCATATCGTTTTTTTCAAATAATAAACATATTTAATATTTTGTTTTTGAAATTATGTTTATCAAATTATTTGTCTTATCATTACTTGTTTTAGTAAGTTCTGATAGTTCATATTCTATGTATAAAGGTTTTAACTTTTTCCATATCTTTCGTACTTTTCTTTCTATCTTGGTTTTTGTTATTTTAGTTACTATGCTTGATGTTGTATTATTTTTCATATTTCTAATAAAATATTTTTTCATAATATTCTTTTTTAAGTAGATCTAATCGTTGTATTTCATTTGCGTTGTTTGCAATATATTCTAGATATTTACTTTCTCGGGTTCTTAAATACATATACAAATTTTCAACAAATAATTTTTCTTCTAGATCTATGTTTTCTTTAGTTTCATTCCAATATTGTAGGTACATATAATCTATCATTGATCTCTGAATAGTTCTAGATCATCATATAAGCCTATGTCAAAATTATTATCATAAAAATCATCTTGTATAAATAGTTCAGCCCAGCCTTGGGTTGTTAGTTCTATTACTTCATATGTTAATAATTTATTATAAATTGTTCTTTTTATATCAGTATTCAAATTTTTCAATATATAGAGTTTTAATATTTTATAATTAACATCGTCATCTAATAGGTAGGAGTTTATTTTAATAATATTTTCGCAAAAATTTTATTCCTTCCAACCTCTTAATAGATTATACTTATTTATTATGTAATAATATTTGTTTAATAATAATCTCGTCTGGTCACTACTACAATTTTCTTCTATGATCAGTTACCCTAACAGCGCCTCAACTCTGTTTACTCCCCTAAACGGTCTTCTTGTCTATCGGTTTCAACCTTAGGATGGCATAGTCTGGGTATACTTATTCGCAGAATATTTCTATAGTAAACTTTCTAAAAATGATTATTATAACATTATTAAAGCATAATAAGCAATTATAATCAACAAGAGATTATCAAGAATAAATCAGTTTAGCTACTCATAAATTTAAATGAGTATACCTGTTTCTGTAGATCTTTTGATTCTTCTTTGTTTTCCATAGCTTATTTTAGTTATCTAGCTCTGATACCAATTTGAGGGGTGGAAGTAGATCTTTAGAGAAAGAAAGAAAAGAGAATGTAGAGGAGAGTTGATTAGAAGTAGCTTATTTATTACTGAGGGAGAAACCCTCTATTTATATAATAATTTTACAAACTTGGCCAATAGAAAATGGCCGACATACTTTACACTTGGCCTTATATTATTTGGCCGACGCAAAACGACAACATATTTCCGACACTAGTTTTTGCATATGGCCACCTTATCTTTGGCCGACACAAAATGACAAAATGTAATTCAAAAGATTTAAATATATTATTACAGATTAGTAAAGTGGTATAACTTTGTTGTGTAGTTTTATTGGATTGAAATTCCAAAGAATATACAACAAATTTCTAAAAGGAAAAAGAGAAGAAGATATGCATATATTAACAATAAAATGCATGTACAAAAAGGAGTGGAAATTTGAAGCATTTCTTGACTTTTCAACAATGAATATTAATTAGTAAACCGCTTTTAAAATATATTTTTGCCCACGAAATATGAGACTCATTATCTATTAAAGTTTAAAATTGTAAAAGTAATTGCTGAAAGTTCACATCATTATCCCAAATTTTTTAAAATTGTAAAATTCAATTGACAATTAAAAAAATATGAAAAACTTGAACTGCTTTATATGTAGATCTTTTAAAAATGTATTATATAAATCATCTTAAATATTATTTTTGATGGTATATATATATATATTTATATATATAATTAGTATTATAAATTATACTATAAATAAGGATGTTGTGAAAAATGGTTAAAAGAATTCCAAAAAAAAAGGGAATGACACTTAAAATCACTAAATGATTTATTATTTAACCTATTACATGCAATTAATAATTTTAATTATTTAAAAAATCTGTTTTTTGTGTTGTTGACAGGTGACACTTTTTACCTCTCGTATTTTATATATTTATATATATATATATACACACACACACAAGATAGATAGATGGATAGATAGAATTTTATTTTTTTGTTTTTCAGAAAATACCTTATTGTTTAAGTATTTAGCAAAGTATAAATTTTATATTATATTCTTCTGAGTTTGGTTGTATAATTATTTTTATTTTGAAAAAAATGTATTTGTTTTATGTCAAAAACCATACTTCGTTTTATCAGAAAAATAATAGTAAAATAGCACGTTCATTACTTCTCAACTTAATTGGATTTTTTTATATAAAAACCAAAATATTATAAACTTTTTAAGAAGAATTTAGTGCAGATTATATTAAATTCTAGTAATAAATTGAATAGGTTTGGCTTTTTTTTGTACAATTTTCCTTAATTTATTAAAGAAAAAATCACATACTCATTGCATTTCAAAAATTAATACATAAATATACTTTTATTTTATTTTCAAAAAATATTTTAATTTATAAAACATAAGAATTTGAATATTCAGGGTTTTTTGGTAATAAACGATGTGTGTTTTCTTTGGATTGACATGTCATATCTTCCAACATATTGAATCAAGATTTAATTGTTGCTACCATATGTCATACTTCTAAAAGAAGTGTTTCCTTCACTTGAAACAAAACCTCAAATTTTCTAAGGTAGATTGTTGCAAATTGAATACAAATAATAATATTAATGAGACAAAAATATATTATGTAAAGCAATAAATAAGTAAAATCATAGATGTTGAAAAAGAAATTGAGAAAAACATAGAAAATAATATCAATAATCCATGCTATACAGTTGATTGTTTTTATTTTATTTATCGTGTTCTTTTGTTTATCTTGTTATCTTTTTTTGTGGGTTTTGATAGAGAACCATTCACAGATTTTGAAAAATAGAAACAATTAGGTTTCAAAAGGCTTTAGTTATCTACAAATAAATGACTTTAAAGAAATTATTTAACGATAATAATATAATTATCGTTAAACTATATTTTAGCAGCAATGATAAATATAAGTATTTGTAACCAACACCATATATATGTAAATATTGTTAAAGGTTGTGGCTAGTCTGAATACAATAACATTAACTCAATTATCACTGAATATATTTGCAGCAATAAATCTTACGCAAAAAGAAAATTCTATTGCCCCTAAATATCTATGTTGTTAAAGTGATTATATATACTGAAATCAATTGAATTGCTAAGTCATAATTTTTCCCCCAAAAATCTACTTTGGAAATATAAGTAAATTTCATTTTTTTTTTAAAAAAAGATGTATAATGGTCTATTATATTTGAGTTTATTTGTCCATGTCCTAATATATGAACATTTTTCTGGCCATTAGTTTCATAAATAAGGATAAAAGTGTAGTAAGATGGATCATTAATAGTAACATTTTAAAGCTTAGTTTAGTAAATATTTAGACTTACTTGTAGTAGTGCGTGAGAGTGCGATTACATAGATATGAAGGAAGTTTTTTAACACATCGAACTTTTAATTGAGATATTCACTCAATTTAGTATGGTATCAAAACATATAAAATAACATCTATAAAGATGAATAAATAAAATTAAAGGAATTACAATTGTATTCCCAGTATATACATTTGAAAATGAGTAGATGTAATAACCATGATCAATCAGTGTGGACTCAACCTCTAATAGTTAATATTTAAATCAATTATTAAATTAATAGGAATACTATATTGGATTAAATATTTTTAGGGTAGGTTTGAACATGCGATATATAATCATGATTTGATATTGAAATATTCTAAGGTGTCATATTAATAATAGTAATTAGTTATTTTTAATATGATATTTTTAAATAGTACGAATAGTCTTTTCACGCAGAGCATGAGTCCCTTTTTGGGAAATTCAAAATGATGATTTCCAAAACATAAACTGATAGGTCAAGTACTGTTGCAATTTTTTAAATAATAAAATCAATATTCAAAATTTAAAATCATGCTTTTTTTTTACATCAAACTAATAAGTGCATTGCATACCATTAAACATAAATATTTTCTCATTTAATCATATGGCTAATAATGTATGACATCTAAAGCCTAAACCTGGACGTGACCGGCATTCGAGAATCATTGTTGGTCCCCAAACAAACCCTCGATCTAGCTTAATTACTCATCAAAATACTTACTCAAGAAAAATGATGACTCAAAATACCAAACTTAAATCATATAGTTTCAATAAATTTAACTCAATAGATGTTTGAAAATACTTAATCAAGCATAAGTAATTAACTCAAAGCCTCAAAGGGAAATCAACAAGGGAAATAGAAAAAGATTCCTCAACTACCACTATCTATGAAGCCTCTAAATACTGTGACAGAAGTCAAAACAAATCCCTCGACCTCCTAATAAACGAAAAACTAAGTCTGGAACCCTATGGAATCAAGGAGGCTCCCAAAGGCTTAGCTCGAATGTTATGGGATCAATGAAGTGCCGGTTGATGACCTTGTACACCTATATATGTATTATGAAAGGATGCAGGCCGAATGACGTCTAACATTGAATGTACGAGCATGTAAGAGGAAAACAAAAACATATATATAAAGTTGAACTAATAGAAAAGGGAAGACATACTCACCTCACTCTAAATCAATTCACTATAAAAGCAATGATAATAAGAAGCAACATATAAAGCCTTTAAAATAGAAGATAATAACTAAAAATATATAAAAACAATACTAAACTCTTTTACCCTTTATTTGGGATATTATCTAACACACAACTATCACTATGAGCTACGTGATGATACAACAACTGACCCACGGTCCAAATATTTTTCTATATCTTGTCGGGGTGTAGAAAACCTCAATTAAGTGGATCCACTAAGCTTTGACTAAAAGCAATAAGAAATCATCTAATAGGTATGAACCTTCATCCATGTTGGTGTATATGGTTTATGAGAATTGTGAGTTCTTTGATCTCATCCTATATCGTTGATCAATACTACTCCACATAATATATATAACTCATGCTCATAAGTTTAGAACATAACACTTTGATATAATTACTTAAATGATTCTCTTTAAAGAGATAATTTCACAAAAACTCATAATCTTATTAGAAGTCAGTGTTTCTCTCATTTTAAATATAAAAGTATTATACTTGGGAATACTTATGTAACACCTCAGACTTAGAAAGATCTTCTTTTATAAAGAACTAAATTGAAAAAAAAACTAATTTGATATTTGTGTAAGTTAGTCTTTAATTGTGAGTTTTGGGTCATCTTCAAATGGTCACAACTTTCAGTACATGATGAGTTAGGTGTCCTAGAAGGTATCAAACAAAGATCTTTAAGTCCCCTTTCAAACACCGCCGATTTGATAAATTTCGAGTTTGAATGACGGAGATATGCCCGTTTGAGTTCAGTCTTTCTGTTTAAGGAAAGTTCACCTGAATTAATGAGGGTTATTTTGGTATTATCCTTACCTCTATGAGACTATCTAATTTTAATATTATTTTTAGGAGTCTAAACTAACTTAGATCAGTTTTCACTATTTCTAAAAACACTTAGGGTTTTAGGTAGAAGTTCAAGAGGAGAAAGAAGGGAGAAGTTCAAGTGCTTATTCAAGGTTCTTGCGATCTTCGAGGAATTTCGCAAGGATTTGATCCTTACGAGGTATGTAAGCTTTCATAATGATGGGTTCTTTCAACCTCACGTCAATCATGAGTTTCCTTGATTTAATTTCATCCATGATACTCCATACATTAATGTTCTTGATGAGCTTCTTAAAGTTTCATTCTTAAATCTTTAATAATGGGATTTGATAATTTCATGAGAAGAATGTTATGAGTTTGAGAGTTGTTTTTAAGTAGATTTTTGTTTACTTATGTTGGATATTTCAATATAAAGGAGTTTTGGATAAATCATTCGATTCTAAGCGAATTAGGGTCATAAATTGAGATGATAAAATTATCAGAATGTTTTGGGAATGGTCTTGGAGGGGGCACCCCAGATGCGGCAGGAGGACTGACGCCCTGCGTCTACAGCGCACCAAAATCAGCACCAGTAAGTAAAGGGTTGGTGGGGCGTGCCAAGGATGCGCCTGGAAAATAAACACACTTTATATTTCGTTGTTCGATTCATAAATGTTCCTTTGAGTCGAGCTTTCATTCCTTTCTTAACTTCAATAATGATCTATAGATCTCATATATAACGAATAAATAACTCTTGTATTCACATTTAAATTTCCAAAAAATATTTAGAATCAAGTTTGGGAGAAGCTTTTGAGCCGTTTTGAAAAATATTTTTATAAATTCTTAAAAATTATTTTAAGACTTGAGTATTAGGATGAGGATAGTTTAGTTTCATTTTTCTGAATGAATCTATGGGAACTAAGCATTCCCAAGAGTGAATGTTTTTACATTTAAAATGAGAGGAAATTTCGGTTTCCAAATGAGTTCACGAGTATTTTTAAGTAATATCATTTTTAGAGAACATTTTGAATAATAATCTCAAAGTTTCAGGATGAAAAAATGTTTCTAAACATATGATCGTGAATTATATTATTTGGAGTAATATTGAACACCGATAGGAGGATTAGTTTTTGGACGACTCAGAGTCCTCAAAAATTATTTATGTCAACATGAATAAATGTTCATACTTTTTATATGAGTCCTATTGATTCTTTAGATACAAGAATTTAAGGTCATCAACAAGCATAACGTTGATACCACTTGTAGCTCAAGAGTCGTTTTTGTGAGCCTCCTTTCTTACGGAGGATTACCACTAACTTTTTCATTTTGTTAGGATGTCATGGGTCTTATCCCGACTTCCATAAATAGTAGTAGGTGATGAGTCTTTTCCATTTCCTTTGTGATGTTCTAAAGCCTATGAGTTGAACATTTATGTTCATTTGAATACACTGAGTAAACTATTTTACTTATGATATCTTATGAGTTGAGTGGTTTTGAACTTTCTATAAATTAAAAAATAGAGCTAGAACAAGGGTTAACTTGGGGCTATCGATGGTTTCGACTGCCAGTTATGCCCAGGTTGTAGGCTTGAGGCGTGAAAAACTTGGTATCAAAGTATACAAGTCAAGAGATCTAGAGTGTAAAGGAAGTTGTGTTTGTAAAGTCTTAGCTATCTGTATGATGTGTGTGATATCTATAATTTCTTACAAACTCTTTTTGTGCGATAGAGTTCAGCTATATGAAAATTTCTTCTAATTTATGCTTGCGCATATCTTTCTGGTCATGCCTCCACAAATAGTTGTTCAAGTTTGTCATGCTAGGAGAAATGTTTACCCCCAAGATCAAGGGGTACCGAGTGCACCAGAAGTGAAACCCAAGAAGAGGTCACTAAGCTGAGTTCCAAGATGTTATTCGAAAGTTGAGTCAAGTTGTGACCAACTAAGATGGGCAACAAAGAGGGACTAAAGTGCATATTCAATAAGACCCTATACTATTTGACCCTTATATAATAAAATAAGTGAGTAAAATTTATCACTTTTAGCACTAATTTATTCCAAAATAAATAAACAAAAGAAAGAAGGAACGGAAGAAGGGTGACAGTATCTCGCCGGTTACCGATTGCTTCAGGTAAAATTTTCGATTAAAGTTTTAGTGTTTCTAAGTATGATATTGCTTTCAATACTCTTTATAATGCCTAGAATTTCATTAAATACTATATATGTACATTATACAATTGAAAAGAGGGTTGTTGGAATAAAAAAATAAATAAAAATATTGTCACATCCTATACATTAATACTATTATATTATAATATTATTGTATTAGATTGAAAATTTTGATGAGGAAGACTTATCGTGTGCGTATTGTTCCGGCGACTTTGATTATGTGTTGGACGACACAATGCTAACTATATAATTGTTATTATATTTATATTATATGATTTGTTGTCAATTTTTCTAGGGCTAAATGAAATAAATTAGTGGTTGAAATTTAAAAAAAATTAGTGAAAGATAATAAAATAAAATCAATGAGTTAGAAACATTGGATGAGGGAATATGCATATGAATGTACGTTCGTACAGTGAATATACATTCTGGAAAATTAACAAATGAATTGGGAGTATTTGGGTTGGCCATAATGAGCCAATAATTGGTCATAATGAGCCAATCATTGGCAATAATGAGCCAATCAATGGCTGCAAAAAAATTGTTGAACAGAAAATAAAGAAAAAAAAAGATCGGTTTTTCGTTAGTATTGTTCTAATTAAATAAGTAGTGCAAATTTTATACACTGGTCATTATGCTATGGATCTAATTTTGATAGGTGGGCATTTGCAATTAAATATTATATGTACGGTGTTGTGTGAATGTCATTCGAATTATGATAGTGAAAAAGAAATAATCAAAATTTAATCCTAGGCTTGAAACTTGAAAAACTATGATAGTGGAAATTTCAATTGACATCAAGAATTACGAACTTGATTATAAATTTGGGTGAATTTTAGCTGAAGGTTAAACACAAAAACTATTATTAGTTCCGAAACCTTATTTTAAATTTATATACTTGAATGTATTGCATCAATTTGGAAGCTCAATGGAAAGGGAAGACTCAAGTCCCTGAGTGATTATTCTAGTGGCTAAGGCAAGTGGATTTCTAAACTCTTGTTAAGCGTATGAAATTCGTGTATTTCCTTGTGTGGTGTTGAGAATGATTTGGAGACTTGTTGCTTATTTGTTGGTGTTGTATTCCTTGTTGCAAATTGTGCTTTGTTATCAAAATGGTTATCTCCTCATTTTTATTTGAGCATGTGATTTGTACTGTATTTGAAACATTGTTGTGATAAGAGTTATGTGATAAGAGGATGTACCATTTTGAGGGTCGTCTCATGAGCCGCGATGGATATTATATTTTGAGGGACGTATCGCGCACCGCGACGGTTACTATTATCGAGGATCCTGTCGTGCACCGCAGCAGATGCATGGACATATATGTCCCCCATGGGTCCCAGGCTGAGAGATAACGGGTGTGTATCGTTAGGGAAGATATGCATCACTATATTTAACATTGCATCTCATGACATTGTATATTTTTATTATTGATGAACTTGAATACATATTTTATTGATATTGTGAGTGTTTCTCTGTAAAAACTTGTGACTGTTGAATATTGAATTGTTATTGAGAATGTGTAAACTGATAAGAGTGTGGTTATTGAGTTGTGTTTGGTAATCTGTGAACTGTTAGGCTGTAGCGTGGAGGTTTAGATAGGGTGTAAGGACTACTCGTATTTCGTGATACCTCTCATTCTCTTCATTTTCGAGGCATCCTGTGGAGGATAGTGAGGTAGCTGCTTTTCATCTCAGCGAACTTTCTTATTCTAGTTTATGATTTTGTTTTTACTTGAACGACATTTTTATTTTTTGACACGTATGTTTACTTCAAATCTAGTATTTACATTAGAGGCTTGTGAATGTGACATCCAGGTTTTGGGGATTAAATTAAGTTGAATTGATTTCGTATTAGTAAGTGTTATCAGACTTTTGGTTTAATTCCGCATTTTATCAAAATTATTAGGCCAACTGTCTTGGTGGGATAAGACGAGTGCCATCACACTCATTTTTGGGTCGTGACAAGTTGTGACCAACTAAGATGGGCAACAAAGAGGGAATCAACAGGATGTGGATAATACATCCAGGATCCGTGAGTTCTTAGGATAAATACTCCAAATTTCACCTATTCAAGTGTCACTGAGGATTTGAAAATTTTTTGTAGAAGAGTTGTAGAAAGTGTTTGAGGTGATGTATGTTGCAAATGTTGAGCATGTGGAACTAAATGCATACCGACTGAGAGTGTTGCTAGAATCTTGAATAATAAATGGAAGAAGAAGAGTAGAGATAAAGGTGCACCAATCATGAGCTGGGTTGTGTTCGAAAAGTCTTTCTTAGGGCATTTTTTCCCCATGAACTAAGAGAGGCAGAGGTAAGAGAATTCATTAAACTTAGGCAGGAATCCATGAGTGTGCATGAGTACAACCTCAAGTCCGTTATGCTTTGGAGATGGTTATTAATATGAGGCGCATAATGAACTTGTTTGTGTCTTGGTTTTCTCGTCTACCAAGAAAATAGGGTAAGCTTTCTATTTTGATAGGGGACGTAGACATGGACATAAAAGTCTTATGATCCATGTGCAAATGTTTGAGGAGATCATGATGATAGATAAAGAAAAGTTCTGAAACAAAAAGTCTAAGACAACACGAAATTAGTCTGGGCAGAAGAAGAGTAATGCAAACTGATCATCCTTACAACAAAAGCCAAATAAAATTGCTCCATCATCTCCTAGTGCGCCTCGACCTGTACCAAAAAACAGAGTTGAGTTCAAGAATTAGAATTTGCAGAATTTTAGAGATAAAATTGCTTAGTTTCAAGGTAGTGTGGCACAAGGGGCCAACTGGACTCCAGCATGCACCAAATATGGCTGGAACCACCAGGGAGCGTGTCTTGATGGTTCCAAGGTTGAGTTTAAGTGTGGTTAGGCATGTCACTTCATGAGAGAGTTCCCTAAGAACATGTAAGGAAATTGTAATGGGGGCAATTAAGCCCAATCTTCTTTAGTGGATCCTCTAGATAGAACTATACATAGAGGAGCTACTTTAGGAACAAGCATATGAGCAAACCATTTGCATGCTATAACCAGTCATAAGGAGAAAGATAATTAACCGCATGTTGTCACCAGTCTGATCAAAGTCTTTACTTTTGATGTATATGCATTGCTTGATCCAGGTGCAAGTCTATATTTCGTGACTCCATACATTTCTATGAATTTTGATATTTTTCTAAGAATCTTCTTAAGCCCTTGATTGTTTACACACCTATTTGCAAGTCTATTCTAGTTGAGAGAGTTTTGTGATTGTACCATTTATGTCAATCTCAAGGACACCATGGCTGATTTAGTTGAGCTAGACATGGTGAACTTTGATGTAATTCTAGGTATGGTCTAGGTTCATGCTTGTTATACCTCAGTTTATTGTATAAATCAAGTAGATATGTTTCTGTTTCTTAGTGAGCCAGTTATTGAGTGGAGGAATAGTTTAGTAGTGCCTAAGGGTCGTTTTATTTCGTACCTTAAGTTAAAAAATTTGGTTCCCAAGGGGACATCTATCACTTAGTATGAGGTAATGACTGTAGTGTTAAGACACCACCTATTTAGTCAGTTCCAGTTGTAAGTTGGTTTCTATAGGTCTTTCCAAATCTTACCGGAGTCCCATCTAAGAGAGAACTATTCTTTGATATAGATACTTTTTCTGATACTCGACCTATCTCTAATCCATTATATATAATGGCTCCATCAGAGTTGAAAGAGTTAAAAGAAGAGTTGAGAGATATCCTTGATAAAGGTTTTATTTAACCTAGTGTCTTGCCTTGGGGTGCTCCAGTTTTATTTGTAAGGAAGAAAGATGGTTCTATTAGAATGTGTATTGATTATCATAAATTGAACAAGATTACAATAAATATTATATATCCCCGTTCAGAGAATTGATGATATATTCAATCAACATCAAGGTGATACTTGTTTTTCTAATAGACACTTCAGATCTGACTATCATCAGTGAGAGCAAGAGAAAGTGACATCCCGAAGGCATAATTCAAGACCCGCTATGGCCATTATGACTTTCTATTTATTTATTTTGGTTTGACTAATAATCCTTCTGCGTTCATGGACCTGATGAACATAGTTTTTATTATTCTTATATTAATATGTTTGTTATCATATTCATTGATGAATTCTAATTTAGTCGAGGAATGAGAAGGATCATGCTAGTTATATCATAATAGTTCTTCAAACACTAAAGGATAAGAAATCTTATGCCAAAATTTCCAGGTCTGAGTTTCGGCTTGAGTCAGTGGCTTTCTTAGGCCATACTATTTGAGGTGAAGGGATTTGAGTTGACACTAAGAAGATTGAAGCAATGAAAAATTTGCCTAGTCCCACATCTCCAACTATATTAGGAGTTTCATGGGATTTGTTGGTTTTTATAAGAGTTTCTTGAGGTCTTCTCATAAATTCCATCCCCGTTGACAAAGTTGAATCAGAAGACATCAAAGTTTTAATGGTATAAAACTTGTGAGAAACACTTTTAATAATTGAAAACACGATTAACTACTATGCAAGTGTTGACCTTAGCGGAGGATACACACGACTTTTTTATGTATGATGATGCGTCCAGAGTTTTTCTGGGTTGTGTAATGATGCAGAATGGCAATGTTATATCTTATGCCTCGTATAAAAATTAAGATTTAAAAGAAAAATTACCCAACACATGATCTAAAGTTGGCTGATGTGGTGTTTGCTTCGAGAGTATGTTACCACTATCTCAATGGTGTCCATGTTGATGTGTTAACGTTCAAAAGATTTAGCCAAAGAAGTGCACAAACTTCCACGATTAGGAGTTCAGTTGATGGATTCCACATAAGGAAGAGTACTGGTGATGATTAACAAGGCTGGATCATCACTACTGTCTTAAGTGAAAGAGAAACAAGACCAAGACCTTGTTTTCCTTGAATTTAAGGAAATGCTCATAACAAAAAGGATGGATTTTAAACAGTGGTGAAATGGTGTATTGAGTATCAAGGTAGATTGTGTGTATCGAAGATGGATGAACTCTAATAGAGGATCATGGAGGAAGCACATAGCTCCAGATATTCTATATGTTTGGTTTCCACGAAGATGTATCGTGACTTGAAAGAAGTCAATTGGTGGAGTAGTATGAAGAGGTGTATTGCAGAGTTTGTTGTTAAAATCCCACATTGTCAACAAGTCAAGGTAGAGCACTGGAGGCCCAGTGGTATGTCTTAGAACTTATATCTCCTAGAATGGAAGTGGGAGATGATCAATGTAAATTTCATTAAGCGTTGCTGCGTTCTTGTAGACAACATGATTTTTTGATTCGGGTGATGATAGATGAAATGACTACATAAGCCCATTTTTTATCGATAAAGACAACATATTAAACAGAAGATTATACCATATTATCTATCCAAGAGGTATTTAGACTTCATGGAGTTCTGGTGTCCATCACTTTAGATAGAGGGGAACAATTCACCGCACAATATGGAAATATTTTAGAAAGATTTGGGTTTGAAGGTAAATTTGATTTTTGCTTTTCATCCCCAGACTGATGGTCAAGCAGCGCACAATTCATACTTTAGAGGATATGTTGAGTGCATGTATGATTTATTTCAAGGGTTATTCGGATAATCACTTACCTCCAATTGAGTTTGCTTACAACAATAATTATCAATCTAGCATCCAAATGGCTCTTTATGAGACCCTTTTTGGAAGAAGATTTAGATCTTCTATTGGATGGTTTGAAGTTCGCAAAACATGGTTAATAGGACCAAACTTGGTTCATCAAGATATGAAAAAAGTTGAAATCATTCAAGATAGGTTTAAAATAACGCAAAGTGATGAGAAATTCTATGTCGATGTAAGGAAAAACGACTTGGAGTTTGAAGTGGCAGATATTCACTCCGTTCAACATGATATCAGAGCAAGTAAAAAGCTATCTATAAAAAACTAAATAAACAATGTCTAACTTTTTTAAAAAAAGAACCCTGTAATTCCAATATTTATTTTCATCAAATCACTAATTACCACGCATGATCAATTAGTGTAGACTCAACCTCTAATTTATTACTTTTAAATGAAGTTGTTAAAAATCTATATGAATACCATATTAAAATATATATTTTCTTAGGGTTTCG
Source organism: Solanum chmielewskii (assembly GCA_027704785.1). Taxonomy (NCBI): domain Eukaryota; kingdom Viridiplantae; phylum Streptophyta; class Magnoliopsida; order Solanales; family Solanaceae; genus Solanum; species Solanum chmielewskii. The sequence continues at coordinate 23,498,385 of JAKWIX010000322.1, read as the reverse complement.
ACATGAGATGTGAAATCCTGATTTGATATCAAAATATTATATTGTGTCGCATCGTTAAATCACATTTCTCTATATATACTTTTATAAGTAAATGTTTTGTGATTAGAAACTTTTAAAAAATACATAATTGTATAATGAATCATTTGTCACTAGTAGTAGTAGTTAGTTATCCTTTAATTTAATTCTTTCACATGGTAGAATAATCTCTTCATGCCGAGCATGAGTCCCTTTTTAAAAAATTCAAAATGATGGTTTATGAATATATAATGTTATAGGTCACGTGTTGCATTAAATAAAATGGAAATTAGGGTTTGAAATTTAAAGTCATACTTTCTTTGAAGAAGTTAGTCTTAAATCTCATTGCCAAATATTATTTTGAAATCAATATATCATAGCGTATGTCCAATTAAAGCTTAGAATAAAAATATTGTGTGAGAAAAATAATTTCAGCTTTGTTTTTGACTACTCAATTAGAAGATATAAGTAGAAATAGGGGATTATGTCTTCTAAGAAAATAAATTTGCACATGCGATTTCATATTGCAATTTGAAATCATGAGATGAATCAACGTTTAGACATGCAGTTTCATGCTGATCTCATAATATGAAATCTCAAATTTTTCAAAAATGACGATTGAGAAACATTCAAATTCAAAAATTGCCCAAGAAGTTAATTTTTTATGAAAACAACCCAAATTCATATCTACTAACCATATATTTCATATGTATATAAAATATATAATCCATATCATTACTTTTAAAAGAATTTATATCTTATACAACAATTATTTTTATCAACATAAAATTAATTATTTCTTTAAATCTATTCATACTCTACCATTTATATTAACAAAATACATTATTTTTTATCAACTTTATTTACAAAACAAATTGACCCACAAATGACTTAAAGTAACAATGTTAGTTCATATTTTGAGTCATATAATTGAAAAATGCAAGTTCAATGTGAGAAGACTATTCGTGGTATGTAGGATAATTATATTAAATACTAGACACTACAACTTATATTACTTTCTTTTTAATTGAAATAAAGTTTGGTCATTAAATGTTCAAATATTTTAGAATAGCTTTGTGATAGTATGTTATGTGATTTTATAAACTTTTGCTAATTTGATAAGATTGTATAAAGAAGTGAGACAATTTTAATTGTTTTACAAGTTATAGGATCTTATTATGAAAAAACAAGCAACATATGTCCATTTATTAATTTGAAATGAAGATATCATATCGTATGTCCAAATATAAGCTTTGAATAAAAGAGTTGTATAACAAATATAATTTCACCTCCGTTTCGATTACTCAATTAGAAAAATATGAGTAGAAATTAGAGATTATGTCTTCTATTGAGTGATATTTTGGACTTGCAATTTCATGTCGTAGAAATCATGAGATAAAATCAACGTTTGGATATGCGATTTTACGCTGATTGCATATCATGATATTAAATCTCATATTCTCCAAAAATCATGATCTGAAAATTTTCAAATTAAAAAAGAGACCAAGAAATTTAAATTTTGTAAAAATAAACCACATTTATATCTACTAACAAATTATTTTATACGTTATATAAAATAAATAATTAATACCATTACTTTTAAAATCATTTATATCTAATAAACAATAATTTTTACCAACATAAAATTTATTATTACATGTAATCAGTACCATTTATAATAACCAAATTCATTATTTTTTTTATCAAATTTATTTACAAACCAAATTGACCAACAAATGAATCGGAGTAACAACGTTAGTTCATATTCTCAGTCATAAAATTGGAAAATGCAAGTTCAATTTGAGTAGATTATCCGTAGGATGTGCATATTATATTAAATACTAGACACTACAACTCATGTTTACTTTTTTTTTAAAAAAATGAAAATAAGTTTTGTCAATAAATATTCTAATATTTTAGGATAGTCTTGTAATAAGATATTATGTGATTTTATAAAATTTTTGTAATTTGTTAAGATTGCATAAAGAAGTGAGACAATTTAAATAGTTTTACAAGCTATATGGTTTTATGATAGAGAAAACAAACAACATAAAATGTCCAAACAAATCTTCAAATTCATTGTCATAATTTCAAATAATGATTTCATATCGCATGGTCAAACAGACCTTAAATATATACATCAAATTAATAGATGTATAACATGTCGTTATATATAAATATTTTCTCATCTAATCATATGACTATATATATGTATATATACTAGATAGGCCAAGACCAGTAATTTGCCAGGCCCAACATGGTGACTATTAATGTGGGAGATGAAATGTTCTACATTAAAAAAATATGTGCCACAATCCAAACAATAGCTCTGAGATCAAGCCTTCAACGTCAAAATTCACCCAAAGTAAAAAGGCATAAAAATGCCATAATATGAATTAAAAAACAACACTATCCACCTGCATATAAATTAAAATATCTAGTGTAGCGACATGAAAATATCATAGTGGTAACTCTCGAACTGAAGATATTCTATTCAGCCTAAAATAGAGATAGTTGTTCATGTGATGACAACTACATCACATGTGATCATCTTGTGTAAAAATCAGACCTGCACCAAGTATTGTTTCCGTCGAGACTATATCTTACTAATCATGAATAATGTGCCTCTTACAATTCGTAAGTAGTTTCAGAGTATATTCCTGGTCCTGAAAAACAAAAACAAATTTAAAGATTAAGTTCATGCTAGTCAGAAAGCGTATTATACTATTTTCTTCAATAAATAAAATAAAGATAATTATATCGAACATTTGTCATACACAATTACGATATAAAGTCAGGTCTTATATTTCGCTACAAGAAAAAATGAGCATACAAGCTCTTAGTGATTGTCTTTTACTATAATAGAATAAAACACCTCCCTAGACTTATGTGTAATTTAGCTAAAAGTTCACTTCCCATGTGTTCCCTTTTAATGTAGTTATAAATATCAAACATAAACATTATTGTTTCCCCTGCTTCTCCACAAAAAATTCCCAATCAAAATTGAAATTTGTTGAAAAATACTAACACTTGTAGCACAATATGTTACTTCACATACCTCCCTGATTAGCTTCCCTACTATGACTAGGGGTGTGCATCGGTCGGTTCGGTTCAATTTTATATATATTTGGTTCGATTTATCGGTTTTAAGTTTTAAAATATGCTAACAAAATAACAAACCAATAAGTAATTTATTATCGGTTTATCGGTTTTTGATATTATCGGTTCGGTTTCAGTTAACCCAATAAGAAAATGTCGATCAAATAATATATAGTAGTACGTATGTTATAATTACATGTTACTAACTAACCGCCAAAACATTATAGAAAACTTTGAATGTTGATCAAATTACTAACATTCACAAACTTGCAAAAGTCATCGCCTACAATTACGAACTAGAATTAAAACTAAAATAAAATATTTCAATGAGACAATCTTGAACAGTTGCTTGATCCACCAGATAATCAACAAAGTTCTCACCTATTTCCTAACTAAAAAATCACATAGCCTGAAAAGCTAATATTGAATCTATTTATGTATTAAATTATGTATATTTAATATTGAGGAAAGGTAAAGTAGTAAATAACTATAGTCTTATTGGGTTATCGGTTTACCCAATATCCCAATAGGAAAAATCAAAACTAACCCAATAACCTAATAATTATTTTTTCTAAACCCATTAAAAACCCAATAACCCAATAACCTAATAACAATAACCCAATAATATTTTATCAGTTCGATTTATTGGTCGGTTCGGTTTTTGCACACCCCTAACTATGACACATCCCTTCCCCACTTCTAGCCAGTGCATACTTCTCTAACTCATTAACCCTTTATCGAGTGAGACCATTAATTTTTCTATTGCAGTCATGACATTAAGAAGTATGACATGAATCTGCTATGTAAGTAGTCAATTGATCTTAGATTAGTCAACTTCTTCAAATATGACTAATCATCATAAAAATAGAAGTTTTATCTTGAAGGTAATTTTAAGGAAATAGGATAAGAAAATTATGTATGATTTAAAAATGAGCAAGACTTGGGGTATGTTTAGTATGAAGGAAACTATTTTCCTGGAAAAAAAAGTAGATATTTAACTTATTTTCTCATATTTGGTTTGTACGTATAAAATATTTTCAGAAAATATGTTTTATTGTTTTGTTTTACAATAAAAAAAACTTTGTGAGAAATATCTTTTATCTTTTAATAGAGTAAAATTTTTTTTTGAATTTTGTTTGCCCGGGGGGGGGGGGGGAGTTGATGGTTGAAATTAAAAATATTAATTTTTTTGAGGGGGGGCTGGTAGGGGGATAGTGGTGAAGGGTAGGGGGCTAGTGGAGTGTGTGGGGATCGAGGGGTAGAGGTGAAAAATGAAAATTGAAGTTTAAAATAATTTTTAAAAACAATCTTAATTTTTGTAAGGTGGGGGAGGGGTGGGTGGGTGGGGATGGTAAGGGTGAGTTGGGTGGGGTGGCTGGTAGGGGTGGGTTGGGGGGGGGATGGTAGGAGTGAGTAGAGGACTGGTAGGGTGTGTCGGGTAGGGGAGGTTAGAAGAAAGTTTTTGAAAATGTTCTCTTCAAGTTTTGAGGGGAAGTCAATTTCCTTAAATTTGAGGAAAATGAGTTTTTTTGGAAAACATTTGACCAAACCAAACATGAGAAATTTGAAAAATGTTTTCCAGAAAATGTTTTCCTTCATAACAAACACACTCTTGGTGATTAACGTATTTTCAATATTCTCATCATCAATGTACATTATTTAGTTTACAATTATTTGTGTATATTTAAGGGCCATGCAAATTAACATCTCGACATGCATATTAGATACAATTCTAGTTTGAGTAATCTAGTAGCCCAAGATACAAACTTTAAAAAGCAATTGACAAAAAAGAGGGCCTTTTTACAAATCTCACTCGTAAGGAAATAATATAATTTGTCTTATATGTTCACTCCAACAAAATTATATTCAACTTACATGATGTAATAATATCTCATGTATCAACTTATACCTTTAGGGTCATAAGATAAGAGAACCAATCTCGAGATAAGGCTTAGGATTAACTTCATTTCATATTTGGTACGAGATATCAACTATCCCATGAATATTTTAGTCCACCATTTGTACCAAACGATCAATGCACTTATGCATTGTATGATATAAGGAGCAGACATGAGTCTGAAACTAAGAAAACAATTCTTACAGCCTTATTTTTGTTAACATGAACAACTTGGACTTCTCTCTTTCTAAACAAATATACATTCATTTACAAAAACTTTCAGGCATTTCAAGTGATTAGAAATAACACATACATTTTACACAAATATAAAACATTGAACTACAATTTTCTTTAGAGGAACACATTGTTTAAGTCTAACCTTTTCATACCCTTTTCTCTTGTTCTTTCTACACCTGCTCACTTTGACCCTTGTCTACTCGGAAGACCATTTTTGTTGATTTTTCTACCCTTTCTCCCTCTGTCCCTTGTTTACTCAAAAGAGGGAATGTCATATTAAGAAACTTAGCAGTTACATAGGTTACAAAAAATAATGGAGGAATAGAGAATAAAATAAAGTGAGGATAACATCCCCATTGAAGATGGTCGCCAAAATTGATCAACCAACATTCTATGGAACGTTTTTCTTATGTCCTGGGAGTAACCGCAGTTTTGTAACCACCAAATAATGACAATAATACATATGCACAATGATTACCCAAAGTGTGTAATTAGTCCCAAATGACTACCCACTAATGGCTGAAATGTTCACATTCTTGTAACTCCAAATAAAGCAAAATAAATATAATAAAATATTAATATTAAAATGCTAATAAACCAAAAATCCCTCACTCACTTTAATATTAGATAAGAGAGTCAATCAGCTGAAGGAATGCTACTATTCATCATGAAGGTGTGCTCTACATTGAACCTCCACTTAGTGAAACAATAATATTTACTCCAGAGTCGTAGTGGTCTCAGACTTGAACTATAACTGCATAAGGGCAATAAAATATCACTTCTCACACATAATAATTAAGGTGTTGACATGAGCTTTAAAGCCAACACGTTATGGCCATGGGTTATCCCGATTTCATTAGTGTATTTGAGAATAAGACCAACTCTAATAGGAAGCGACCTACTTCCACACATCACATAGGTGAAATCTGTTGAGAGTGCTCTCCTGTAAGCTTAACACTCCAGCCATACGGGCTACAAATATTCATGATGAATTTTATCAACTCAGTCTTCACAAACTACAGGAAACAATGCACTCACATCATAGGGAGGGAACAAAAAGATAGTGCATTTGTCACAACAAGTCATCATATGATTAGTTTTTCCATTTGAACCTGGTTATAGGATCTCTAGTCCCCGGGTTGGGTTTCCTCATATATGACTCAAGAATTTGTAGGCTTCAATCTCATCCCCCTTGATGTGCTCCAAACCTTGTTAAGGCCTTAGTGAGAGGATCAGCAAGATTATCACAAGATTTGACATAATCAACATTAATGGTACCATTTGTCAAATATGATCTTACATTATTGTGTTTCCTCCTTATATGTCTGGATTTACCGTTGTAATAATGATTTTGAACTCTACCAATTGCAGCGGTGCTATCACAATGAATTAAAATAAGAGGAATTGATTTTTTAAAATAAGATATTTGAAATAATAAATCTCTTAACCAATTCGCTTCCACACTAGCTGAAGCTAGAGCAATTAGTTTAGCCTCAATGGTAGAGTTAACAATCATAGTTTGCTTTTTTGATTTTCAACAAACAACACAACCACCTAAAGTAAAACCATAACTAGTGGTAGAACATGAATTACCTGATAAAGTGTTCCAATCTGCATCACAAAAGCCTTCAAGTAGAACAGGATATTTTTTAAATAACAAACCAGAATTTTTCGTTTCAATTAAATATCTCATAACTATTGTTACAACATGCCCATGTTCAATACCTGACTTGCTTGTAAATATGTCAAGTACTCAAACTGCATATGCAGTCAATCACATACCTCAAACTTCCGAGTATACTAGCATATTCCTTTTGATTTATGACATCATTTTCACTTTCAACATGAAGTAAGTGAACGCTTGAATCAAAAGGAGTAGCAACATGCTTGCAATAATGAAAGTTATATTTTTTTAAAATTTTCTCAACATAATGTGACTGGTCAAGGAAAATTCTCTCAGATGTTCTTATTATTTTTATTCCAAGAATAAAATGTGCCTGACCAAGATCTTTCATATCAAAATGACTTCTAAAAACATTTTTAGCTTCATCAATAACATTCATGTTAGAGCCAAAGATCAACAAATCATCAACATATAGGCAAATAATCACATGTGAATTATTCAAAGACTTACGATATATGCACTTATCACACTCATTTGTTTTAAAACCATTTTCAATCATGTAGGAATCAAACTTTTCATGGGATATCTTTGGTGCCTCTTTCAAGCCATGTAGGGATTTAGTAAGTTTACATACTTTGCTTTCTTGGTATGCTTCAATAAAACACTCGGGTTGATTCATATAAATTTATTTATTTAGGTTTTCATTTAAAAAAGCAATTTTTACATCCATTTAATGAATTTTTAAATCAAAATATGCAGCCATAGCCGTTAAAATTCTTATTGATGTAATTCTTGTTACAGGAGAAAAAGTATAAAAAAATTCTAGGCCTTCTAATTGTTTAAAACCTTTTGCAACTTGCCTAATCTTGTAGTTATCAATAAATCCATCCGGTTTCAACTTTTTTCGTAAGACCCATTTACAACCAATAGTTTTTCAACCAGATGGTAAATCAACTAGTTTCCAAATTTTACCAGAAGTTAGTGATTTTATTTCATCATTTATAGCCACTTTCCAAAAAATCGAATCATGTGAAGATAATTCTTCTTCAAAGTTAGACGGTCATTTTCAATATTAAACACATAAAAATCTATACCAAAATCTTTTTCTACATTAGCTCCTTTACTTCTTGTTAACTCAAAATCATTAACTTCTTTATTTTTCAAAGTAGAAGTAGAAGAACTAGTTATTGACAAAATATTTTGTTCAATTCTTTGACCCCCACTATTTTTAGTATCAAAAGAAAATTTATTTTCATGAAAAATAGCATCACCTGATTCTATCACAATATTATGTTCAAGATTAAAAAAATCTATAGGTTGTACTATTTGAAGCATAACCAAGAAAAGCAAAAGTAGTAACTTTCTTACCCAACTCTGTAATCTTCGGATCCATTAGCCTCACAAAGGTTAGACAACCTCAAACTCTTAGATATTCCAAACTTGGCTTGTAATTTTTTTACAATTCAAAAGGTGTCAATTTATACTTTTTATGAGGCACACGATTCAACACGTAACAAGCAATTAAGATAGATTCACCCCGCATGTGACTTAATAAGCATGGAATTAGTCAATTCAACCAAAATTCTATTTTTCCTTTCTGCTACTCCATTAGATGATGGAGAGTAAGGAGGAGTAGTTTCATGAATTATTCCCAATGATCTAACAAAAAGAATTAAACTCATTTGATTCATATTCACGGCCTCTATCACTTCTAATTCTTTTTATTTTTCTTCCAAACTGATTTTCAACCTCATGGAGATAACTTTTAAAATTTTTAAAAGCATAACTTTTATTTTTCATCAAATAAACATATGTAAACTTTGAAAAATCATCAATGAAAGTGAAAAAATATCTGTTACCTCCACGAGTTAGAATTCGACCAAGCTCACAAATATCACTATAAACTAATTCTAACAAATCAGTTTTTCTTTCAACTTGAAAATGAGGCCTTTTAGTGATCTTGACATTACTACAAGCCTCACACTTTTCAAAAAAAAAATTAAACATTGGGATCAATCCTAAACTACTCATGATTCCAACATAACGATCATTAATATGACACAAACGAGCATGCAAAAAAATGGTAGAAGAAAACATATAAATAGAAGTAGAAGTTCTATTCATCTCAACAATCTATTTAAACATCCCCTCACATGCATACCACTTACCCACAAAAATATGCTTATTCACTATTATTTATGATCGGATTCAATAATCTGTTTAAAGCCTGCTTTATTAAGAAGAAAACAGCACATCAATTTTTTTCTCATAGGAGTATAAAGTACATCTTTTAAAGTTAATAACCTTCTAGAAGTAAAACACAATTCGACATTTCCCTTTCCAAGCACTTTAGTAGTGTGAACATCACCAAGCATGATGATTTTGGGATCCTCAAAAAAATAATAATTTTAAACCAGTTTTTTTTTTCATAATAGACATGACAGTTTGAACCAGAATCAGCCCACCATCCATCAACATTCTCAACCATGTTTCTTTCGGTACTCACCGCCACAAAAGGTTATTCGATAACGTTTGCCTGAGAGTTAGGACCATGTTTCTGGATCTGTAAAATCGAGCAATATGCTCACTCTTGCCACAAACAAAACATGATCCCTTTTCTTGAACTTGTTTATTTTATGCTTTGTTATTTGCACCATTATTTTTCTTAGGAGGTCTACCATTATTTTTCTTCAATTTTTTCTTCTTAGTATTCAAAGAAGTATTTTTGTGAGTTTCAGGAGTAGCATTATTCGATGTAATTAAATTTACCTTCGTTGTGATGTTGTTTTCATCTGTTTATAAAAGTGCATCTTAACCTCTTTCTTCTTCTTCCATGCGGATATTCATTATCAAGGTTTCAAGAGAAGTGTCCTTTTGTTTGTGGAGCATAGTTTTTTTTAAATTCCTTCCATGAAGTTGGAAGTTTATCGACTATGCCACAAACAATGAGGTTATCTCCAATTTTAACCTCTTCGGACCTAAGTTCTCCAAAAATCATGATAAATTATTGATCTTTATCTACCATTGACTTTTTATCCACCTTTTGAAATGAAAAAAATCTACTAGCCGCATATTTTTCGCTCCAGCCTCTTCGGTATCATACTTACTCTGCAATGTCTTTCATATTTTCTTTTCTCTAGAGTAAGTTCTATCATAATAATTATAAAAAACTATCAGATAGACCATTAAGAATATAATACCGACACTTATAAGAATCTCCATCGTACTTTTACATCTTTCTCTAGATGAGAGATAGTTTCATCATTACTCATAGAGATGATGTCTTCTTTAGAAGGATTCTTCTCACTTAACACATAAGAAACATTGAGAAGACTTAAGTAGAAAAGTACTTTACTCTTTCATCTCTTAAAATGATTACCATTGAACAGAAATGGCTAGTTAGGGTCTCCCATCTTGACATCCGAGGTTTTTTCAATTGTAGCCATGTTGAATCTCTTTAAAATTGTTGGTGAAAACATACAAGATAACAAAAAATTACAAGATTACAACTGAAAATGAAAATGAAGAAAATAAATCTCTTCAATCTAAGGCGCGGATATCTCACTCTCTTTAAGGAGATTCAAGCGCATTGCAACAAATGTTTTCACCGATCCAACAGTAGCTCTCTTTGACTTGTCCCCTCCAGGATACAACAACCTTCACAAAGTATAACTCAACAACTCTGAACAAAAGTTCAGTCTAAAGCTCCACAATAAGAACACCTCCCTTCAATCAATAAGAACTCTTTTTAGACTAACTTTATACACTCTATATTTTCTTGTGTATTGTATGTGTTAAAACCAAATGAAAACCATCACTATTTATATTACAAGAAGTCTTCCTAGCACAGAATTGTAAGATAATGGGTTAGTAAATGATAAATATAATGGCTTTAGGAGTTACATATGTTACAAAAAATAATGGATGAATAAAGAATGAAATAACATGAGGATGCTGGCAAAAATTGTTCAACCAACGTTCTCTGGAACGTTTTTCATATGTCCAGCAAGTACCCTCCAATGACAGTTCTGTAACCAACAATAATACATATGCACAATGATTATCCAAAGTTAGTAATTTGTCACAAATGACTACCCACTAATGGCTGAAACATTCACATTCTTGTAACTCCAAATAAAGAAAAATTAATGTAATAAAATATTAATATTGAAATACTTATAAATCAACAGTAAGTCAGACCAAAAAAAAAGATGATGGGATAGTCATTCAAAGAGTCGATCACTTGTTAGAACCAACAAATTAAAATAGACCTTGCACTTTGAAAATCATGTAAACATCAAGTGTATAAGTGAGGAATCGTTAAAGTAAATTAAAAAATTCCAACCCAACAAAATACTTTTTTTAAAAAAAAAAAAAGAAATGACCATGGATATTCAACAAAGGAGTATCCTGAAAGTTTAAACTCGAACAACATAATTATATTGCACTCTACTGGCAATGATAAAAGGAAAATATAATTAGTGTAAAGCTTTTTAAGGTTCAAATTTTAACTATTAATGAGATTAATGCTTACTAGCATGATATCGAGCATGTTGATAGTCCTAATGTGTGACTATCCTTCTACTTTAAAAAAACGAATTGATTAATCAAACAAGTAAATAATAATTCAAAAGAAACAATATTTAATTTTATTGTCCAATCTAATAATAAATGTAGAATTTACTATGTTGTCAAATGGAAGGAGGCAATAACATAGGTGGACTATCATCATTTGAAGTAGTTGTAATTGGAAGAATTAACAAATATTACCCATGAACTGAAAAGTATGTTCAGAAATAATGATTTCATAAATTTCTTCTTCGATAATATTGTCTTCAATCTTTCTTGAAAGTGGAGGATAACTCCTGCTTTGGGCAGGGTCAACAAATAAGTAATTCATCAGAAAATATAGAAGGCAGTATAATTCGTGAACAGTTCAATATATCAGCATAAACTCACCAACAAAATCCAAAAAAAGTTAATATTGACCAAGAATCTTTAAAAATGAAGAGGCGTACCTTGTAGAAAATTTGCAAAGAAGAGAAATAAAAAAACTTTTAGTTGGTTCAAGCATACTATCAAACACCTTTGTTGCATTAATTTTTAAATTTAATTAACTTAGATTTTTTAGAAAGAGAAAACCCCTAAATAGGTCATTATGTTTAAGCTTAGATTCAAAACCATCCATAAAATTGCACTTGAATATAAAAAATAATTAGTACATGCATATTGAAACTTTGATAGAAACCAACCTAAAAAAACAAACCGTGATTACACACAAGAAAATGTTTTAATTATAAAAAAAAAATTCGAACGAAAAATCTTCACTAGCAAATGGCAAAATTTGAAAACCATTAAAAGAAAAAATGTGTAATTTTAGAGAAACTTAGAAGAAATAGTGGTTGGCAAATCTAGAAAATAAAATCTGCCTAAAAAGTACACGTGGTTTGATGAGAATGAACTATAGTACAAGTGCTAATACAAAAGTAAAAGATATTGAATAGTCAATAAAATTGGACAAAGTTTATAGTAAAATTGGCAGTGCTATTGTTACAATTATTGATCAGACTAGATAACAAACTAAATACCATGTACAATTTGTAGTACTTTTGGTACAACTTGCATATGTTGTGTTAGTCCTTTAGAGGTGCCACTTCTATATAAGAGTAAAGTAATAATATATACATAAACTTACTTAAATCATTCTTATCTGTATATATCATTTCAAATGAATAATCAGTCATTGTATAGTCATCCAATACACCGATATCGCTTCTTTTACCCACATGTTAATGTACATGGTGGTTAAAATGTGCCAATTATCTTTCATCCTTAATGCCTCGATTTGTGCCAGAAGGCCCATTTTGTACTATTATCCCTAACATGATGAAATCTTTAGTCCATGAGAGATTTGTTGGTGTTATTACAATGGATGCATATTAGCTAAGAAACAATCTTTATTTTATTAGCATAAAGTTATGTTAATTATTCTCTAGTATTTTATTGAACATTAGTAAGAAAAAGAAGAATTAAAGTTGAATTTCTAATTTTTATAGTTTTTTTATTTAATGAAATGTGACAGTTTTATTTTAATCTAGTTATCTAGTTATTTGATGATTAAAATTGTGGCTTGCTTGATTAATTATTTTTGCAATATTACGATGAAGAAAAGAGAATAAATGTGTATGTTTACTATAAAATGAATATAACATAATGTTTCTGGCTTTGTCTTCTATTCATTAAATTTTTAATTTTTTTTTTTGCGTAAATACCTTATAAGTTAAGTATTTAGCAAAGAATAAATTTTATATTATATTCTTTTGATTTTGCTGTTTAATTATTTTTATTTTGGAAAAAATGTATTTGTTTTACGTCAAAAACCATACTTTTATTTAATCAGCAAAAAAATAGTAAAATAGCATGTTCATTACTTGTCAACCTAATTGGATTCTTTAAATATAAAAAATAAAATATTATCAACTTTTAAAAAGAATTTAATGCTGTTTATATTAAATACTAATGAACATAATAGGTTTGACTTTTTTTTTTACAACCTTCCATAATATACTAAAAAAAACTCACAGACATTGTATTTCAAAACTTAATACATAAATATACTTTTCTTTTATTTTCAAAAAATGTTTTTAATTTATAAAACATAAGAATTTAAATATTCAGGATTTTTTGTACTAAACGATGAGTATTTTCTTTGAATCGATATGTCACATCTTCCAATGTGTTGAATTAAAATTTAAATGTTGCTACCATCTGTCATACTTTCAAATGAAGTGTTTCCTTTAGTTGAAACAAAGATTGAAATTCCTCAAAATTTTTAAGATAGATTGTTGGAAATTAAATACAAATAATGATATTAATGAGACAAAAATATATTATGCAAAGCAAAAAAAAAAAGTAAAATAATAGATGTTGAAAAAGAAATTGAGAAAAAAACAGAGAAAATAATATCAATAATCCATGCTATACACTTGATTGTTGTTATTTTATTATCGTGTTCTTTTATTTAAATTTTTACTTTTTTTGTTGGGTTTTGATAGAATCCATTGACAGATATAGAAAAATAGAAACCATTAGGTTTCAAAAGTCCTTAGTTAACTGTAAATAAATTTCTTTAAAGAAATTATTTCACGATAATAATATAAATATCGTTAAACTATATTTTAGCAGCAACGGTACATACCAGTATTTATAACCCACACAGTATATAGGTAAATATTCTTAAAGACTGTAGCTAGTAAGAATACAATAACATTAACTCAATTATCACTAAATATATTTGCATCAATAAATCTTACTGCAAAAAGAAAATTCTATTGTCACTAAATATCTATGTTGTTAAAATGATATATATACTGAAATAAAAAAATTGAATTGCTAAGTCATATATATTTTTTTCCAAAAATCTACTTTGAAAATATAAGTAAATTTCAAAATTTCTTCTATATTTTAAAAGACGTATAATGGCCTATTATATTTGAGTTTATTTGACCATGTCCTAATACGTGAACATTTTTTTGGCCATTACTTTCATAACTAATGATGAAAGTGTAGTCAGGTGGATCTTTAATAGTAAAATTTTAAAGCTTACTTTAGTAAATAATTAGACTTACTTCTAGTAGTGCGTGAGAGTGCGAATAAATAGATAAGGAGTTTTTTAAACACTTTGAACTATTAGTTGAGATATTCACTAAATTTATTATGGTATCAGAACACATAAAATAACATCTATAAAATATGAATAAATAAAATTAAAGAAAAAACAATTTTGTTCCCAATATATACATTTAAAAATCAGTAAATGTAACAACAATAATCAAACAGTGTGAACTCAACCTCGAATTTGTTATTTTTAAATTAATTATCAAAATTAACATGAATACTATGTATGTATGTATGTATGTATGTATATACACGTACACACACTAGATAGGCCGAGGCTAGTGCTTTGCACGGCCCAACTTGGTGATTATTAAAGTGGGTGATGAAATGTTCTACATTAAAAATAGGCATAATACATAAATGTGCCCTTCAGCTTGATTGTGAATCTTATTTATGCCCTTCAACTTGGGGTATGCACAAGTAGACACTTAAACTTGTATAAAGTTGAACAAATAGACACATGTTCTACATGTCATTTTTTGTCAAACGTGGTGCCCTATGTGCATTTTGTCCTGTAGGACTCATGTGTTTATTTATTTAAAAGTTTGATAGTTAAAGTGTCTATGTATAATAAAAGATGGAGATCAAAGTTAAAATTTGAAATAAAGTTAAGGATCCAATATATGTATTACGCCTTAAAAATAAATATTTGCCGCATACCATAGCTCTAAAATCAAGCCTTTAACATCAAAATCCACCGAAAGTAAAAAAGCACCACAAAATGCTATAAAATCAATCAAAAACAACACTATCCACCTGCATAAAAATTAAAATATGGAGTATAGCAATATGAAATTATCATAGTGGTAACTCTCCAACTAAAGATATGCTATTCAGGCTAAAATAGAGATAGTTGTTCGTGTGATGACAACTACACCACATGTGATCATTTTGTGTAAAAATCAGACCTGCACCAAGTATTGTTTCCGTCGAGAGTCTATCTTTCTAATCATGAATAATGTGCCTCTTACAATTCATAAGTAATTTCAGAGTATATTCCTTGTCCTGAAAACAAAAATAAATTTAAAGATTAAGTTCATGTTAGTCACAAAGCGTATTATACTATTTTCTTCAATCAATAAAATAAAGATAATTATATCGAACAATTTGTTATACACAACCACGATATAAAATAAGGTCGTATATTTCGCTACGAGAAAAAATGGCCAGACAAGCTCTCATTGATTGTCTTTTAGTATAATAGCATAAAACACCTCCCTAGACTTATATGTAATTGAGCTAAAAGTTCACTTCCCATGTGTTCCCTTTTAATGTAGTTATAAAGATCAAACACAATCATTATTATTTTTCCTGCTACTCCACCAAAAATTTCCAATCAAAATTGAAATTTGTTGAAAAATACTAACACTTGTAGCTCCATAAGTTACTTCACGTACCTCCCTGATCAGCATCCCTACTATGACACATTCCTTCCCAACTTCTAGCTAGTGCATACTTCTATAAATCATTAAGTGTTATCGCGTGAGACCATCAATTCTTCTATTGCAGTCACGACATTAAAAGTATGACACGAATCTGTTATGTATGTAATCAATTAATCTCAAATACTTTAACTTCTTCAAATATGCTAATCATCATAAAAATAGAAGTTTTATCTGAAGGTCATTTAAAGGAAAGGGGATAAGTCAATTATGAATGATTTAGAAATGAGCAAGACTTGGGGTGTGTTTTGTACGAAGGAAAATGTTTTCCAAGAAAACAAGTAGATATTTGACTTATTTCTCATGTTAGTTGGTAAACATAAAATATTTTTCCGAAAAAATATTTTAGTGTTTGGTTTTAGATTTAATAAACTTTCTTGAGAAATATCGTTTAGTTTTTACTAGAGTAAAAAATAATTTTAAAGTTAATTTTAAAAAAAAGAAAACAAACTAAAAATTTGTTGGGGAGGGAGGGGGGTTGAGGGTTGGGGTGAAAAAATTATTATTTGAAGTTGAATTTTTAAAAATAAAATATAAGTTTGGTAGGGTGGTGGTTGTAAGGGGCAAGTGGAGTAGGTGGGGGTCGAGGGTAGGGGTGAAAAATGAAATTTTGAAGTTTAAAATAATTTTTAAAAATAAAAATAAGTTTTTTTAGGGTGGGGGAGGCATGGGGTGGGGGGTGGGAGGTGGTGGGGGGCTGGTAAGGGTGGGTGAGGGGCTGGTAGGGTTATGTTGGGAGCTGGTAGGGTGGGTTGGGTAGGGGAGGTTGGAAGAAACTTTGGAAAATGTTTTCCTGAAGTTTTGAAGGGAATCATTTTCTTAAAATGTAAGGAAAATGAGTTGGAAAACATTCGACCCAACCAAACATGAGAAATTTGAAAAATATTTTGTTCATACCAAGCACACTCTTGGTAATTAACATATTTTCACTATTCTCATCATCAATGTACATTATTTAGTTTACAATTGTTTGTCTATATTTAAGGTCCAAGCAAATTAATCATCTCGACATTCATATTAGATACAATTCTAGTTTGAGTAATCTAGTAGCCCAAGATACAAACTTAGAAAATCAATTGACAAAAGAGAGGGCCATTTAGAAATCCCACCTGTAAGGAAATACTATAATTTGTGTTATATGTTCACTCCAACAAAATTATATTGAACTTACATGATGTAATAATATCTTAAGTATAAACTTATACCTTTAGGGTCATAAGATAAGAAAACCAATCTCGAGATAAGGCTTAAGATTAACTTCATTTCCTATCTGGTACGAGATATCAACTATCCCATGAATATTTTAGCCCACCATTTGTACCAAACGATTAATGCACTTATGCATTGTATGATATAAGGAGCAGACATGTGTCTCAAACTAAGAAAACAATTCTTACACCCCTATTATTGTTAAAATGAACAACTTGGACTTGTCTCTTTCTCAAAATATGAACTTTCATTTACAAAAACTTTCAGGCATTTCAAGTGATTAGAAATAATACAGACATCTTTCACAAAATCAAAACATTGAATTACCATTTTCTTTAGAGGAACATATGGTTTAAGTCTAACCTTTTCATAACCATTTCTCTTGTTCTTTCTACCACTGCTCCCTCTGACCCATGTTTACTCGGAACACCATTTCTCTTGATTTTTCTACCCTGCTCCCTCTATCCCTTGTTTACTCAAAAGAGGGAATGCCATATTAAGAAAATTCATTGCTGAAAATGTAGAACTAAAAGTAAGTCGAACATAAAAAAAGATGATGGGATAGTCATTCAAAGAGTCGACCACTTGTTAGAACCAATAAATTAAAACAGACCTTGGACTACGAAAATCATGTAAACATCCAGTGTATGAGGGAGGAATTGCTAAAGTAAATAAAAAAATACCTACCCAACAAAATAGTTAAAAAAAAAGAAAAAGAAATGACCATAGATATTCAACAAAGGAGTATCCTGGAATTTTAAACTCGAACAACATAGTTATATTGCACTCTACTGGCATTGATAAAAGGAAAAATGTAGTCATTTTACAGCTTTTTAAGGTTTAAATTTAAACTTTCAATCATATTGATGCTTACAAAAAGGATATCAGGATATCAAGCATGTTGATAGTCCTAATATATGACTATCCTTTTAGTTTAGAAAAGTGAAGTAATTAATCAAACTAATAAATATTATTTCAAAAGAAGTAATTATTTAATATTTTTTCCAATCTAATAATAACTCAAGAATTTACTACGCTGTTTAATTGAAGGAGGCAATAACATAGGTGGACTATCATCATTTGAAGTAGATGCAATTGAAAGAATTAACAAATATTACCCATGAACTGAAAAGTATGTTGAGAGATAATAATTTCATAAATTTCTCCTTCGATAATATTGTCTTCAATCTTTCTTGAAAGTTAAAGACCACCCTTGTTTTGGGAAGGGTGAAAAAAATAAGAAATTCATTAGAAAATATAAAAGACAATATAATTCGTGAATAGTTCAGTATAGCAACTAAGATTCACCAACAAAATCCATAAAAAATTAATATTGACCAAGCATCTTAAAAATTGAAGAGAGTACCTTGTAGAAAATCTGCAAGGAAGAGAAAATAAAAAACTTTTAGTTGGTTCAAGAATACTATCAAACACCTATGTTGCATTAATTTTTAAACCGAATTAAATTAGCTTTTCATTAGAAAGAGAAAAGAGGGAGAAAAGCCCTTAATAGGTCATTATCTTTAAGCTTGGATTCAAAATCATCCATAAAATCGCACCTGAATATAAAAAATAATTAGTACATGTATATTGAAACTTTAATAGTAAACAACCCACAAAAACAAATTGTGATTACACACAAGAAAGCTTTTCAATAATAAAAAGATTCTAACGAAGAATCTTCACTATCATATGACAAAATTTGAAAACCATTAAAAATAAAAAATATTAAATTTTAGAGAAACTTAGAAGAAATCAGTGGTTGAAAAATCAAGAAAATAAAATTTGCCCAAAAAGGACACTTGACTTGATAATTAAGAACTATAGTACAAGTACAAATACAAAAGTAAAGGATATTGAATAGCCAATAAGATTGGACATTGTTTACAGTACAATTGACAGTGATATTGGTGCAATTTTTTATCAGAATAGATAACAAACTAAATACCATGTATAATTTGTCGTACTTTAGGTAAAACTTGTATATGTTGTGTAAGTCCTATAGAAGTGCCACTTCTAAATAAGAGTAGAGTAAAAATATATACATAAACTTACTTTAATCATTCTTATCTGTATCTTTCTTTTCAAACGTTTTATATAGATATTATTAAAGCAAAATAACTAAAATAAGTGGACTTCTAATATATGATAATATCATGATTCGATTTATATCAAACAAGCAAATGAAGTTTTGTTATGCACATTATTTAAGAGAGTTTAACCGCAAAACAAAAAAGCAAAATAAAATTTTCATTCTCATGTCTTTAGCATAAAATAATTATCAAGCAATGAAAAATAGTTCAAACTCATATCCAAGTGGTGATATGATGATTATATATGAGACATGCCTAAAAATTATGCTAGTAATTTTTGTGAGTATTTGGTTGATGGATGTCTTGAATATTACGAAGAAGGGTGATGATGGAACTAAAGAATAATATATTTGTGCTGATTGTTGGTGTTTTATGATTTTTCATCGAATGAATAGTAAGTCATTACATAGTCATCCATTTCTTTGAGCTCGCTTTTTTTACCCACATTTTAATCCACATGGTCGCAAAAATGTGCCAATCATTTTTCATCCTTCAATGACTCGATTTGTGCCAAAAGATCCATTTTGTATTAATATCCCTAACATGGTGAAATCTATAGTCCATGAGAGATTTCTTGGTTACGCTTGTTGGTGTTGTTACAATGGATGAATATTGTCTAAGAAACAATTTTTATTTTATCAGCATAAAGCTATGTTAATTAATTTCTAATATGTTTTTTTTTAACATTAGTAAGGAGAAATAGGAATTATAGCTTATGCCTACATATAATTGAAAGTTCATAAGAATAATTACCCAACCTATGATCTAGAGTTGGCTGCGTTGGTATTCGCCTTGAAGATATGTTGTCACTATTTGTATAGTGCTCATGTTGATGTATTCACTGATCACAAAAGCCTACAATATGTGTTCACTCAGATCATAATCTCATACAAAGTAGGTGGTTAGAATTTATCAAGGAATATAATATGAACATTCTTTATCACCCAGGTAAGCCTAATGTGGGTTCACATGCCTTAAGCAGGTTGTCTATGGGTAGTACAGCCTAGCTTGAAGAAGATAAAAAGGAACTACCAAAAGATGTGAATAGACTTGCATGCTTAGGAGTCAGACTAATGGATTCCACAAAAGGAGCAATAGTGGTGACAAATGGATCTGAATCGTCGTTAGTATCAGAAGTAAAAGAAAAGCAAGACCAAGATCTCATTTTGGTTGAGTTGAAGGCAAATGTTCAAAAGCAAAGAGTATTATCTTTTGAACAAGGGAGAGATTTGAGATATTAGGTATTCTGTGTGTACCAATGGTGGATGGACTACAAGAGAGAATCATAGAGGAAGCGCATAGCTCCAGATACTCAATTCATTCAGGTGATGTACTGCGAATTGTGAGAAGAATATTGGTGGAATAGTATGAAGAAGGGCATTGCTAAAATTTATTTCGAAATTCCCAAAATGATAACAAGTTAAAGTAGAGCACCAATGGTGGAAAGGTTTGGCTCAGAAAATATAACTTACAGAGTGGAAGTGGGAGATGATTAATATGGATTTAATCACAGGCGTAACCAAATCTTCCAAGCAGCATGATTCTATTTGGGTGATAGTCAATAGAATGACAAAATCAGCTCACTTATTACCGGTAAAGACTACTCATTCGGCAAAGGATTATGCTATGTTGTACATCCAAGAGGTGGTAAGACTTCATGGAGTTTCGATATCTATTATTTCAGATAGAGGTGCATAATTTACTACACAATTCTGGAATACTTTCAGAAAGGTTTGGGCTCAAAGGTGAGCTTAAGTACTCTATACCTTTCATCCTCAGACAAACCGGCAAGCAGAGCATACCATTCAGACATTAGAAGATATGTTGAGGGCATGCATGATTCGATTTCAAAGGTAGTTGGGATGATCACCTACCTCTCATTGAGTTTCTTACAACAGCAGCTACCACTCTAGCATCCAAATGACTACTTATGAAGCTCTTTATGGGAGAAGATGCAAATCTCCAATTGGATGGTTTAAAGTTGGTGAAGCCAGTTTGATAGGACAAGATTTAGTTCACCATGCTATGGAGTAAAAATATTGGGATCTTTCGTTGAACATTCCAACTAAATATATTAGGATCAAGGATAGTCTATCTTATGAAGATATTTCGGTTGAGATCTTAGATAGCCAAGTTCGCAAGTTGAGAACAAAAAAAGTAGCATTAGTCAAGGTCCTTTGGAGGAAACAAAGTGTTGAACAAGCTACGTGGGAAGATGAAGAGGATATGAAGAAGATATATCCACATTCCTTCGAATCCATAGAAAATGCAGACCAAAATACCAATTTTTCTTCTTAGTACTCTTTAAGTTATGAGTAAGCATGTTATTGTTGCATTTGCATGTTGGGTGTTTGAGCATAATGTTACCACCCTTAGTCTAGTAGGAATAGATTTATTCGAGGACTAGTGTTCCCAAGGTATATATATTGTAGCATCTTGCAACTACAATGAACTAGAAAGGAGTTTAAAATCTTGAAATACGAATTTTTGGAAAGTGAAGGTTAATCTGGAAAATTTAAGTAACAAAATGAGTTTTGTTCATTTCAAACAACCATAACTCCTAGCTCAAGATGAGGTAGGAGTAGTCCCAGATATGGTTGAAAAGCCCTTGTTATGATCTTTTCAAATCCGTCAAGTTTTCACGATTCCGAGTTTAGAAGACTGAGTTATACCCTTTGGAAGTTGGGCTATTGGATTAATGAAATGTCCAATTCAGACAATTTAAAGGGTATTTTTGTCTTTTCACTACCTTATTAACTAAATCATTTTTAGGAGTTTAAAAAGGGTTAAGACTCAATTTAGTTAGTTTGGAAGTTGGAAATTTTTACACTAAGGTTAAGGAGAAAGGAGAAGAGAAGAGAAGAAAAAAGGCAAGATTCACCAAGCTCATCGAAGTCAACATGTGGATTTCGTCAGAGATGATCCTTAAAAAGGTATTTGAGTCTTCCATAATGTTGGGTTTGTTAAACCACATGCCAAGCATATTTATTCAGCGTTATTTCATTCATTAAAGATATGATTTTGAATGTTGTTCTTGAATTGCTTCCGTTCTTGCACATGAGTTGATGTTTATGAATTTCTTGAGGTAGATAGTGTTGTTCTTCGGATTAGATCCTTGTACATATGAATTGGGCACATAGATCTAAGGGGAATTTGAGGAAATAAATTGGATTAGAATGGTTTAAGTCAGGAAAACGAGTTGAAAATCCGTCAGGCGCCACCTAGGCGGTTCAGGAGCGGCGCCCCCCATCTGCTCCAAAGGTTCTGGGGCGGCACGCCTTTAGTGAACCCAAATGGAGACTCAGAAAAATGGTTCAAGCGCGGTTCCCCAAGAATGCGTCCAAATCAGAATTTTTCGCCCAGTTTTTGTAATTCAGTCCGATTAATCCTTTCTATAGTGTTTTAACACTTCCTAATAATTCTAACTACTCTAAATGACTTCTAATCATAAATAAATCATCTAGAAACATATATTATTGTTCCCAATCTATGTTATAAAACTAGAAATTATTGATTCTAATAAATTGTTGGAAACATGAAGTAACTGAAATTTATAGAACTAGTAAGAGAGATGAACAAAACTTTAATTCACAAAAAACTAAAATCTGTAAAAACGAACCAGAATCTAAAAACCTTTTAAATTGGAAAAAGATCAAGTCCACTGAACTCACAGTGTCTCATTAAGGAAATTATTCCCCTCTAGAATCCAAGGTTTGATTTGGAATATAACCTCCCAGAGTAATATGATATTAATCAGTAGAGTGTAGATACCAAAAACTCTACTGTCAGCGAACCAATTCATACCAGGAAAGTACACTAAAAAAATGTGTGCAGAAGAAGAAAAAGAAGATCAGAAAATTCGTAAGGAAATATTCTGAAGAATGAGTGGTATTTATAGGAAAGAAGAACAGGTTTCGAAAGGTTGCAACCCTTTCATAATTCACATGAACATTAATAAAAGTTTGCAACCTTTCAAATGGTACTGAGTGTTCCTGTAAGTTGCAACCTTTCATTACAATCATGGCAAAAAATTTAAATAAAATGGGAAAGTTCAAATACAATGGGTTGCGAGCGGATTCGAGTCGGGTCGGGTTAGTCAACTAAAAAGTTAAAATATTTCAGTTAATTTTCAAATACTGTTATCCACTAATTAATTAAAAAACATTAGTCCATTTAATTAATTAATTAAATAAAATAAATAATTAAATAATTAAAACAAACTTTGTCCAAAAATTAATCTATCAATAGATCATCTTCCAAAGCCAAAGCCAAAGCCGAGACGAGCAAGCGACGACTACGGCGCGAGGGGGTCCCTCTTTCCAACCCTTTTAACAATTAATACGAGTGTTTCTGTATTTAATTCCTCCTATTTTTCTTTCCACCACCGATAAGGGAACAATTCCTTTTCATTAAAGCATAAGAGGACTTTTCAAGTTCCCAACTCTTCAAGTTCGCAACTTTTCAAATTCCTCTCTTTTCCTCTAATTCCCATCAATTCTTGATACATAACCAACAATCCCCACATTGATGGGAATGGTAATAACATAAGAATGCACGGACAATTGTGTACTTTACAGGGAAGGATTAATTGCATATGGATATGTAGGTTTCCCCTTGGACTTTCTGTAGTGAACATATGTCGGATATACTTGGTCAATTGGTAGATGTGATATCTTTGAACCGTCGAGCTATAGTGTATGCCTAGACAACCATATGTCACACAATTAACCCTTTACTGTTTATGGTTCTTACGGTTGTGTTCGTTTCAGCCATGAACACCTCCTAGTTTCATGAGCGTAGAGAAAATAAGTTTTTGACATAAAATTCTCTTTGAAGCGGATTCCATTTCACACTCACATTGGTGATTTCTAACCGTCTCATCTCGTATATACACTATTTGGTCAAATATATCAAACTTAGCAAATCATTAAAAACTGTAAGCTTTCTTACCTCATTAACAAGCCTTTAAGTCTTAACCTTGTTCCTGAACATTGTCTTCATCATGAGAATGGATTAAGTAAATTGACAATGTCAAACCGTCAGCCACAACTTTGTTTTTCTCCTTGAATCTAGCTCTTGGGATCTCCAGTCTGCTAGATAGAGTTACCGTCATGCTTACTTGTCCTAAGCCATAAACCCATTGCCTTAGATGTTCTTTCAACTCCCTCTCTCACTAGGCCTTTCGTTTGTGGATCTGACACATTATCGCTTGACTTTACATAGTCAATTATGATAATTCCACTAGAAAGCAGTTGTATTACGGTGTTATGTCTCCGTCGTATATGACGAGACTTCACGTTGTACATAACGCTCCCTACCCTGTCTATTATTTCTTGACTATCACAATGTATGCAAATAGGTCCAATAGGTTTGGGCCAAAATGAAATAGTCTCTAGGAAATTTCGGAGCCATTCAACTTCTTCACCAGCCTTATTCAAAGCAAAGAATTCAGATTCGATTGTGGAGCGAGCAATACATGCTGTTTGGACGATTTCCAAGAGACTGCTCCTCCACCAAGTATGAACACATAACCACTCGTGGATTTTACATCATTTGATTCGGTGATCCGATTTGCATCACTATATCCTTCAATACCAACAAGATATTTATTATAATGCAAAGCATAATGTTGTGTATATTTTAGATAACCTAATGCGCGTTTCATTGCCATCCAGTGAGTTTGATTTGGATTACTAGTGAACCGATTCAGTTTACTAATATAACACATGCTATATCTAGTTGCGTACAATTTTTAATATACATCAAACTTCCCAACACTCTGACATATTCCAATTGAGAGTCACTTTGACCTTCATTCTTTTTAAATGTAAGCTTAAATAAATTGGAGTTTTGACAACATTGAAATTCAAGTACTTGAACTTATCCAATACTTTTTAAATATAATGAGATTGAGATAACGGTGGTCCCTGGGGAGTTTTGATAATCCTGACCTATAAGATTAAATCAGCAACTCCTAAGTCCTTTATATCGAACTTGTTGGACAACATGCTCTTAGTACCATTTATATCGTCAATGACTTTACTCATTATTAACATTTTATCAACTTACAAAAAAACAATGACTTCATGATTCATAACATTTTCAATGTAAACATTTATCACATTCGTTAATCTTGAATCCATTTGCCAACATTGTTTGGTAAAATTTAGCACGTCATTGTTTGGGTGCCTACTTGAGTCCATAAAGTTACTTCACAAGTCTGGACACTCTCTTTTCTTTACCAGGAACTATAAACACTTTAGGTTGTTCCATGTAAATTTCTTCCTCCAACTCTCCATTTAAGAATTTTGTCTTTACATCCATTTGGTGGATTTTAAAATCATGCACTGCTTCTAGTACTATTAACATCCTAATTGATGTTATCCTTTTTACAGGAGAGTATGTGTCAAAGTAGTCCAAACCTTCCTTTTGTCTGTACCTTTTGACTATCAGTCTAGCCTTATATTTTTCAATAGTCCTATCAGGTTCCATTTTCCTTTTAAAGATCCACTTTGATCATAATGGTTTATTTCCTGGAAGAAGATCAATCGATTCCCAACTATGATTGCTTAAAATTGATTCGATCTCACTATTGACTTCTTCTTTCCAATAAGTTGACTCAAGCGAAGACATAGCTGCTTTAAATGTTTGAGGTTCATTTTAAAGCAATAATGCTACAATCTGGTCCGAACGAAGCAGATTTTTGTTGGCGAGAACTAAGCCTAGGTTTCACACTAATTAGGTCGTTCAGGTCTTTCACTTGTTTACTCACTTTCACTTTTATACGGATAAATGTTTTCAAAAGACTCTGCATTATTTGATTCTATTATCGTATTAATATGAATCTCGGGATTATCAGATTTGTGAACCAAAAACCGAAAGGCTTTAGTGTTCACAATATACACAATAAAGACACAATCTACTGTTTTTGGTCCAATTTTAACCCTCTTTGGTAAAGGAATGTAATGACCCAAAAGTTTATTTCTGGATATTTTAAATATTCATTTAACTAGAGTTAATTAATTGATGTGTAATTGTAGACAATTAACTTAAGTGATAGTTAATGGGCTAAAATGTTAAATTTATTTAAGACCTTATACAAGTTAACCCATACATACATACATATATATATATATACATACATACATACATACATACATACATATATATATATATATATATATATATATGTATATATATATTAAGTTACTAAAATTTTATACTTTTAGATCATAATTATTTATCAATTTAGGAAAAAAAAAGGAAAAAGGATGCCGCAAGACTAAACGGAAGATGCAGGTATATGAATCCTTCCAAAGTTCTTTGTATAATTTTCTTTTATCCAAAGTAATTATTGGTTGGATGAATTCTTAGTGCTAATTTTATATGTATTTTTTGAATAATGGAAAGGAGAAAAAGATAAAACTTGTCATGAAGGTTTTCTAAAAAATAAAATCAAAGTTTGGCTAAAATAATGGAAAGGAGAAAAAGATAAAACTTGTCATGAAGGTTTTCTAAAAAATAAAATCAAAGTTTGGCTATGGTGATTTGTGTTGCGTGGGTCCCTGGGGAATTTATGGCTATGTTTGAAGAGAAATTAATGTATGGATATAAATTAGAAATAGTTTTTGGAAAATTAAGGTATATATATTATTGTATGTTTGATAAAAGTGGCAGTGAGTTTTTTGGAAATTTAGGGCAAGTATTGGGGATTAATTGTGTGGTGAGGGAGGAAGATATATAAATGCTATCATCTTTTGTTAATGTAACTAGATATTATTCGTGATGACATTAATTGTCCATGATTAGATAAAAATTGTATAATTATCCCTTATATAGAAGCAGCACTTGAGTTGGACGAACATAGCTTCACAAAGTTGTACCAAAAGCATCTCAAGTTATACTATTAAGGCCTCATAATTTTTGGCCCTATTTGATTGGCTCTTGTACATTTGGAAGGATAATAATTCATGTATTGTATAATAAAAATACATTTATGCTCAAAACGCTCATTTGAAATATGAATTTTCATCTTCAACTCAGAAGCTTTTAAGATTGAATTCTGTGAATTTTTTCACCTTCTTTTCTGTGTCTCTGTTGCTTTTTTTTTTTTGCCATTGTATTTTTATTGATAATAAAATTTGATACTCAATTTTGGAAATGGAAATAGGGTGAATCGGTAATGAAATTTGTGTAACAAAATATTTAAATACTTTTTTAGGATGGATGGATTCTTTGATGATGAATTTAGTGTTAAGTTTTTTACATGCATGTCAATATTATGTGAGGTTTTCCTTTAATGTACCGAGAGTGTCTTATCAAAGTTGTAAGTTGTCAAAAGGAATAAGAAAAATTTTGCCCTTCTTTTTTCTAATTTCAATAGCTACATGTTATTGGCCTCACTAACTATTATTGTTCTTTAATTACTCTGTATACTAAATTGGATGGTTTTCTACATGATGAACAAGTTCTACAGGGTCCAAATATTGTAGCGATCATACTCAGATTGTATTGTTAAGGTGAGAATAACTCCCTCGGTTCGACTGAAACTTTCATGTAATATACAAATTTTAGTTTTATGATCATACGATTTGAAAGTCATCCTTATTTTCTTGTACTCGGTATCTCGACCAACCATGACACCTAAAATAAAGTGAAGGAAGTAATAATTTTGTCTTGTTTGACGTACATCCTTGCTAAATAAATTTGCATTGTTCCTGATTATGTTTTGCTTCTTTCTATTAAAAGTTTGTAGGCTAATGATAGACATGTGCTTTGAAAAAAGCAAGATAATCCTAATTTGGCATCGAGAGGCTACTCATTCATCGATGATGTTAAGAGATTAGTTGAAGTTGAATGTCCTGGAGTTGTTTCTTGTGCTGATATTATTATTTACCGTGTTGGTTGCTAGAGATGCACTTGTGGTTACAGTAAATTAAAAACTCAATAGAAGAACTTACTTTTTCTTAAATAATCAAATTTGGCAGATAATTAAGATTAATTATAGTTTAAGAGATGTGACTAAAACGCATCAAGTTTAGGATGGTCTTTACCCATTCAACCTTTTATGTATCTATTTATCTTCGTGTTACTGATAATGATGATGTCACTGGCGTGATAGAGAGGTCCATTTTAGAATGTGCCAACTAGGAGAAGAGATGAAACAATATCAAATGTCTCAAAAGCCAATGTTCACATTCAAACCCAAAAAATGTCAAATCTTTAATACCTTTACCTACAATATATAGAACTTATGGATGATAATTCTACATATAAAAGTGTGTAAGAGGAGATCAGTAGTAACACATTCACATTAAATTCTAACTTCTCTATCCTTAGGATTAAAGATCTACTAGATCTAAAAGGCCACCTAATGCCTTCATGTGATAGTGACAGGAAGACTCTGTACTACATAAAAAGATTAGTGAAGCTTACACCCTATTGTTAGAACTAAAAAATGTTGATATGAAGGAATAAACTTACATTCTTTAATAGGAGAATTCTATCAATATTTTAATGAAGTAGTAGGTACAAATAATAGGAGTATTCAACATTTAAAGAATAGAAAAGATATCACTTTTCTCTGTTAGACTATGACTATGAGTACTTGATCCTTTCTCACCCTAAGATGGAGTTAATCGTGTAATCTTTAGATGGTATATGTATACAACGTGTGAAATGCAGTGAGCTTCTAACCTTAAAGTTGTTATCTTTAATGTCTGATGCTTTCGGTCATTAGCCACTGTATTATCCTACCGAAACATTAACGAAAATGTTGCAGGTAGCTTCATTAAGTTTTTGGTACTACCATGATAATAATGTGGTACATAAGTGAATATGATCAATTAGACACTGATTATACAAAGAAAACTATTCAAGGAAGTTATGAATAAGTTAAACAATTAAGTATTATCAAATTTTCACTGAACTAACCTGCCAACGTCTATATTTCTTTATTTAATATTAAAGTTGATACAAATCTTTAGTTTCATGCTGATAGAGGTCATGAATTGTAACACTACATCTTTAATTGCAGTTATAATTCAACTCTAAAGTGAAAAGTTTAAAGGTTCATCAGTGTTACCGGGAGTGTTGCAATATAAAGTAGATTGAAAAGATAAAGGTTCATTAACCCTAGCACAAATACAGCAATATAAGGTGTATTTCCATCCTGTTGGTGTTCTATGTTAATAGAAACTTCTCCATCGAGTTCACAAGTTTAATAAAAAGAACTTAATCGGATGCGATAGGTGATTTACATGTTTTATGATGATATTTTTTTAAAGTTAGGTGATTTACATATAAATGATGGTTATATTTTGAGGGGACTCGCTAAAAGTACAAGTTAATTCTTTTATTCATCTCTTTTGGTAGGTGTTCAAAATTTGTCGTGTCAGATCATATGAATGGATTGTTGGTGTTATGTGGTAATATGAAGTTCTACTTTAAAGATTACAGACTAGCTTTATGTTACATATGAATAACAAGATTCAATCGGACATACAAGATGGTCTCCATGTTCTACGGTATAAAGCTTACATGTAATATATCTCTTATTTTTCTTAACTCTGACATCTTTGCATTATTAGATAATATAATGTATCACATGAAAAATAATGAGGGTCATAGATGTCTAGCATGTATTGTTTGCAACAAACGTTTTAGGTTGAGCTTTAGTAGTGGAGTAGCAGTTCTATTCTGAATTTATTTCCTTTAAGACTTCATGTTCTGGAATTCTGTAGATCAAGTGAACCTCAGTAAAGATCCTCTATATTCCCATGACAATTTCTTTTTTTTAGGCAGTTACTTTTTCTCAATAATATATTTTACGAATATATTAAGATATATGAGATACAAACTCATTAAAAATACCCAAGAATCTATGCAAGAACACTAGCCAAATATCAATACTCATGTTTTCAGTAATAGGAATCTCTACATCTACATAAGACACACTTTTCCGGTACGACCACAGTTGTTTGGCTCTGCTATTAGTTTCAATAAACCTGCACATTGACTTATGATGATATCTTTCAATTGCTTAAATGTCTCTCAAATTAGTAGTTTTTGCCACTTGGTCCCCCGAAAGAAAATCATTGTTGATGCACCACTTCGACAATGTGATGAGAGTGCAGCAAAACGAAATGATTATCAAAGCTGGATAGGCTATAGCCTATAAGTTAGGCAAGTTACTAAGTAATTGAGTCTATTCTCCTGATTCGGGGCCCTTTCGAGGATGTGAAGTAGGCTGGGGAAGATGTAGCAAACATTATATATGGAAGATCTTATAGGTGAGAATTAGATATTTTGTAAGCTTAGTTTCTTTAATCATCTCACAAATACATTTGCCTTATCAGTGTACTTCATATTTCTATTTTTTGAGCAGTTAAAGTTCCTTTTATTATGAATAATGATTTGTGAAGTTTCTACATAAGAGAATTATGTTCTTTGTTTTTTTTTATTGTTAGGACATACTCAATTCGAATAATTTCGCAAGCAAATGGATCTGTGGTTATGAATTTTGTGAAATGCATCTGCACTATTTATTTAATGAGACATTTATCGAGTCTTCTTCATAGTAGTATTTGATTTGAGTAATGTGTATACAAAATTTAGGAAGATGATAAGTTTATACTGTTCAACAATTAAGGTTTGCTTAATTTTGCTTCAGGTTCTTTGTCAAAATCTAGCTTGTGACAACAATGCAGGAAGAACTTTTGATGGATGGGTTTTTCTTTGCATCAACTATTGAAGATTTATTTAGTTTTTGAGTTCTTCTCTATTTTACCGGAACTACAGTAATTACAAAATTCCTTTTTTATATGATGTAATGATAATTAAAATGCTTTTGATTCAAGTGTAGATGAATAATGACACGGTAGACAAATCAAAACTCAAATCATTTTTTAAACAGGACATAAATATACGTGTTGGGCCCGTGCTGGCACGGGTCTGCCAATCTAGTTTTATAATAAAATAGATGTTGATTGTATTGTGTTTAAAATATGGATGGATAATTGTTTTCTGTAGTGATTTAAGCTACCGATTTCTCATTTCATTAGGATCCTTCTTTTAGTGCATTATATTATATGAAAGCTATTAGGGTTGTAGTGTCTGGAGAAATTAGGACTTAACTCTAGGTTTGAATTTGAGAAATATGAGAGTTGGAATTTTAATTTGCATCAAGATTAGGAACGTGATTATTCATTCGGGGCGAATCATTGACTAGACACATAATAATATAGGTGTTTTTGGTTTTGAAATATTATTGTGGTTAATTATTTGACTAGATGGGTCTGAGTTGGAAGTTGAACAAATGGAAAGGCTCAACTACCGAAGTAAATTCTTATTGGATTTAGGCAAGTGGATTTCTAAACTCTTGTTAAGTGTATGGAATGTGCGTATTTCCTTATGGTGTATGTTTGGGAGTAATGGGACTTGGTAATAGGTTGACTTTTCCACATTTACTAATTCTAATGATGAAAATGAGGTAACAAAAAGGCAATGTGATTAATTGTTTATATGTGGTGTATGGAGAAACGTTTGAAAGACTTGTTGAATCATAGTTGATGTGGTATCATGTTTGTGTTGTTGTGAATAGTGTGATGTTATGAAAATGGTCATCTCCTTATTATTTGTGTGAACATGTCGTTGGCATTATTCTGAGACATAGTTGTGACAAGTGTTATATTCATTGAGAAAGAATGAGAACTTAAAGAGGATTTACCATTTCGAGGGACGTATCGCGCGCCGCGATGAATACTATATTTTGAGGGATGTATCACACGTTGCAATGGTTACGATTATCGAGGGTCGTCACAACAGATGCATGGACAGATATGTCTCCCATGATTCTTAGACTGAGAGACAGCGGGTGTGTATCACTAGGTCAGCCATGCATAATTATACTTGACATTGCATTCCATTGCAATGAATATACTTATCATTGGTGAATTTGGTATTGTGTATTGCTTATTTTGTGAATGACTTTTTGTGGAATTGGTGATTGATGAATACTGAGCTTGTTGTTGAGGATATGTAATTTGTTAAAGTATCTTTGTTGAGGATATGTAATTTGTTAAAGTGTTGTTGTTGAGGACTGTAATTTGGTTAATGTGTTGTTGTTGAGAATATGTAATTTGTCAAAATGTTGTTGCTGAGGATATGTAATTTGTTTAAGTGTTCTTATTGAACTATGTACGATGTAAATCATGAGTTGTTAGATTGGGCTGATTTTTATGCAGGTTGTAGTTGTGGATGTTCGGTTGGAGGTGGGGGGACTACGTGTATTTCATCCCCTTTGCTTGTGTTTAGAGGTTTACTTGTTGAGTGTCGTGTGGTTTGGTACTCACCCCTTGCTTCAAAATTTTTTTTGTAGGTTACTAGCCCAGAACTTATTGATATATTCTCATCTTTTCCGAGACTTCTTTGAGATTTGCGAAGTAGCTGTTTGTCATCTCAGCAGAACTTCTTACACTTATTTATGATTTTGTTCTACTCTAGAATCAATGTCATATGAGACTTATATTTTCTTTAAATTCAATTGTAATACTCTATCAGAACTTGAGTTTTCCTCTTCGGTTAGGTTCCCATATCAATGCAATCTATTCACATAATAATCATAATAAGATTTCAAAACTAACAGCACCCACATTATTATGTGCTTAGCCTAGACTCTGAAACTCTTTCAAATACATACTCAAGTTCCTAATTTTGATGCCACTAATATTTCCACTCTCAAATTTCTCAAATTCAAGTCTAAGATTAAGTCTTAATTTCTCCAAATTACATAAATCTAATAATACTCATATAATATAGTATACTTAACCTTTCAAGTACATCACTGTACATATACCAATTCGTTCGAACATGAAACATAATTATGACTAAGAAGAAATTTGCAACTCCTAATTTAATAGAAAATTTATAACCTTTAATAACGTAGCAATAATTTAACTCATAATTACTTTTATTTCACTATCACTGTCAATGTTGATGAAACTCATTCCATAATCACTTCAAATCATTTTCTAATGATTAGGAATAATTTTCCTTTTCACTATTTATTTTAGTCATCCTAGGCCTCAAAAGCACGGTCAAATTCATTCAATTTGTAGCAATTGATAACTTCATTTTTTTTTACCCAACAATATTATAATACAATTATTCGTATATGCAACCAACACAAACAATGAAACTCACCTAAAGCTTTGTCGAAATTTGATGTCACTGCCGCCACCCGTTACTTTTTTCCCTTTCTATTTTATTTCCAGATTTCTTGTTTATTAAAAATAACAAAATTCACTAATTTATTTCTAATACATGGGCCTCATGACCTATATCTTACAAAAATATCACTTTAGCCCATTAATTATCAATTGAGTCAATTATCTATAATAATCCATGAATTAATTAACTCAAGTTAAACGAATAATTTAAATTTCCAAAAAATGACATAATGGGTCTTTACAATCCAGTAGTGGTAGTAGCATTTAGTTATTCTATAATTAAATTCTTTCCCATGGTAGAATAATCTTTTCATGCGGAGCATAAGTCCCTTTTTATAAAATTCAAAATGATGGTTTATATATTAACTTATAGATCAAGAGTTGCATTAAAAAAATTAAAATTAGGGTTTGAAATATAAAATCATACTCTGTTGGAAATGTTAGTCTCAAATCGCATGTCCAAATATTAATTTGAAATCAAGATGTCATAGTGTATGTCCAAATACAATCTTGGAATAAAATAGTTGTATAACAAATATAATTTTACCTCTATTTTTATTACTTAATTGTAAGAATCAATATATATATACATATATATATATACACATATATACATATATATATATATATATATACACATATATACACATATATACATATATATATATATATATATAAATGAGGATCATAGCGGAGGTGATGTGGAAACTCTCTATGACCTCAATTCATTTTTTCTTCTTTTACTTGGCATTTTTTCTTTTTTTTTTCAATTATTTTTTTCTTATAATTTTATACCTCTTCAATTATATAAATTCTATTCTTAAATTAGTATTAGTAGTATTCATAACTTTCAAACCTTTCATATTCATAACCTTATTAAGTCTTACATATTCATAACTTCTAATAATTTAATGTGAAAGGTTACATTAACACTATAAAATCATACCAAAATTGTGTGTTATTTTGTAGTCATCTTTCGTTAGAGAATTAGTGGAAGACATGTCACAATATTTGTAAGCTTTGAGGTGCATCATTTTTTCAAATATTATCTCATATATTACTTTTAATTAGCAAGTAAGCATAATATGTCAGTATATTTTTATTTCTTCTAGATAAATTATTTCGTTTTGTTTTCTTTGAGATTTATTATATGACTAATAATGTATTTTTTATTATTTTTCTTGAGTATTGTGTATAGAATGAAATGATAACATCAAGCGATGAAGATTAATGGATTTTGAGCTACACATATATATTAATTATTTGTCAAAAATGATCATGTAGGAAAATTTATGATTAAATGTAATTTTCTCTTATTCTTTATGAGATATAATATTTTATTTTGTTAACTTTGATATTTATTTTAGGATTAATAATTTATCTGTTATTATTTTTCTTGACTCTTGTATATAGGATGAAATGAAAATATCTAGAGATGGAGATTGATTGATTTTGAGTTATATAGTGATTATTCTTTATTTTTTAGGTCCTTACGAAGTAATGTTTCTATTATATTATTTCCTTTTGAATTATTTATGTTTTGTCAAAAATGATTATACGTGTTTAAATATAATTTTCTCCTTATAATGAAAATGGTTAGACATTCTTGCATAATTTGTGTTTACAAGGAAAAATAATATGATATGTCTGATATAATTACAAATCTTTCTTTGTTGAATCATACATTTAATATTATTTTTTTGTGTCCATTAAGATAGAAAATTTTGAGTTTTTAAAGAAAAATATTTAATTTATTCTCTTTAGACCTCTATATGATTCTTAGACAATTGAATTATATTAAAATGATAACACTCTTCAAAAATAATTATTTGTTCTCTTAAATTCAACTCTCACTTTTTTATTGATATTATTAGTTTATTGTGTTTGTGGCATATAATATTTTAAACATAGAAGTAGAAAATGAGTAAATGATATTAATATGCTACTCAAAGAAATACGTACATATGCTTTCATAGTCCGGTGAAATAATTTTTATTAGCAAAAATAATAGAACATAAGAATGTAAAGTTAATTTATAATTTTTAAATACACATGATTTTATTAAAAATAAATTATTTATTAATATGTAAAATTGCAATTCTTAATTTTTATTTTTTAAATAAAAGATGTGAAGTTGTTTATTGACAAGTCTTTATATTTTCATTTTTGTTATTTTTTGGAAGTTCTAAAGTTATTTCAAAATTGTGACTAATCTATAATTTTTAATATGTAGTTGGTTTCCTATCTTTCTATTTACTTATAATAAAATATTTGTCTTAATAACTCTAATTTGTTTGTCTTTTCATTTTCTACAATTAATGTTCTTTATTAGTGTAATAACGTACAAATTACTCTTATTATGTTACAAAAGTTCAAAGACATATTATTAATCCACTTAATTACCGTGACTTCTTAATCTTAGGAATTTATTATATTAAATGTAATATTTATTTAAAATGTGAAATATACTTTCTAATATTCTGTGTTTAAGCCAAATAAAATTTAAAGAAATAGGAATTTTTTATGTGTCATTTTCTTGAATCTTTTTTGCGTAGTTAATTCTCTCTTTTTTCTCTTTTACGTTACTTTTAGATTTTTTGCATTTTTTCCAATATAAGTTGTCCCAAAAATAATTGCATATATGTATAATAATAATAATAATAATAATAATAATAATAATAATAATAATAATAATATATGCAATTTAGCTAATTAAGATTGTTAAACTTTTTTTTATTTAAAATTTAATTACTCATTAAAAAGTTATTAATACAAATATTAAATTAATGTAACATTGTACAAGAATAAAAATAATTAAAACATGTGATGATTGGTTGATATTTAACCGAAATGAATTAATTTATCAAATGTATAAATAAATATTTGTCCAGTTTTTAAATTTCATGAAATATACATATATTAAATATTTATATTCACAATTCTATTTATTTTGATTTGATAATTATATTTTAATATACTTCAAAAGAGTTATACGAAATATGATTTTGAAAATATAAAGAATATAAGTATCTAATATTAAAATATATATATGGAGTGCAATATACATACAAATAAACCAAGGCAAAAAAGAATAGTTTTGACTCAAAAGTTTGCAACATCATCAATTATGGAATCAATATTTTCACTGATTAATTTTTTTTTTTAATTACTTAGTTCAATTCATATAAAATAAAGCGTAAAAAAAAACTAAAAGTGGGATAAAAAACAATAAATAAAGTAATAAAAACACAAGTCATAGTGTTGGTTCATTAAATTACAAGTCTTTTTTTTCAATTGTTATTTTTGATTTTGACAAAAAAATATTTTCTATCATGGTTCTTTTTATTTTTTTAAGGAATAAGTTGCAACACAAATTAAAAACATGTGACATTGTATTGTATGATCTTAACCAAGATATTTTAGAATTTAGTTTTAATATTTTTTAAATTTTTTATTCTTTAATCTCCATTCTAATTCATGGTCTCTCTCTCTCTCTCTCTCTCTCTCTCTCTCTATATATATATATATATATATATATATATATATATATATATTTATATTTATATTAAGAAACAAAATAAATTATCATAAGTTTACACATTTAATTTGGGGGTTATGAGGAGTTATAAACATTATGAAAATATAAATTATGAAGATAAAGAGATACATATTTCTTAGTTTAATAAGGGAAAATTAATGAGATTAATATTAGAGAATAATAAATTTAATGTTCTAATTATTTTTGTAGGATTAGTTTCTCCGCTCACCCATTTATTTATAGGATAAAATGAAAAGTAAAGGTTTTAATTAATTAAGAAACATAAAGTGTGATAAACAACAAATTACAATAATGAAAGTGTTCTGACCTAGTGATACACACCCGCTTTCTCTCAGTCCGGGACCCATGGGGGACATATCTGTCCATGCATCTGTCGCGGCGCACGACACGACCCTCGATAATAGTAACCATCACAGCGCGAGATATGTCTCTCGAAATATAGTATCCATCGCGGAGCGCGATACATCCCTCAAAATGGTACATTCTCTTAAGTACTCATTCTTTCTCAATGCACATAACACTTGTCACAACCAATACCTCATAATAATGCAGATGACAAGTTCACACAAATAATGAGGAGATGACCATTTTGATAACATTGTACAGTTCACAACCACACAAATATGAAATCACATAAACAATGATCCAACAAGCCTTCAACCCTTTCTGAACACATCGCACACAAACAACTAATCACATTGCTTTTTTTATCCCTTTCTTTTTTATCATTAGAATTAATCAATGTGGACAAGTTAACCCATCACCAATAACGTTACTCCCAAACATATACCACAAGGAAATACACACATTTGATACATTTAGAAAGGATTTAGAAATTCACCTGCCTCAATCACTTAAGAATTCACCTCGATACTTGAGTTTTTCCCTTTCTTTGAACGTCGAACTCAGAATAATCTATTCAAATATATGACCACAATACGATCTCAAGACTAAAAACACTCATATTACTTTGTGTTTAACTTTGACCCAACAATTTAATCAAATTTATAATCAAGTTTCTAACGCTTTATTCCAACCAATAAGTCAAATTTCATATTTCTTAAATTTCAAGTCTAGAGTTTAGTCTCCATATATCCAAATAACATAATTATAATGATTTTTATATATCATAATGCACCCACTATTTAACACATATCTCAATATATCAAAATATGAATCCTAATATGATAATTAAATGAACATAATTAAAGCCGAAACTAACTGCCCAACACATCAATGGCGGACTACAAAACTATCTGCTGAAACCACTTATTTTCAATGTTCCAAATTAATATTTATCGTTCCACTATTAATAATCCCAATCTTCGAGAAATCATTGTCCAATGATTAAATTTTATCATTGCCCAATGATTTAACCATAATACTTATACACATTTATAGCCTCAAGTTCGCAATTTTACATATTAGTATAAATTATACACGTTTTGACCTAAAAATCTATTCCGTATTACACAAAAATTTAATAGAAAGGATAAGAATAGTTACCTTGATACCTCAAGATGAAAATATCGTTGTTTCTCCTCCTTTTTCCTTTTCTTTTCTCCCATTCTTTTCTTTTCTTATATGCGTATTATTTTTTTTCCAGATCATTCCTTTTTTTTCCAAATCTCATAAGTTGTGTGCGGCTTTCAACTATATAGGGCACTTTGCTCTTTTTATTTTATTTATTTATTTGATTTTCTTTTTTTATTTTTTCCCCATTATTTTTAGCAACAAAATAATCCTTTATTAAATCTAAGAATCGTGTTACTCATTCTTATAAGTCATATAAATTATTTACAAAATCTACTAAAAAGGTTAATATTATAATGCTGGTTAAAATTTCTAAAACGACTAAGAGGATCCTTACATTATCCACCACTAAAAATCATGTTCGTCCTTAACATAAAGTAGGAAAACGAAGAATAACTAACACGACCAAAATCTTGAGGTTTGATTTTCAAATTCTTGTTCATTTCTCCAAGTGATCAATTCATCTTTAGCACATTCCATTAATATCAACTACCAAGAACTGAAGTTTTAAATGAAACTTTGAAAGATTTACAAATCACGCCACAAACCAACCAATGAACCCAATTTAAACTGAAACCCACTGGAACATAACACAATCATCATAACAAATTTTTTGTCACATAATGAGGATAACGTTCTGAATCCATACACATTACAATCTGAAGCGAACCTGATTCAACAATCACATACACCTATTGCAAAAACCATCATAGACCTTATCAAGATTTCCTTGTCACAACCTAATCTTTTCATGAGCTTAAACTATGAAAATATGATCTTTAGACATCGAATACTCATCAAGGGATATTAACACATATATAATCCAAAGAAGAACATGTAACGACCTGTTAGTCGTTTTGAGCAATAGAGTTTATTTCTGGTAATTACAGTCTGAGTCGACGGATCCCACGATGGACCGTCATGGGCACGACGGACCGTCGAGGGTGTGTCATTCCAAAACACATAGAATTTTGAAAAATTGGGTACTGAGAACAACTCTCTGAACTTCACGACGACATGGCAGGACGGACCGTCGTGGGTACGACCGACCGTCACAGGCCCTTCAGTAAATTTCAGTCTCTGAACTCTGCGACGACTAAGCAGGACGGACCGTCGCAGGCACGACGGCCCGTCACAGGCTACGTGACCCTGACTGGGTCGGAATTCTGTTAAATGTTTTAAGGGGCGTTTTGGACTATTCCTGCTTATAATTATAAAGATAGTGGATAATACTAATAATTCAATTACTTGGGGGTTAAAGGAGATAACCTTGAATTAATTAGTGGGTTACTTTTGTCATCTTTTATACTTAATTATATGCTAATTAGGGTAAAGAAAGAGGGTTTGAATAATGAAAAGAGAAAGAACAGAGAGAGAGGGAGAAACGATCAATTGAGAGAGATAGGAAGAACGCAGCTTTGGGAAAGTAGATTGCTTGATCACAATTCTTCGGTGGAAGTAGGTTATGGTTTATGCTATTCGTAGTAAACTCTTAATAGCAAATGATATGTATTGGGTAGTATTGTAAACCCTTCTATGTGCTTAATTGTATGCTTGCATGAATGTGATTATATAATTGTTATAAAATAAGAACGATGAAGCTATTGAATCCTAAATCTTGAAAAACCCTAATCTACTTTGTTAATGATGATACCTTGGTATAAAAGAAGGCTTGATGAACGAAAGTAGTGAGATTAGGGGATCGGGTGCCACGTTCTGGTACCAGGATAGTATGACGAGGATCGGAGTGTCACGTTTCGACACCAGGATAGTATATGGATCGGGTGCCACGTTCAGGTAGCAGGATAGTATGATGAGGATCGACTGTCACGTTCCGGCACTAGGATAGTATGATGAGGATCGGAGTGTCACGTTCCGACACCAGGATAGTATATGGATCGGGTGCCATGTTGCGGTACCAGGATACTATATGAGGATCCGAGTGCCACGTTCCGGTACCAGGATAGTATATGGAGCGGAGTGTCACGTACCGACACGAGAGAAATAAAGATAATGAATCTTGAAAGATGTTAATATACTCAATTTAATGAACCGAATTCCCAAATGAGTATGATGGGGAGGCGTGAGTCCTCATTGATGTGCTTGGTGTTGTGACCAAGGGTTGTGGTAATTGTAAATGCCGCATGTTGAGTATTGCAGTTGATTTATGATATTATCTGATATATACTGTTTTCTATTTTGAGTTGGCCGATGATATCTA
Source organism: Solanum chmielewskii (assembly GCA_027704785.1). Classification (NCBI taxonomy): domain Eukaryota; kingdom Viridiplantae; phylum Streptophyta; class Magnoliopsida; order Solanales; family Solanaceae; genus Solanum; species Solanum chmielewskii. Next base: position 23,457,551 of record JAKWIX010000322.1, on the reverse strand, counting down.
CTCAGTACTTGTGTTTGTACTGACCCCTACTTGTATGTTTCTTTCTTTGTTATTTGTGGAGTACAGCGAACGTACCGTCGTGTTCAACTCAACCGCAACTCTAGTCAGTCTTCATTACACCGGATTTCAGGGTGAGCTAACGCTTCTAGCTTGGACTGGATCTTCTTCTTCATGTCTTGATGCCTTGAAGTTCCGGCATGGACTAGCTTTTTATTTATTCTAGCTTTCTAGATACTCTTAGAATTAGTAATTTGAGGATAGATGTTCTTGTGATGATGACTTCCAGATTTTGGGGATAATGATATGTTTGAGTTTTAGAAGTTTATTATTGATTTCGTTAATGAGTTTTAAGTCTTCCGCATTATTTTCTGTTTATTATGATTGAAATGTTGGGGTTTAGATTGGTTGGTTCCTCACATAGGAGGCTAAGTGTGGGTGCCACTCGCGGCTCGTTTTGGGTTGTGACAAACTTGGTATCAGAGCATTAGGTTCGTTGGTCTCATCACACAAGAACGAGTCTAGTAGAGTCTTGAGGAACGGTAGGGGGACGCCTTTACTTTTCTTTGAGAGGCTATATGACTTTAGGAAAATTCCATTCTTTTCTTCTTTCGTGCTATTACTTGGATCCAATTGGTATCTAGGTGATTCAAATTGGTATCTGACCATCTTCACTCTATTTCGCAGATGGTTAGAACTAGAGCAACAACCGCGCCAACACCAACACCGGCAAGACAAGATGCGTCTGAGCCAGCCACTGGGGCTGTAGCTCGAAGAGGGGCAGTGGCAAGAGGCCGTGGTAGAGGTAGCAGGAGGACGTCCTCTAGAGGAAGAGGACAAACACCTGGCCCATCTAGTACTAGGGCGGTGACTCCTCCACCGACTGAGGATGTAGTAAGAGAGGGTGAGGAATGGGAAAATCAGCAAGTGCAGAATGAGGAATTACCACCCCAACCTACCGCAAAGATGATTAATCAGGTTCTTGCTTATCTTAGCGGGTTATCTGATCAGGGCCAGACACCTCCAGTGTTTTCTGCACCAGCACCTCAGGTTCCGGGAATACAACATGCAACTGCTGGGGTTCCCCGCATGGATGCCTCACTTGAAATAGGCACATTTCCTCGTTTGACTACAGGGCCTATAATGACAAGCGATCAACATAAACTTTTCAGTAAGTTCTTGAATTGAAACCTCAAGTCTTCAAGGGTGCTGAATCTGAGGATGCCTATGATTTTCTGGTTGATTGTCATGAGTTACTACATAAAATGGGAATGGTGGAACGATTTGGCGTTGTGTTTGTAACCTATCAGTTTCTGGGAAATGCCAAAATGTGGTGGCGGTCACATGTTGAGTGTCAACCCGCACAGGCACCACCTATGACTTGGGCGTCGTTCTCTAGCTTATTTATGGAGAAGTATATCCCCCGGACCTTGAGGGATAGGAGGAGAGATGAGTTCTTGAGCCTAGAGTAAGGCAAGATGTCGGTGACTGCGTATGAGGCTAAGTTCCGTGCATTATCCAGGTATGCCACCCAGCTTTGCTTCAGTCCACAAGAGAGGATTCACCGTTTTGTGAAGGGGTTGAGGTCAGATTTGCGGATTTCAGCCTTACAGGTAGCGGCTACAGCGAAATCCTTTCAGGAAGTGGTAGACTTAGTGATAGAGGTGGAGGGAGTGAAGACAGATGATTTCACTACTAAAAAGTTTCGTAAGGGAGGTGAGTTTAATGGTTCTTACTCCAGAGGGCAGGGTTCAGGAGGTTATCCAGCCCGACCTATTCAGTCTTCACTGCAGACTGTAGTTGGGGGTCCACCGTAGACCGGTCAACACTTCTCTGAGTTTGGAAGTTATCCCCAGACTTCGTCATTCTCACAGAGACCTATGCTTGAATCTAGAGAGTGTTATGGATGTGGTGAGACTGGACACATTAAGAGGTATTGTCCAAAACAGAGTTACAGACCTCAAATAGTCAGAGGTAGAGGTGGTCATGGAAGAGGTCGTCATTCTGGCGGGCGTGGTGGCCGAGGTAATGGTGGTAACCAAAACGGCCGGGGTGACGGACAAATGGGAACTACTGCAGCGTAACCTGGTAGAGGCAACGGGCAGACAGGTGATAGGGCCCATTGTTACGCTTTCCCTGGGCGGTTGAAAGCAGAGACATCAGATGTTGTTAACACAGGTAATCTTTTGGTTTGTGATTTTATGGCTTCTGTATTATTTGACCCTGGCTCCACATTTTCATATGTATCTTCCGCCTTTGCTACTGGCCTTAATTTAAATTATGAATTGCTTGACATGCCTATTCGTGTTTCTACTCCGGTGGGTGAGTCTGTGATAGTTGAAAAGGTATATAGGTCTTGTCTGGTGACTTTTGTGGGGAGCAATACTCTTGTAGAGTTGGTTATCTTAGAAATGGTTGACTTTGATGTAATTCTGGGTATGACTTGGCTTTCTCCAAATTTTGCAATCTTAGATTGTAATGCTAAAACTGTAACGTTGGCCAAGCCTGGGACAGATCCGTTAGTGTGGGAGGGTGACTACACTTCCAATACGGTTCGTATCATCTCCTTTCTTCGTGCTATGAAAATGGTTAGAAGGGGTTGTTTGGTGTTCTTGGCACATCTCAGGGATGATATTACCCAAGTACCTCCAATTGAGTCGGTTTCGATAGTCCGTGAGTTTCTGGATGTGTTTCTTGCAGACCTTCCTGGTATGCCACCGGATAGGGATATTGACTTTTGTATTGATCTGGAGCCGGGTACTCGCCCCATTTCCATACCTCTTTATAGAATGGCTGCAGCGGAGTTAAGGGAGTTAAAGGCCCAACTTCAAGAGTTGTTAAGTAAAGGTTTCATTAGACCAAGTGCATCCCCTTGGGGTGCTCCAGTGTTATTTGTGAAGAAGAAGGATGGGAGTTTTCGGATGTGCATAGACTACCGGAAGTTGAACAAGGTAACTATTAAGAACAAGTATCCCATTCCTCGTATTGATGACTTGTTCGATCAGTTACAAGGTGCTTGTGTCTTCTCTAATATTGACTTGAGATCCGGTTATCATCAATTGAAAATACGGACAATAGATGTGCCAAAGACTTCTTTTCGAACCAGGTATAGGCATTACGAATTTGTAGTAATGTCTTTTGGTCTTACGAATGCCCCTGCTGCTTTCATGAGCTTGATGAACGGAATTTTTAAGCCATATCTGGATCTCTTTGTGATCGTATTTATTGATGATATACTGATATAGTCCAAGAGTAAGAAGGAACATAAGGAGCATTTGAGGATTGTGTTGGAAGTGTTAAGGGAGAAAAGGCTTTATGCCAAATTCTCCAAGTGTGAGTTTTGGCTAGATTCATTGTCCTTTTTGGGGCACGTGGTTTCTTAGGATGGGGTGATGGTGGATCCTTCTAAGATTGAAACAGTGAGAAATTGGGTAAGACCTACTAATGTGTCAGAAATAAGGAGCTTTGTTGGTTTAGCCAGCTACTACCGTCGATTTGTCTAGGGATTCTCTTCTATTGCTTCCCAATTGACGAACTTGACTAAGCAGAATGTTCCATTTGTATGGTCGGATGAATGTGAAGAAAGCTTTCACAAACTCAAGACCTTGCTGACTACTGCACCTATCCTTACCTTGCTAGTAGAGGGTAAGAACTTCATTGTTTATTGTGATGCATCCTATTCTGGTTAGGGTGCAGTGCTAATGCAAGAGAAGAATGTAATTGCTTATGCTTCGAGGCAATTAAAGGTGCATGAACGTAACTATCCGACCCACGATTTGGAATTGGCCCCAGTTGTGTTTGCATTAAAACAATGGAGACATTATCTATATGGGGTCAAGTGTGAAGTCTATACGGATCATCGTAGCCTACAGTATGTCTTTACTCAGAAGGATTTGAATTTAAGACAAAGGAGGTGGATAGAACTACTGAAAGACTATGACATCACTATTTTGTATCATCCAGGAAAAGCTAACGTTGTGGCAGATGCTTTAAGTAGAAAGGCAGGGAGCATGGGAAGTCTAGCTCACATGCAGTTTTCTAGACGCCCATTGGCTAGAGAGGTTCAGACTCTGGCTAACGACTTTATGAGTTTAGAAGTAAATGAGAATGGAGGATTTTTGGCCAGTGTGGAGGCGAGATCATCTTTTCTTGACAAGATCATAGGAAAACAGTTTGATGATGAGAAACTAAGCCGAATTCGGGATATGGTGTTGCGAGGAGAGGCTAAAGAAGCAATAACGGATGAGGAAGGTGTTTTGAGAATTAAGGGAAGGGTATGTGTGCCCCGTGTTGATGATTTGATCCACACTATTCTTACAGAGGCTCATACTTCCGGATATTCTATACATCCTGGTGCAACCAAGATGTACCGTGACCTAAAGCAACACTTTTGGTGGAGTAGAATGAAGCGCGACATTGTTGATTTTGTTGCCAAATGTCCAAATTGTCAGCAAGTAAAGTATGAACACCAGAGGCCCAGAGGAACACTTCAGAGAATGCCCATTCCTGAATGGAAGTGGGAGAGAATTGCAATGGACTTCGTGGTTGGTTTTCCAAAGACATTGGGGAAGTTTGACTCCATTTGGGTAATTGTGGATAGGTTGACTAAGTCTGCTCACTTCATTCCGGTCAAGGTGACTTACAATGCAGAGAAGTTAGCCAGACTACATCTCAGAAATTGTTCGATTTGCATGGAGTTCCACTTTCCATCATATCAGATAGAGGTACACAGTTTACTTCTAAGTTTTGGAGAACATTGCATGCTGAATTAGGTACTAAGTTTGACCTTAGTACTGCATTTCACCCTCAGACCGATGGTCAGTCGGAGCGAATGATTCAAGTGTTGGAGGATATGCTTCGTGCATGTGTGATAGAATTTGGAGGTCATTGGTATAACTTCTTTCCCTTAGCGGAGTTTTCATACAATAATAGCTATCACTCAAGTATTGATATGGCCCCATTTGAGGCATTGTATGGGAGAAGATGTAGGTCTCCCATTGGTTGGTTTGATGCATTTGAGGTTAGACCTTGGGGTACTGATATTCTGAGGGAATCGTTAGATAAAGTGAAATGCATTCAAGAAAAGCTTTTAGCGGCTCAAAGTAGGCAAAAAGAATATGTAGATCGAAAGGTTAGAGACTTGGAGTTTATGGAGGGAGGGCAAGTCTTGCTGAAGGTTTCGCCCATGAAAGGGGTGATGTGGTTTGGTAAGCGAGGTAAGCTAAGCCCAAGGTATATTGGACCATTTGAAGTACCTAAGCGAGTAGGGGAGGTGGCATATGAATTAGCCTTGCCCCCAGGACTGTCAGGAGTGCATCCAGTATTTCATGTGTCTATGTTGAAAAGATACCATGGGGATGGAAACTACATCATTCGTTGGGATTCGGTTCTTATTGATGAGAATTTGACTTATGAGGAGGAGTCTGTTGCCATCCTAGATAGAGAAATTCGCAAATTGAGATCAAGGGAGATTGCATCCATCAAAGTCCAATGGAAGAATCGACCAGTTGAAGAGTCCACTTGGGAGAAGGAGGCTGATATGCGAGAAAGATACCCACACCTGTTTACAGATTCAGGTACTCCTTTTCACCCTTGTTTTTGTTCTTGTGATCGTTCAGAGACGAACGATGGGTAAATTGGTATCTATTGTAACGACCTGTTAGTCGTTTTGAGCAGTAGAGTTTATTTCTGGTAATTACAGTCTGAGTCGACGGATCCCACGACGGACCGTCATGAGCACGACAGACCATTGAGGGTGTGTCGTTCCAAAACACTTAGAATTCTGAAAAATTGGGTACTGAGAACAACTCTCTGAACTTCGCGACGACATGGCAGGATGGACCGTCGTGGGCACGACGGACCGTCACAGGCCCTTCAGTAAATTTCAGTCTCTAAACTCTGCGACGACTCAGCAGGGCGGACCGTCGCAGGCACGACGGCCCGTCACAGGCTACGTGACCCTGACTGGGTCGGAATTCTGTTATATGTTTTAAGGGGCGTTTTGGACTATTCCTTCTTATAATTATAAATTTAGTGGGTAATACTAATAATTCAATTACTTGGGGGTTAAAGGAGATAATCTTGAATTAATTAGTGGGTTACTTTTATCATCTTTTATACTTAATTATATGCTAATTAGGGTAAAAGAAAGAGGGTTTGAATAAGAAAAAGAGAAAGAACAGAGAGAGAGAGGGAGAAACGATCGATTGAGAGAGAGAGGAAGAACGCAGCTCTGGGAAAGTAGATTGCTTGATCACAATTCTTCGGTGGAGGTAGGTTATGGTTTATGCGATTCGTAGTAAACTCTTAATCGCGAATGTTATGTATTGGGTAGTGTTGTAAACCCTTCTATGTGCTTAATTGTATGCTTGCATGAATGTGATTATATAATTGTGATAAAATAAGCATGATGAAGCTATTGAATCCTAAATCTTGAAAAACCCTTATCTACTTTGTTAATGATGATGCCTTGGTATAAAAAAAGGTTTGATAAACAAAAATAGTGAGATTAGGGGATCGGGTGCCACGTTCCGGTACCAGGATAGTATGATGAGGATCGGAGTGTCACATTCCGACACAAGGATAGTATATGGATCGGGTGCCACGTTCCGGTACCAGGATAGTATGATGAGGATCGGGTGTCACGTTCCGGCACCAGGATAGTATGATGAGGATCGGAGTGTCACGTTCCGACACCAGGATAGTAAATGGATCGGGTGCCACGTTCCGGTACAAGGATAGTATATGAGGATCGGAGTGCCACGTTCCGGTACCAGGATAGTATATGGAGCGGAGTGTCACGTACCGACACATGAGAAATAAAGATAATGAATCTTGAAAGATGTTAATATACTCAATTTAATGAACCTAATTCCCAAATGAGTATGATGGGGAGGCGTGAGTCCTCATTGATGTGCTTGGTGTTGTGACCAAGGGTTATGCTAATTGTAAATGCCGCATGTTGAGTATTGTAGTTGATTTATGATATTATCTGATATATACTGTTTGCTATTTTGAGTTGGCCGATGATATCTACTCAGTACTTGTGTTTGTAGTGACCCCTACTTGTATGTTTCTTTCTTTGTTATTTGTGGAGTACAGCGAACGTACTGTCGTCTTCAACTCAACCGCAACTCTAGTCAGTCTTCATTACATCGGATTTCAGGGTGAGCTAACGCTTCCAGCTTGGACTGAATCTTCTTCTTCATGTCTTGATGCCTCGAAGTTTCGGCATGGACTAGCTTTTTATTTATTCTAGCTTTCTAGATACTCTTAGAATTTGTAATTTGAAGATAGATGTTCTTGTGATGATGACTTCCAGATTTTGGGGATAATGATAAGTTTGAGTTTTAGAAGTTGATTATTGATTTCGTTAATGAGTTTTAAGTCTTCCGCATTATTTTCTGTTTATTATGATTGAAATGTTGGGGTTTAGATTGGTTGGTTCGCTCACATAGGAGGTTAAGTGTGGGTGACACTCGCGGCTCGTTTTGGGTTGTGACAGAACAAGATCAAGTAAGCACCCTACAAATGGTACACGCTAGGATGAAGAACCTTTTACAACACTGTTGGATAACTATAACTATTAACGAAAGCTCTTTTTTAAGTTCCCATAAGCAAGGTTGTGCATATAAAAATAATGATATTTCTAATTTTTTATACAAAATGAAATATGTTATAACTAAAGTGAACAAGTCTAAACAAGGATCCTACCTTATCAAGAAGACATAAGAGGATCGGCACATCCGATCCACCACTAGAAATCCACCCATAGAAGTAGAAAAACACACGAGTATATGGAACGAATCACATTCGAAACCTTTTTTTAAACGAAGTAGGTGGTTACCTAAAAATGTACAGAATCAAGGCCGGATAACATAATATACTCTTTTCATAGTAAGCATATCAAACAATTATAGTTAAATGACACCAGATCAGATTTTTTTTAACCACTTACATTCAACTAGCCTGATATCATTACAATCTTACACATACTCGATTGTCAAACACCACATACTTCTCGCAATACTCCATCGAAGTCAACACTCTTAATCTCAACAAACATCATAACCACAACATCCATTTACCTTACTCTCAAATCATCACTAGTATCAAAGTCTTCTTAGCAAATAAATTATAACCTCCATAAATTTTGAACTATGACTTTCTCTCTCTCTCTCTTTCAATTTAAGTATCACATGATAAATAAGAGTCTCATCAAAGGATAATAACACAAATTTCAATCCCCTCAAATCCTCATTAATTATGTAAAATATCCACACCGTTAAACATCAATAAGTTAGCTATCATAATTTGAACAATCTAGCTCGACATAACTACATAGAATCTTCAACATATAGTTATCTGTCACCCAACTAAAACTCAACCTTTAGAAAAGTCTATGATAACTTCCTAGTAAGTTTGTACATAACTAGTTCATATCTCACAGTCATAGCTAACCTCATAGGCAAAAATCAATAAATATTTCAACTACCAACCAAGGGTTTATACGAGAGGTCTTATTCCTTCACATTTCTTAGATTCATTCCATGGCATAAAATTCTAAATATTTTGAACTCTTCAATACACCATTCTCTTTTTCCTTTCGTTGACTTGATTACCAATCTTATCCTTTTACCAACAATTCATGATATATCAAAACCCCTGTTAAGTATAACAATCAAAAGTAACAAAATTTACTAATCAAATTCTTTTTAAGTCTTTCCAAGTGCTTTATACTCATTGTGATCGACATTTCTTACCTTAACAATCCATACCTTGACAAAACACACTACCACAAGTATAACTCACGATGAAAATCGTAAATAAAAAAATTCCAACCGTGTAGCACAATCCCATGATTATTAAATTTAACTCATACCTCGAAGTTTTTTATGAATTCATTTGTATTACCTTTTCATTTTGCCTTTCTATCAATCTTATCATGTCATTCGCTAAAAATTGAACCATTATACTCATGATCAAACTCAAGATCACAATAGAATTTATAATCACACTCGAGTTGAACGTATATACACTCCTTTCTCAAGTCTTATCCAATAGTTTTTAACCAATATAATTAACTTGTGATATTATTATCATAAGCAAAGCAAATTGAATAAATCACATGTCTGTAAACCTAGTTCTCAATACATTTGAAGACATCCCATTTGCCTTAGCAATAAGAAAAAAAAAACTGTCTCTCACCTCTTTTTGAAGGCTCCACTAGATTCCACACATTTTTTCAGTATGACTGTAGATGCTTTAAATTTTATTCGAGCAGTGTCTCTACATATTCTTAGACTTTCAATACGACCACATTACTCAGCAAATAGTGTAAACCACTACATTAGATACTTGATAGTCGTTATTACCAAAAAAAATTTATTTAAACAACAATCCTTATCATATAATTGCATCTTAATTACGATTTCATCACAAATTCTTATGCTCGTTATGCTCGTTAGACATTTTTCTCATCTCAGAGTCAACCTTTTCATCTACATGACATTTCAAACCCAACTATACCAATCTAATTCAAACTAATTCAATCTTATATGTACTTCCTTACTAAAATTCTCAATTGCCTTCATGCAAGTATACCTGTTAGGACTTTCTTTATTCATAAGCTTGGCATTTCAACATTAATCTATTATATTGGAGCTAATGATAAAATCACTTGTCCTTTGTTAAATTTCTCGAGATACACTTGACAACCTAAACATATTAATATCAAATAAAAAATCTACCACTAAAAATTCCCCTTACAAACAATACTTAACTTATTTGTCTGTAGTTACAAGTTAGTTGGTTTCTCAAATGTGAATACAACATCGAATATCATTATACGAGCATGTGATACAATTGATAACTCTTTAAGTAGTTAGTACTCGCACTTGAAATCACCGTATTCATTTCCATAAACCACTAGTACCACTATGTTATGTTTAAAAACCATTACTTGAACACATTATACCTTTGGAGAAGATTGTACCCAAATAGCCTACACATTCCTGCCCCATTAAGGAACTAACATACACTATCAAATTTGTTTGATTTCTCGTCCAACGCTTTATACATTCCTTCGTAGATCAGGTCAATAATAAGAGTACAAATTCTCTAACTCGAAACAAGTAAGAATCGGTACCAGTATAGTAGTGGTACTATGAACCTTTTTATATACACTCAATCTATGAAAGACTCTAACCTTGATTGATGCAACATTATTCTCTAAGAAATCCATATATGTTATGACAACTATGCCAATTGTATTTTTCAAGGTTGTACTATTCGTTATCAAGCCATCATTTTAATCATTCCATTTCAAATTGTCAACTCGCTACAGATATTCCCTATACCACATAAGTATTATTCCCTCAGTTGGGGAAACTAACCTGAAGAGGATAACACATTCATGAAGTCCATGAGACGAAAATTATCGCCAAGACATCACCTAACTCAATCGTTTCAAATTGAACATTTCAAATCTTACCACACATCTTTTTTATCTTATTTTCAGGTCTAACCTCCAAACCATATAGGAAACACCAACTTCGAACTTAAGGAAACACCAACTTCGAACTTAAGGAAACACACACGACTCATCACTATAAGTGAGAGAGAATGAAATGAGGCAATAAGAATCAGAACAGACAATGATGCACGATAGAAATTCAAGAAGTGGAGTTCTTTTCCTAAAAGTCATTATAGCCTCACGAAGATAAGTGTATACGTATCCATACCTATCCTCAAGACTCTATTAAGAATCGACTTGTACACACGTGAGACCTATAAACATAGGGGTCTGATACCACTTTTTCATGACCCGACAATGGACATGATGACACTCGTCTTATTCTACCAAGAAAATTCAGCCTAAAACTCATACATTACAATAAAATGCAGAAAATTTATAAGTTACTTAAAAGTACCCCCAAAACCTTGTTGTCACGTGTACAAGCCTCTAAAGTGTTACAATTGATTCAAAAGAAAAATTCAAGTCCCAAATGAACTTATTTCTAGAATAGAACAAGATCATAAATATGGAGAAGAAAGTCTACAGAGATGGAAACAACTACCTCACAAATCTCCAAGAAGCCTCGAAAAATAAGAGAATTACAAGAACGACAAAAATCCAGGCTCATAATCTACAAAACAATTTGTAGAAGCAAGGGTTGAGTACCAAACCACACGGTACTCAGCACGTAAACCTCTAAACACAAGTTAAGGGGATGAAATACGGGTACTCCTACCACCCCCAACCAAATCTCCACAACTAAAACATGCATTAAAATCAACCCAACCTAACAGCTCACAATTTACATAGAACGTAGCTCAACAATAAAACTTAGACAAATTACATATCCTCAACATTAACACTTTAACAAATTACATATCCTCAACGAAAATACTTCAACAAAATACATATCCACAATAACAAGCTCAATATTATCACAAGTTCAACAGAAAGTCAATCAGAAGATCAGCAAAACAAGATATGAAGTTCACTAATGATAAGTATGTGCAATGCAATGGAATGCAATGTCATGTATAATGATGCATGTCTGACCTAGTGATACACACCCGTTGTTTCTAAGTTTGGGACCCATGAGAGACATATTTTTCCATGCATCTGTCGCGGCGCATGACATGACCCTCAATAATAGTAACCATTGCGACGCGCGATACGTCCCTCGAAATATAGTATCCATTGCGGCGCGCGATACGTCCCTCGAAATGGTACATCCTCATAAGTAATCATTCTTTGTCAATGCACATAACACTTGTAACAACCAATGCCTCATAATAATGCAGATGACAAGTTCACACAAATAATGAGGAGATGACCATTTTCATAACATTGCACAGTTCACAACCACACAAACATGAAATCACATCAACAATGATTCAACAATCCTTCAACCTTTATGAACACATCACACACAAACAATTAATCACATTGCTTTTTTGTTATCCCTTATTTTCATCATTAGAATCAATCAATGTGGACAAATCAACCCATCACCAATCCCATTACTCCAAAACGTATATATCAGAAGGAAATACACACATTTCATACACTTATCAAGAGTTAAGAAATTCACTTGCCTTAATCATTCAAGAATTCATTTCGATACTTGAGACTTCCTCTTTCATTGAACTTCGATCTTAGAACAATCTATTCAAATAGATGACCACAACAAGATCTCTAGACTAAAAACACTCATATTACTTTGTGTTTAACTTTGACCCAACGATTTAATCAAAATTATAATCAAGTTTCTAACTCTTGATTTCAACCAATAAGTCAAATCTCATATTTCTTAAATTTCAAGTCTAGAGTTTTGTCTCCATATCTCCAAATAACATAATTATAATAATTTTGTTATATCATAATGCACCCACTATTTAACACATATCTCAATATATCAAACCTTGAATCCTAATATGATAATTAAATGAAAATAATTAAAGCCGAAACTAACTGCCCAGCACATCAATGGAGGACTACAAAACTATCTAAACCACTTTGTTTCAATGTTCCAATTCATATTTATCGTTCCACTATTAATAATCCTGACCTTGGAGTAATCATTGTCCAATGATTAGGACTAATTATTTTTCAATGATTAGGACTAATCATTTTCCAATGATTGTACCGTAATACATATGCACATTTGTAACCCCAAGTTCACAAGTTCACATTTTAGTATAAATTATACACGTTTTAACCTAAAAATCTACTCCTCATTACACAAAAATTTGATATAAAGGATAAGAATAGTTACCTTGATACCTCGAGATGAAAATATTGTTGTTTCTCCTCTTTTTTCCTTTTCTTTTCTCCCTTTCTTTTATTTTCTTATCTACGTATTATTTTTTTTCCAGAATATTCCTTTTTTTTCAATCTCATAAGGCGTGTGCGGCTTTCAACCATTTAGGGCACCTTGCCCTTTTTATTTTATTTATTTATTTGATTTGATTTTTATATTTTTTTCTTTTTCCATTATTCTTAGCAACAAAATAAATCTTTATTAAATCCAAAAATCATGTCACTCATTCTTATAAGTTGTATAAATTATTTACAAAATCTACTAAAAAGGTTAATATAATAATGCTGGTAAAATTTCTAAAACGACTAAGAGGATCGTTACACAATTTCAGTGTTATTTTTTTGTGTTAATGTAACCTCTATTAATAGCAGTCCGAGTTAGACGTTGCCCAAAATTACTAAGATTATAATTAAAAAGATAACAAATAAGTATAAAAAACAATCATATTTCAAGTTTACATAATTATATGTAAATTATAGTAAGAAAATCTCAAATAAAAATGAAAAAAATGATTACAAGTTTACATTTAAATAGTTCTAATATACCAAATTCTTATTACCTACCCTTTTTCTCTATCAAATTTATTTTTAATATTTAAATTTTTGAAATTCAAATATATTGATTTCTTAATAAATTTCATATTTTATCTAAATATTTTTCATAGGTTTTCTTCTATAAAATTATGCGATTAATAAAAAATTCTTTTTATTGAAGTAATTATTGATATTGATATGTAATTTTATTTTAATTCTTTTCATAACTGCGTGAAGCGCTGCTAAGTACACTAGTGTGTGTGGAAATAAGAGATTATGTCTTCTAATGAGTGAAATTTTGGACTTGCAATTTCATGTTGCAATAAGAAATCAGGAGAAGAAATCAATGTTTGGACATGCGATTTTACGCTTATTGCATATAATTGAATTAAATCTCAAATTCTCCAAAAATCATGAACTGAATATTTCCAAATTCAAAAATAGACCAACAAATTTAAATTTTGTAAAAACAAATCACATCTATATCTACTAATTTTTTTTCACACGTAAGATAAAATATATAATTCATACCATTACTTTTTGTAACGATCCATCTGGTTGTTTTGAGTACTAGAGCTTTCTATGACATAAAATACTTTCTGAAAGGTTCTAAATGGATATTTTGGACTACCTGTAATTATATTTTGAAATTTGTGGGGTTGTTTTAATATTTTATTTAGTTGGTGGTTAAAGAAAATAACATTAAATATTGTGGGTCACTTTTATCATTGATTTTAGGGATAATGCACAAGTACCCCACTCAACCTATGTCCGAAATCCCAGAGACACACTTATACTATACTAAGGTCCAATTACCCCCCCCCCCCCGAACTTATTTTATAAGTATTTTTCTACCCCTTTTTAGTCTACTTGGCACTAGTTTGAAAAAACAGTCAACAATCGTTGGGCCCACAAAATAGTGCCACGTAGGTCGAAAAGGGGTAAAAAATTATTAATAAAATAAGTTCAGGGGGGTAATAGGACCTTAGTATATTATAAGTGTGTCTCTGAGATTTCGGGCATAAGCTGAGGAGGTACTTGAGCATTATCCCTTTATTTTATAATTAGTCATATAGTTATTAGGGGGGAAATAATTGGTAAAAATAAAAGAGGAGAAGAGGGGAATAAAGCAAACGGCGCTGAACGAAAGAAAATCATGGCAGCTTCAGGTGAGCAAATCAATATTGAGAAAATCATAGGACAATTAATTTTCCACGTGAGTTGATTGAAAAATTTAATCAACCATTAATGATCAGTGATACAGGCATATTATTATTATATAATTATTATAATGTTAGGGGGTAAGAAAATTAAGGTGTTGCATTTATATGAAAGTGTCTATATTGATATAACTAATGGAGAATATATTTAACAACTAAAGTTCCTAATTGGGGTAAAGTAATGGAGTGTTGGCGGTCGAAATATGTTATAGGAGTATAACTATCATGACATATGAGTATTGGCATCGTGCAACACTCAGGTAAGTGTATGGTGGAGGGTTGGATGCCGCTGGTTTCTTAACCAGTGGCTTCAGACATTTAATATTATTATTATGTTCTCGTATTATAAATTATTTTTTGATATATTAAGATAGATAATTAAATATAAGACGTATTATATCGATTGGATACCATTAAGGTCATAAAAATTGGAGAAAATAATAATTACCCTTAGGTTTAAACTTTAGGAAATTGTTTATATAATTAGATGAGTTTATGGGTCTAGGCTAGAAACAGAATAATATGAGTGTTTGTAGGCTTGTTAACTCACAAATTATGAATATATACTTGATAGATTGGAAAAGTTTGGAGGTATTGAGTAAAGGAAAGACATTGGAGAAGTAGTTGCTTGACTTCGGTTCATCGGTGGACGCAGGTTATGATTTATGCTATTTGATAGTAATATCTTAATTGTGATTGATATGCATTGATTGATATTGTGACGTTTTCTATGTAATTGAATGTGTGGTTATGTGTGGCTTGGTTGTGTGTTTGTGATTGGTCTGAAATCCTAATATTTAGAATTTATATTCTTTAACCCTCTTTTAGCAAAGTGAGGCCTTCAATAAAGAAGTCTTGATGAAATATTATCGATGAATTGAAAGTGCTGATAATAAATGATAAATAAATGGTATAATTGGATCATAGTGTCACGTTCAGACACGGTATTCTAAGATCTGAGTGTCACATTTCGACACTGTATTCTTGGATAGGAGTGTCACGTTCCGACACGGTATAACTGAATTGAAGTGTCACATTTCGACATTGTATTCTTGCATCGGAATGTCACGTTCCGACACAGTAATATTAAAGGACAAAGATATGAAATTAACTTAATGTATTAAATCTCAATGAACCCATTTCTCAAATGAGCGTGGCGACGAGACATGACATCAAGGGAATCTAATCTCCAAATACTAAGTCTACGAATATCAAATACACCAAAATAAAAGAATAGAATGGTATGTGTCCGAAAACATAAGACATCTTGTCATGACCGAGAGAATCCAACACGAGCTTAAATGAATAGCTCACCTTGAAACCTAATATGCTTGAAGTTGGCTAGAGCTGAGGGCAATTTGAAGTAATTGGTACACTCATTGCGCTCCATAAAAGGAAAACAAAAAAAAACACAAGTAGGGCTTAGTACGGGCAACATGTACTGTATAGGTATCATCGGTCAACACAAAATAGAAACTAATTGTAACGACCTGTTTAGTCGTTTTGAGCAGCAGATTTTATTTCTGGAAAAATAGGCTGAGGCGACGGACCCCACGACGGACCGTCATGGGCACGACAGACCGTCGCAGGGTCTCGTTTCAAAACACTTAGAAATCTGAAATTGGGTACTGAAAATCGACTCTCTGAACTTCGTAACGAAATGGCAGGACGGACCGTCACAGAGCCTTAAGTGGAAATCCACTCTCTGGACCTTGCGACGACCTGCAGGACGGACCGTCGCAGGCACGACGGGCAGTCGCAGGTTGCGCAATCCCAGTCTGGGTCTGATTTCTTTATACGTTTTAAGGGACGTTTTTGACTATTCCTGCTTTAATTATAAAGTTAGTGGGTTAATGTTAATAAGTCTAATTACTTGGGGGTTAAAAGAGGTAACCTTAAGTTAATTAGTGGGTTATTATTGTCATCTTTTATTCTTAATTATATACTAATTAGGGTAAAAGAAAGAGGGTTTGAATAAAGAAAATAGAAAGAACAAGAGAGAGAGGGAGAAAACGAACGAACAGGGAGAAAAGAAGAACAAAGCTTTGGGAATTTGCTTGCTTGATCACTAGTCTTCGGTGGAGGTAGGTTATGGTTTTCATGCTATTCGTAGTAAACTCTTAATAGCGAATGATATGTATTGATAGTATTGTAAACCCTGCTATGTGCTTAATTGTATGCTTGCATGAACGTGATAATATAATTGTGATTATGTTAAGCATGATGAAGCTATTGAATCCCAAATCTTGATAAAAACCTAATCTCTTTTTAACGATGATGCCTTGGTAAGGGATAAGGCTTGTAAACTAAAGTAATGAGATATGATGATGCCTTGGTAAGGGAGAAGGCTTGATGAATTGATAGAATGCGATTAGGGGATCGGGTGTCACGAACCGACACGTAGAATTAGGGGATCGGGTGTCACGAACCGACACGTAGAATTAGGGGATCGGGTGTCACAAACCGACACGTAGAATTAGGGGATCGGGTGTCACGAACTGACACGTAGATTTAGGGGATCGGGTGTCACGAACCGACACGTAGATTTAGGGGATCGGAGTGTCACGTTCCGACACATAGTAGTAGGGGATCGGAGTGTCACGTACCGACACAAGAGGATTAATGAATATGAGGAGCGGAGTGTCACGTACCGACACAAGAGAAATAAAGATAATGAATCTTGAAAGATGTTAATATACTCAATCTAATGAACATAATTCCCAAATGAGTATGGTATTGAGGCTTTAGTCCTCATGTGTGAACTTGACGGTAATTGTTAATGATATAGTACTTGCTGTTGCTACATGTTGAGTATCATAGTTGATTTATGATATTACTTGGTATATATTGATCTCTATTTTGAGTTGGCCGATGATATCTACTCAGTACCCGTGTTTTGTACTGACCCCTACTTTTATGTTTTCTTCTTTGTTATTTGTGGAGTGTAGCAAACGTGCCGTCGTCTTCGACTCAACAGTAATTCAAGCCAGTCTTACTACATCGGAAATTCAGGGTGAGCTAATGCTTCTAGCTTGGACTGGATCTTCTTCTTCAAGTCTTTATGCCTTGAACTTCCGGCATGGACTAGCTTCTTATGTATTTTTAGCTTCTTAGACATTTTTTAGTTAGTAATTTGATCATAGATGTTCTTGTGATGATGACTTCCAGATTTTGGGGAATAATAGTTATTGATTTGGTTATTATAAATGAGTTTATGTCTTCCGCATTATTTTCTGTTGATATTATATTGAAATGTTAAGGTTTAGATTGGTTGGTTCGCTCACATAGGAGGGTAAATGTGGGTGCCAGTCGCGATCGGTTTTGGGTCGTGACAAACTTGGTATCAGAGCATTAGGTTCGTTAGTCTCATCACACAAGAACGAGTCTAGTAGAGTCTTAAGGAACGGTAGGGGGACACCTTTACTTTTCTTTGAGAGGCTATAAGACTTTAGGAAAATTCCATTCTTTCATTCTTTCTTTCGTGCTACTACTTGAATCCAATTGGTATCTAGGTGATACAAATTGGTATCTGACCATCTTCACTCTCTTTCGCAGATGGTTAGAACTAGAGCAACGACTACGCCAACACCAACACCAGCACCGGCGGGACAGGGTGCGTCTGAGCCAGCCACTGGGGCTGTAGCTCGAGGAAGAGCAGCGGCAAGAGGCCGTGGTAGAGGTCGTGGGAGGACGTCCTCTAGGGGAAGAGGACGAGCACCTAGCCCATCTGATACTAGGGCAGTGACTCCTCCACCGACTGAGGAGGTAATAAGAGAAGGGGAGGATGAGGAAAATGAACAAGTGCAGAATGAGGGATTGCCACCCCAACCTACCCCAGAGATGATCAATCAGGTTCTCGCCTATCTCAGTGGGTTGTCTGATCAAGGTCAGGCACCTCCAGTGTTTTCTGCACCAACACCTCCGGTTTAAGAGGTACAACATGCAGCCACTATGGCTCCTCGTATGGATGCCTCATTAGATATAGGCACGTTTCCACGTCTGACTACTGGGCCTATCATGACAAGTGATCAACATGAACTTTTCAGTAAGTTCTTGAAATTGAAACCTCCAGTCTTCAAGGGTGTTGAATCTGAGGATGCTTACGATTTTCAGGTTGACTGTCATGAGCTACTACACAAGATGGGTATTGTAGAACGGTTTGGTGTTAAGTTCGTGAGTTATCAGTTTCAAGGGAACGCCAAAATGTGGTGGCGGTCACATATTGAGTGTCAACCAACAGAGGCACCACCTATGACTTGGGCCTCATTCTCTAGTTTGTTTATGGAGAAGTTTATCCCCCGAACTTTGAGGGATAGGAAAAGGGATGAGTTCTTGAGCCTAGAGAAGGGTAGGATGTCGGTCAATGCATATGAGGCTAAGTTTCGTGCCCTATCCAGATATGCCACTCAACTTTGTTTCAGTCTACAAGAGCGGATTCGTCGTTTTGTGAAGGGGTTGAGGTCAGAGTTGCGGATTTCAGCCTTACAGGTAGCGGCTACGGCAAAATCCTTCCAAGAAGTGGTAGATTTCGTGGTAGAGGTGGAAGGAGTGAAGCCAGATGAATTCGCCATGGCGTCGACATCAAAGAGGTTTCGAAAGGGAGGAGAGTTTAATGGTTCTTACTCTAGAGGACAGGGTTTCGGAGGTTACTCAGTTCGACCCATTCAGTCTTCACTACAAACTGTAGTTGGGGGTCCACCTCAGACCGGTCAACAATTCTCTGAGAGACCTATTCTTGACTCTAGAGAGTTTTATGGATGTGGGGAGACGGGACATATTAGGAGGAATTGTCCCAAACAGAGTTATAGACCCCCAATAGCTAGAGGTAGAGGTGGTCATGGTAGAGGTCGTCATTCTGGAGGACGCGGTGGTCGAGGTAATGGTGGTCACCAAAATGGCCGGGGTGATGGGCAAACTGGAGCCACTACATCACAACATGGTAGAGGCAACGGACAGACAAGTAATGGGGCCCATTGCTACGCTTTTCCTGGGAGATCTGAAGCGGAGACATCAGATGCTGTCATCACAGGTAATCTTTTGATTTGTGATTGCATGGCTTCTGTATTGTTTGATCCTGGATCCACATTTTCTTATGTATCTTCCTCATTTGCTAATGGTCTAAATTTACGTTGTGAATTACATGATATGCCTATTCGTGTTTCTACTCCGGTGGGTGAATCTGTGGTAGTTGAAAAAGTATATAGGTCTTGTTTGGTGAACTTTGTGGGGAGCAACACTTATGTAGATTTGGTTATCTTAGAAATGGTTGATTTTGATGTAATTCTGGGTATGACTTGGCTTTCTCCGAATTTTGCAATCTTGGATTGTAATGCTAAAACGGTGACGTTAGTCAAGCCTGGGACAGATCCGTTAGTGTGGGAGGGTGACTACACTTCCAATCCGGTGCTTATCATCTCCTTTCTTCGTGCTAAGAAGATGGTTAGTAAAGGGTGTTTAACTTTCTTGGCACATCTCAAGGATGACACTACCCAAGTACCTTCGATTGAGTCGGTTTTGGTGGTCTGTGAGTTTTTGGATGTGTTCCCTGCAGATCTTCCTGGTATGCCACCAGATAGGGATATTGACTTCAGTATTGATCTTGAACCGGGTACTCGCCCCATCTCTATACCCCCTTATAGAATGGCTCCCGCGGAGTTAAGAGAGTTAAAAGCCCAACTTCAAGAATTGTTGAGCAAAGGCTTCATTAGACTAAGTGCATCTCCTTGGGGTGCTCCGGTTTTGTTTGTGAAGAAGAAGGATGGGAGTTTTTGGATGTGCATAGACTACCGACAGTTGAACAAGGTAACTATAAAGAACAAGTATCCTCTTCCTCGCATTGATGACTTGTTCGATCAGTTACAAGGTGCTTGTGTCTTCTCTAAGATTGACTTGAGATCCGGTTATCATCAATTGAAAATACGGGCAACGGATGTGCCAAAGACTGCTTTTCGAACGAGGTATGGGCATTACGAATTTGTAGTGATGTCTTTTGGTCTTACGAATGCCCCTGCTGCATTCATGAGCTTGATGAACGGGATTTTTAAGCCATATTTGGACCTCTTCGTGATCGTATTTATTGATGATATACTGATATACTCAAAGAGCAAGAAAGAACATGAGGAGCATTTGAGAATGGTATTGGAAATGTTAAGGGAGAAAAAGCTTTATGCCAAGTTCTCTAAGTGTGAGTTTTGGCTAGATGCAGTGTCCTTCTTGGGGCACGTGGTTTCTAAGGATGGAGTGATGGTGGATCCTTCTAAGATTGAGACAGTAAAGAATTGGGTTAGACCTACTAATGTGTCAGAAATAAGGAGCTTTGTTGGGTTAGCTAGCTACTACCGCCGATTTGTCAAGGGATACTCTTCTATTGCTTCCCAACTGACGAACTTGACTAAGCAAAATGTCCCATTTGTATGGTCGGATGAGTGTGAGGAAAACTTTCAGAAGCTCAAGACTTTATTGACTACCGCACCCATTCTCACCTTGCCGGTGGAAGGTAAGAATTTCATTGTCTATTGTGATGCATCCTATTCGGGTTTGGGTGCAGTGCTAATGCAAGAGAAGAATGTGATTGCTTATGCTTCAAGACAATTAAAGGTGCATGAACATAACTATCCGACCCACGATTTGGAATTGGCTGCGGTAGTGTTTGCATTGAAGCAATGGAGACACTATTTATATGGGGTTAAGTGTGAGGTCTACACGGATCATCGTAGCCTTCAGTATGTCTTTACTCAGAATGATTTGAACTTAAGACAGAGGAGATGGATGGAGTTACTAAAAGACTACGATATCACTATCTTGTATCATCCGGGAAAAGCGAATGTTGTGGCAGATGCTTTAAGTAGAAAAGCGGGAAGCATGGGAAGTCTAGCTCACTTGCAAGTTTCTAGACGTCCATTGTCTAGAGAGGTTCAGACTCTGGCTAACGACTTGATGAGGTTAGAAGTAAATGAGAAGGGAGGATTGTTGGCTAGTGTGGAGTCAAGATCTTCTTTTCTTGACAAGATTAAGGGAAAACAGTTTAATGATGAAAAATTGATCCGGATCCGAGATAAAGTGTTGAAAGGAGAGGCTAAAGAAGCAAAAATCGATGAGGAAGGTGTTCTGAGGATTAAGGGAAGGGTATGTGTACCCCGCGTCGATGATTTGATCAACACTATTCTGACAGAGGCTCATAGTTCATGATATTCGATACATCCGGGTGCAACCAAGATGTATCGTGACCTAAAGCAACACTTTTGGTGGAGTAGAATGAAACGTGATATTGTTGATTTTACTGCCAAATGTCCAAACTGTCAGCAAGTAAAGTATGAACACCAGAGGCCCGGCGGAACACTTCAGAGAATGCCCATTCCTGAATGGAAGTGGGAAAGGATTGCAATGGATTTCGTGGTTGGTCTTCCAAAGACATTGGGAAAGTTTGATTCTATTTGGGTAATTGTTGATAGGTTAACTAAGTCTGCTCACTTTATTCTGGTCAAGGTGACTTATAATGCAGAGAAGTTAGCAAAACTTTACATCTCGGAAGTGGTGCGATTGCATGGGGTTCCACTCTCTATTATATCAGATAGAGGTACGCAGTTTACTTCTAAGTTTTGGAAAACATTGCATGCAGAATTGGGTACTAGGTTGGACCTTAGTACTGCGTTCCATCCTCAGACCGATGGTCAGTCTGAGCGAACGATTCAAGTATTGGAGGATATGCTTCGTGCATGTGTGATAGAGTTTGGTGGCCATTGGGATAGCTTTTTGCCCTTAGCGGAGTTTTCATACAATAATAGCTATCACTCAAGTATTGATATGGCCCCATTTGAAGCATTGTATGGGAGGAGATGTAGGTCTCCCATTGGTTGGTTCGATGCATTCGAGGTTAGACCTTGGGGTACTGACCTTTTGAGGGATTCGATAGAGAAAGTGAAGTCTATTCAAGAAAAGCGTCTAGCGGCGCAAAGTAGACAAAAGGAATATGCAGATCGAAAGGTTAGAGACTTAGAGTTCATGGAGGGTGAACAAGTCTTGTTGAAAGTTTCACCAATGAAAGGGGTGATGCGATTTGGTAAAAGAGGTAAACTAAGCCCAAGGTATATTGGTCCCTTCAAAGTACTTAAACGAGTAGGGGAGGTGGCTTATGAGTTAGCCTTGCCTCCAGGGCTGTCCGGAGTACATCCGGTATTCCATGTGTCTATGTTGAAAAGATATCATGGGGATGGAAACTACATTATCCGTTGGGATTCAGTTTTGCTTGACGAGAATTTGTCTTATGAGGAGGAACCTGTTGCCATTCTAGATAGGGAAATTCGCAAGTTGAGATCAAGGGAGATTGCATCCATCAAGGTGCAATGGAAGAATTGGCCGGCTGAAGAAGCAACTTGGGAGAAGGAGGTCGATATGCGAGAAAGATACCCACACCTGTTTACAGATTCAGGTACTCCTTTTCGCCCTTGTCTTCCTTCTTGTGATCGTTTGGGGACGAACGATGGGTAAATTGGTATCTATTGTAACGACCTGTTTAGTCGTTTTGAGCAGCAGATTTTATTTCTGGAAAAATAGGCTGAGGCGACGGACCCCACGACGGACCGTCATGGGCACGACGGACCGTCGCAGGGTCTCGTTTCAAAAACACTTAGAAATCTAAAATTGGGTACTGAAAATCGACTCTCTGAACTTCGTAACGAAATGGCAGGACGGACCGTCATTGGTGTGACGGACCGTCATAGAGCCTTCAGTGGAAATCCACTCTCTGGACCTTGCGACGACCTGCAGGACGGACCGTCGCAGGCACGACGGGCCGTCGCGGGTTGCGCAATCCCTGTCTTGGTCGGATTTCTTTATACGTTTTAAGGGACGTTTTTGACTATTCCTGCTTTAATAATAAAGTTAGTGTGTTAATGTTAATAAGTCTAATTACTTGGGGGTTAAAAGAGGTAACCTTAAGTTAATTAGTGGGTTATTATTGTCATCTTTTATTCTTAATTATATACTAATTAGGGTAAAAGAAAGAGGGTTTGAATAAAGAAAATAGAAAGAACAAGAGAGAGAGGGAGAAAAACGAACGAACAGGGAGAAAGAAGAACAAAGCTTTGAGAATTTGCTTGCTTGATCACTAGTCTTCGGTGGAGGTAGGTTATGGTTTTCATGCTATTCGTAGTAAACTCTTAATAGCGAATGATATGTATTGATAGTATTGTAAACCCTGCTATGTGCTTAATTGTATGCTTGCATGAACGTGATTATATAATTGTGATTATGTTAAGCATGATGAAGCTATTGAATCCCAAATCTTGATAAAAACCTAATCTCTTTTTAACGATGATGCCTTGGTAAGGGATAAGGCTTGATGAACTAAAGTAATGAGATTGATGATGCCTTGGTAAGGGAGAAGGCTTGATGAATTGATAGAATGAGATTAGGGGATCGGGTGTCACGAACCGACACGTAGAATTAGGGGATCGGGTGTCACGAACCGACACGTAGAATTAGGGGATCAGGTGTCACGAACCGACACGTAGAATTAGGGGATCGGGTGTCACGAACCGACACGTAGATTTAGGGGATCGGGCGTCACGAACCGACACGTAGATTTAGGGGATCGGAGTGTCACGTTCCGACACATAGTAGTAGGACACAAGAGGATTAATGAATATGAGGAGCGGAGTGTCACGTACCGACACAAGAGAAATAAAGATAATGAATCTTGAAAGATGTTAATATACTAAATCTAATGAACATAATTCCCAAATGAGTATGGTATTGAGGCTTGAGTCCTCATGTGTGAACTTGACGGTAATTGTTAATGATATAGTACTTGCTGTTGCTACATGTTGAGTATCATAGTTGATTTATGATATTACTTGGTTTATATTGATCTCTATTTTGAGTTGGCCGATGATATCTACTCAGTACCCGTGTTTTGTACTGACCCCTACTTTTATGTTTTCTTCTTTGTTATTTGTGGAGTGTAGCAAACGTGCCGTCGTCTTCGACTCAAAAGTAATTCAAGCCAGTCTTACTACATCGGAAATTCAGGGTGAGCTAATGCTTCTAGCTTGGACTGGATCTTCTTCTTCAAGTCTTGATGCCTTGAACTTCCGGCATTGACTAGCTTCTTATGTATTTTTAGCTTCTTAGACATTTTTTAGTTAGTAATTTGATCATAGATGTTCTTGTGATGATGACTTCCAGATTTTGGGGAATAATAGTTATTGATTTGGTTTTTATAAATGAGTTTAAGTCTTCCGCATTATTTTCTGTTGATATTATATTGAAATGTTAAGGTTTAGATTGGTTGGTTCGCTCACATAGGAGGGTAAATGTGGGTGCCATTCGCGATCGGTTTTGGGTCGTGACACTAATATATAATGAACAATAGTATGAACTCAACAATGACACTTAACAAGTAGTAAGCAACTAACAACATGAACAAGTGACTACATAATCAATCATAATATCAAACACACCCATGAGGACTCATGCCTCCACACCACACTCATTTAAGAAATGGGTTCTTTGAGATTGAGTACATTACGTTAATTCCATATTTTTTCCTTTAATGTTATTGTGTCGGAACTTGACACTCCGATCTAATTATATCGTGTCGGAAAGTGGCACTACGATCCAAGAATATCGTGTCATATCATGACACTCCGATTCAAGAATATCGTGTCGGAACGTGATACTCCGATCCCAGAATACTGTGTCAAAATGTGACACTCCGGTCCAATTATACCAAGACCAAACCTGACACTCCAATCCAATAGTACCATTAATTAATTATTTATTATAACCATTGATACTATTTCATCAAGCTTTCTTTATTGAAGGCATCATTTCAATAAAAAGGGTTCAAGAATAAAAATTCTATGATCTCAGGATTTTTGACCAATATCAAAACACACAACCAAGCCACACAACTACACAATTAAGTATATAGAAAACTTCACCAGATCATTCAATTCATTATTAATCACTATTAAGAGTTCACTATCAAATAGAATAAATCATAACTTACGTCCACTGAAGAATTGAAGTCAATCAAACTACTTCTCGAAGTTTTTCCTTTCCTCAATGGCTCTAAACCTTTACAATCTATCAAGTATATGTACATAATTTTAAGTTAATGAATCTATACGAACTCATATTATTCTATGTCTAGCCCAGACCCAAAATTCACCGAACTCTATAATCAATTTCCTACAGTTCAAACTTAGAGTTAAATCTTAACTTTTCCAATGAGCATAACCTTAATTAAATTTAAATAATTCAACACACCTAAGATTTAATTATTATATCATAACCTGATTTATTATATAATATTTTACCATTGAATCTCAACTCAACAAACCAGTTTGCTGGTTTCCTTAAAGCAAGTAGAAATAATTAAATATAGATGACACTCTTGGTGAAGTAGGAATACATTTCCTTCATACAAAACACACTCTTGGTTATTAACATATTTTCAATATTCTCATCATCAATGTACATTATTTAGTTTACAACTGTTGTCCATAAATAAGGGCCATGCAAATTAATAATCTCGACATGCATATTCAATAAAATTCTAGTTTGAGTAATATAGTAACCCAAGATACAAACTTAAAAAAGCAATTGACAAAAGAGAGGGCCTTTTTATAAATTCCACATGTAAGGCAATAATATAATTTGTGTTATATGTTCACTCCAACAAATTTATATTCAACTTACATGATGTAATAATATCTCAAGTATCAACTTATACCTTTAGGGTCATAAGATAAGAAAACCAATCTCGAGATAAGGTTTATGATTAACTTCATTTCATGTTTGGTACGAGACATAAACTATCCCATGAATATTTTATCACACCATTTGTACAAAATTATTCATGCACTTATGCATTGTATGATATAAGGACCGGACATGAGTCTCAAACTAACGAAAGAATTCTTACACCCGTATTTTTGTTAACATGAACAACTTGGACTTCTCTCGTTCTCAAAATATGCACTTTCATTTACAAAAGCATTCAGGTATTTCAAGTGATTAGAAATAACACAGACATCTTGCACAAAAACAAAATATTGAATTACCGTTTTCTTTAGAGGAACATATGGTTTAAGTCTAACCTTTTTATAACCATTTCTCTTGTTATTTCTACCACTGCTCCATCTGACCCATGTTTACTCGGAAGACTATTTCACTTGATTTTTCTACCCCGCTCCATCTTATCCCTTGTTTACTCAAATGAGGGAATGTAATATTAAGAAACTTCATTGCTGAAAATGTAGAACTAAGAGTAAGTCGAACAAAAAATAGATGATGGGACAATTATTCAAAGAGTGGACCACCTGTTAGAACCAATAAATTAAAACAAACATTATACCACAAAAATCATGTAAACATCAAGTGTATAAGTGAGGAATTGCTTAAGTAAATAAAAAAATGCAACCTTACAAAATATTTTTAAAAAAGAAGAAATGACCAGAGATATTAAACAAAGGAGTATCCCGGAAGTTTAAACTCGAAAAACACATTTATATTGCACTCTAATGGCAATGATAAAAGGAAAATATAATCACTGTAAAGTAGGTTTAGTAGGACAAGATTTAGTACACCAAGCTATGGAGTAAGGTAAAGGTGATTACATAGGGATTCATAACGACACAAAGTCGTGGAAAATCCTACCTCGATGTTTGGAGGAATCCATTAGAGCTTGAAGAAGATGATTGGGTATATCTAAAAGTTTCACCCATAAAAGGAGTTATGAGGTTTGGTAAGAAGGGAAAGCTCAGTCCCCTATACATTGGACCTTATCGCATAGCCAAGAGGATTGACAATGTAGCTTATGAGTTAAAGTTATCCCAAGAATTAGCAACAGTTCATCCGGTGTTTCACATATTTATGTTGAATAAGTGAATGTGAGATCCTTAATTGATCATTCTAACTAAAATATTGGGATCAAGGATAGTCGATCTTATGAAGATATTTCTATTGAGATCTTAGATTGCCAAGTTCGCAAGTTCAGAACAAAAGATATAGCATCAGTCAAGGCCCTTTAAAGGAACCAAAGTGTTAAATAAGCTACTTGGGAAGATGAAGAGGATATAAATAAGAGATATCAACATCCCTTCGAATTTGGAGAAAATGCATACCCAGATACCAATTTTCTTCTTAGTACTCTTTAAGTTATGATTAAGCAAGTTATTGTTGCATTTGCATGTTGGGTGTTTGATCTTAATGTTACCACCCTTAGTATAGTAGGAATACATTCATTCGAGAAAGAATGTTCCCAAGGTAAAGATATTGTAGCATCTTGCAACTAGAAAGAACTAGAATGGAGTTTAAAATCTGGAAATACTGGTTTTTGGAAAGTATAGGTTAAACTGGAAATTTAAGTTAAAAGTGAGTTTTGGTCATTTTCAAATGACCATAACTCCATGCTAAAGATGAGGTAGGATTAGTTCCTGATATGGTTGGAAAATCCTTGGTATGATCATTGCAACGCCATTGAGTTTTGGCAATTCCGAGTTTAGAAGAGTTAGTTATGCACCTTGGAAGTTGGGCTATTGGATTAAAGAAATATCCAATTCTGGGATTTTAAAGGCTATTTTAGTATTTTCACTACCTTATTAATTTAATTCATTTTTAGGAGTATAATAAGGGTCGAGATTCAATTTAATAAGTTAGGAAGTTAGAAGTTTTCACGCTAGGGTTAAGGAGAAAGGAGAAGAGAAGAAAAGAAGAAAAAGGCAAGATTCACCAAGATCATCGAAGTTAACATGTGGATTTCGTCAGGGATGATCCCTAAAAAGGTATGTGAGTCTTCCATAATATTGGGTTCGTTCACTCACGTGCCAAACATATTTGATTCAGCATGATTTCATTCATTAAAAGGTTGGATTTTGAATGTTGTTCTTGAATTGTTTCTGTTCTTGAACTTGAATTAATGTTTACGAATTTCATGAGGCAGATAGCGTTTTTATTCGGGTAAGATCCTTGTATATATGAATTGGTACATAGATTTAAGGTGAATATGAGGAAATAAGTTTGATTAGAATGATTTAAGGTCAGGAAAACGAGATGAAAATCTGTCAGGCGTCACCCGGGCAGGTTAAGGAGAGGCGCGCCCCATCTGCGCCAGAGGGTCTGGGGCGGCACGACTGCAGTGCGCCAAATTGGAGACTCAGATTAATGGTTCTAGTGCGGTGTGCCCAAAATGCGTCCAAATTGGTGTTTTTCGCCCAGTTTTCATAATTCAGTTTGATTAAGCCTTTCAAAAGTTTTTAACACATCCTAATGATTCTAACTACTCTAAATGACTTGTAATTGTAATTAAATCATCCAGATACATACATTACAACCTTGAATCTATAACTTCAAATTCATGGTAAGTTTAGAGCCAAGTCTACAAAATTTTTATACTCCTTTTAAGAAGTCTTTTACAAATGGTTTCTAAACTTGTTTTTTACACTTAAGGATCAGGTTGCGTAAAGAGTAAAGATAAGAAGAAGAAGTTTATTTCAACCTTCATAAGCCATTCAAAAATGTTTTAGATGTCGTTTTATGACTTAAGATTGAGTTCAGTTCAAAGTAAAGAAAAGTCTTTTCTTCAAAGGAGTATATGGGTCCTGAATATTCCTAAAGCAGTATTAAATGTTTTTGACATTTAAAAAAAGGATGGAAACTGAAATTGTTTTTAAGTTATATTATTTATGAGTTGAGCCGAGCCAAGGTAAGGGTTGCTTCTTACTCGTTTCACACTTAAGTCGTTTTATCATTCCAACTCTCATACTCGTACATTCACTGTAAAGATGCTAGTTGACCTATATCATATCATGACGCAGACGCACGTAATGAGGATCGGCATTCGGCACACCGTTGATCCAGTTGAGCACTCTATAATCAGTTAGTGAGCCTCCTTACATTTCAGAGGACTCCTTTTATTGTTTTTTTTCCAGTACTTTCTTTATAATGATGTTGTGGGGTCTTTCCCAACATCCATTTCAGATTTAGAGGCTTCATAGATAGACAATGAGATTTGATCGTTAAGTCTTATCATCTTCTTCTTTTTGTTAAGACTTGGGTTGCCACTTTTGGCCAATTGAATGTTCTAAACCTTTACAACGTTCATAGTTAGTATGATTTATCACTTCATTTGAGTTTTTATCTTTACAGTTATTGATCTTTGTCTTTCGCTGAGTTAAGTAAGCTAGACCAAGGATCCGCTCAAGGCCAACAATGGTCATTGAGTGACGGCCACGTCCAGGATGTAGGCTCGGGGCATGACAAACCTAGTTCTAATTTAAAATTTTCTTTTAATGAAAATCCCATGAACAATATATACTTCTTCAACAAAGATTTGGTTAATTTTTATTTCCAAAATTGAATAAATGGGTAAAATTGTTAAGAGTTTGATTAGATTAATAAAAAAATAGTTATTAATCAATAGCTACTAAGCTAACCAATGTTACATACTTCAAGAAAATATGACACAAAATAGACACCAGGTTACGTGTTACAACTCAAAGTTATACTAGAACCATTTATTCAGCCACAAAAACCCTAAACTTTGAAAGTTAATTCAACTTCTTATATTATAATTTTGATTATAAGAGAGTTTGATTTTAATAAAGCAAAAAAAGTTATTTTACTAGTTTTTTTTTTTTTATATTACTTTTTATACTATATAACAATAGGGAATACCAAGCTCCTCTCCGTCAATATTAATGCTTTTTGACAGAGGATATTTGAGAAATTCCATAGTTCTCTTCCTTCAGCTCCAATGTACCCCATGATTTAAAACGTATATCATTCTTTGATTAGACAAAACACTCCAGAGACACTGTGGACTGGGGATCTATAGATTGCATGTACTTTAAGTCAATTTAAAGAGTTTCATTGATTTGATCATGTGGGCCACATATAAACTTCATTTTACATCTACCTTTTTCCTTATTTTACAAACATCCAACTCCCAACTGTTTCCTGTGATCCTCTGATATTTATATGCCCCGTATAATCCATACAATTATGAAATTACAAATGAATTAAACAAGAAAATTATTAGCATATTGATACTTAATGATAGTTCAATACATATAAATGCATAGCTGCTAACTTAATCCATACTTTTATAGTTTCTACTATTTGTCCTTTTCTTAATCAGAATTCATATAAGTTTCTCTAACCGATAAAAAGGTAAATATGAAAAACCTTTTAAATATGCGTGTTAACCCTTGAACAATTCAATTATTTTGAATAATGAAAGAAACCTAAAAATTATTTAACATTGAAATTGAGGGGGGTGGGGGTGGGGGTTAATCATTGTGGTTAAAAAATTTAAAGTGGCACAAATAAACATAAACAATTTCAAATATCTTTGTGTGTGTGTTGTATGGGGGAGGGGGGGGGGGGGGGGAAGGGAACAAACATATGATATAACAAAAAAATGATTGTTCAACAATTATTTAACGGTAATAATACAATAATCATTCTTTAATATTTTAATGACAATAAAAAATATAAGTATTTAAAACCAAAAAACTATTTAAATATTGTTAAAGACTTTAGCTACTCTGAGTGCAATAATATTAACTCAATCATCACTAAATAATTTTGTGGTAGTAAATCTTACCGCAAACTAAAAATCTATTTCCACTAAATATCTATTTTGTTAAAGTGGTTCTATATATGGAAATCCACAAATCCAATTGCTAAGTCATAAACTTTTTTTTTTAAATAAAATCATCTCTAAAAATAGAAATATATTTCAATTTCCTCTATATTTTTAAAAGATGTACGATGATCTATAACATTTAACTCTTTTTGTCCTATATCCTAATAGGTGAATATTTTTCATGATATTAGTTTCACAAATAATGACAAAAGAAAGGTCAAATTTATCTTTTATTACTTTATTTTCAATTTTAGTTTTGTAAAGAATCAAATTTACTTTCAGCAGTAACTAATTGTACAATTTAAATAAATAAATAAAAATGTGCTTCTATTAATAATTTAAAATTTTAAAAAAGATATTCAGTCAGTTCAATATAGCATCAGAGCAGGTAAGAAATCATCTATAAAAAACTAAACAAATAATGTCTATTTAAAAAAAAAAAAAACCTGTAATTCCAATTAATATTTGCATTAAATCAGTAAGGGGTCATTTGGTAGTGTGTATAAAAATAATACCCAATAGAGTGTTTTAGTAACACAAACATTTGTAATGCATGTATTAGTTATACGTGTATTAGTTATGCATAAATTATTTTGTTATGCAAGTTTGTTTTAGCGTATTTAAAAGTATGTATTGTATAAAAATATTTATTTACAAAAGTATCCTTCAAAATTATATTGTGAAAAGTAAGTAAAAGTACTTTTGAGGGGTAAGTGAGTCTTTGACCATATTATGCATGCATTAAATTCTTTGTATTAGTAATACCATAGATTTCTAGGTATTAATAATGCACTCCTCAATACACAATAACATTAGTTATACATAGCATGGAAAAATGCACCAAACAAGGAATTAGTAATACATGTAATTGATGGATGCATTATTTTTGCTAATACACTCTATTAAACGACACCTAAATGTAATTATCACGCATAATCAATGAGTGTAGACTCAACATCCAATTTTTTACTTTTAAATGAAGTTATTAAAAATCGATATAAATACCATATTGAAATAAGTATCTTCTTTGGGTTTGTGCATGAGATGTGAAATCATGATTTGATATCAAAATATTATATGGTGTCGCATCGTTAAATCACATTTCTCCATATATATTTTTATAAGTATATGTTTTGTGATTAGAAACTTTTAAATAAACATAATTTTATAAAAATTCACTGGTCACTAGTAGTAGTAGTTGGTTATCCTTTAATTTAATTTTTTCACATGGTAGTATAATCTCTTCACGTCGAGCATGAGTCCCTTTTAAAAAAATTCAAATGATGGTATATGAATATAAAGTTATAGATCACGTGTTGCATTAAATAAAATGGAAATTAGGGTTTGAAATTTAAAGTCATACTTTTTTTGGAGAAGTTCGTTTCAAATCTCATGTCCAAATATTAAGTTGAAAGCAAGATATCGTAGCGTATGTCCAAATAAAGATTAGAATAAAAATGTTGTGTGAGAAAGATAATTTCACCTCTATTTTGACTAATTAATTAGAAGATATATAATAGAAATAGGGGATTATGTCTTCCGAGAAGTAAAATTTTGGAAATGCGATTTGATATTGCAATGCGAAATCATGAGATGAAATAAATGTTTAGATATGCAGTTTCACGCTGATTTCATAATATGAAATCTCAAATTTTCAATAAAGGACGATTGAGAAATCTTCAAATTCAAAAATTTCCCAAGAAGTTAAAATTTTTTGAGAACAACCCAAATTTGTCTCTACTAACCATATATTTCATATGTATATAAAATATATAATCTATATCATTACTTTTAAAACCATTTATATCTTATACAATAATTATTTTTATCAACATAAAATTTATGATTATTTAAATGTATTCCTACTCTACAATTTATATTAACCAAATTCGTTATTTTTATCAACTTTATTTACAATATAAATTGACCCACAAGTGACTAAAAGTAACAATGTTAGTTCATATTCAGGATCATATAATTGAAAAACGCAAGTTCAATGTGAGAAGAATATTTGTGGTATGTAGGATAATTATATTAAATACTAGACACTAAAACTCATATTTACTTTATTTCTAAATGAATTAAAGTTTGGTTAATAAATGTTCCAATATTTTAGAATAACTTTGTGATAGTATGTTATGTGATTTTACAAATTTTTGCTAATTTGATAAGATAGTATAAAGAAGTGAAACAATTTTAATAGTTTACAAGTTATAGGATTTTATTATGAGAAAACAAGCAACATAAAATGTCCAAACAAAACTTCAACTTTATCTCATAATATCAAATCATGATTTCATATCGCATGACCAAATGGACCCTTAATATATATATATATATATATATATATATATATATATATATATATATATATATATATATATATATATAAACTTACTTAAATAGTTCTTATCTGTATGTATCTTTTCAAATATTTTGTACAGATATTATTAATGCAAAATTACTAAAATAAATTTACTTCTACTATAGATAATGTCATGAGTAGATTTATTTCAAACAAGCAATTAATGAAACTTATTACACACATTATTTAAGAGAGTCTCAGAATGCAACATAAAAAAAGCAAAACAAAATTTTCATTTTTAAGTCTTTAGCAAAAAAAATAATCAAGTAATGGCAAACAATTCAAGCTCAAATCCAAGTGGTGATATGACGATAAAATATGGGATATGCCTAAAAAATCATGCTACAAATTATGGGGACTATTCGGTAGATGGATGTCGCGAATTTGTGAAGAAGGGTGATGATGAAACTAAAGAAGCATATATTTGTGCTAATTGTGGATGTTTAAGGAGTTTTCATAGGATGAATAGTCATTCATTGTATCGCCCTCCAATACTTCGATCTCGCTTCTTGCAACCACTCATTCATCCACATGGTCGTGAAAATGCGCCAATTATTTTTCATCCTTTCATGTCCCGGTTTGTGCTAATTCAGTACATCAGAAGGCCTGTTTTCTACAATCATCCCTGACCTGATAAAATCTTCCGTCCATGAGAAATTTCTTGGTGTCCTTTGTTGGTGTTATTACTAAGGATGAATATTTGCTATGAAGCAATCTTTATTTTACTAGCATAAAGTCATGTTATTTAATCTCTAGTATTTTTTTTACATTAGTAAAGAAAAGAAAAATTTAATGATCAATTTCTAAAATTAAGATTTTACTGAATTGCGTGAATTTTATTTTCATCTAGTTATCTAGTTACTTGATGAGTAAAATTGTGACTTGCTTGATTAATTGTGTTACGCTATATTACGACGAAGAAAAAATTGGCAAACATGCATGTTGTCTATGTAATGAATATATCATAATGTTTTGCATTTTTGTCTCTATTCATTAATTTTTTTTGTTTTTTCGCATAAAATACCTTATAAGTTAAGTATCTAGCAAAGCGTAAAGTTTATATTATATTCTTTGGAGTTTTTTTTATTTTATTTTTTAATTACTTTTATTTTTTTAAAAAAAAATGTATTTCTTTCACATTAAAAGCATGTTTTGTTTCTTCATTTGAAAAAAAATAAAAATAAAATAGCATGTTCGTTTTTGTATTAGCTTAATTAGATTTTTATTTAAAAAAAATATTATCAACTTTTTAAAAAGAATTTAATTTCAAGCAAATTAAATACTTAAACAAACTTTATCGTTATGAATTGTCAATTTTTTTACAACATTCATTAATTCATTAATGAAAAATCACATGCATACTGTTTTTCAGAACTTAAACTACAATATATAAGTAAAGTTATCTTTTATTTACATAACGTATTTTTGATTTATAAAACATAAGAATTTGTATATTTAGTTTTTTTTTTACTAAAGGATGAGTATTTTATTAGGATTGATATGTCACATCTTCCCCATATTGAATCAAGATTAAAATTTTGTCACTATATTTTTAAAAGATGTACATCATCTATTACATTTAAGATTTTTTTTGTCCTACGTTCTAATGTGTGAATGTTTTTCATGCTATTAAATTCACAAATAATGAAAAATCAGTAGTCAAATGTATTTTAAATTTTTTTTATTATCAAGTTTAGTTTAGTAAAGAATTAGATTTTGTAACGACCCAAAACGAGTTGTGAGTGACACCTAAACTTAACCCCCTAGGTGGTTAAGTGTGGGTGCCACTCACAACTCGTTTGAATCGTGAAAAACTTGATCAGAGCGTTAGGTTCGTTGATCTCATCACACAAGGATAGGTTTAGTAGAGTCTTGCAGAACGGTATGGGGACGCCTTTAATTTTCTTCGAGAGGCTATAATACTTTAAGAAAACTTCATTACTTATTTCTTTCGTGCTACTACCTGAGTCCAATTCGTATCTAGGTGATACAAATTGATATGTAACCTTCTTCACTCTATTTCGCATATGATTAGTATTAGAGTAGTATAATTTGAAACACCAACATCAGCAAGAGAGTATGCATTCATAAATATAATATCTTTCCACGATTCACTATAGATATGTAATTTCTAGTGACTTGTATGATCTTTTTATTTTGTTCTTAAAGTTGAAATCCATATTCTTCATGGGTACTGAATATGAAGATGCTTATGATTTCCTTATTGTTTGTTACGTGTGTTGTTTCATAAGATGGATATGGTAGAGTGATGGGACATTGAGTTTCTGACTTACTAATTTTGGGATGATGAAAAATGTGGTGGCAGTCTTATGTTGAGTCGTGCTGGTAATGACACTACCTATGACTTAAGTAGCATTTTCTGGATTCTTCATGGAGAAATATATTCTACGGATCTTAATGGATATGAGGTAGACGGGTGAAGCAATATGACTTTGTCAAGGTGACAACATTGAAAAACTTCGTAATGGACGACTAGATATATGGGTTGCTTAGTGAATAATGAAATTTCGTTGAGTCAATTGAGGGCCGAATTTCTACTACGATTTTATACATTAAGTGTATATAGAAAAGGGTCATGATACTAATACTACATTAATATCGATGGTTACTTGATTAAAGTAAGGAAGTGTGTTATTTTTACTATTGAATTGGTCTAATAAGTAAAGCAAATTGTTTGGGATAGAGAGAGAACATATTCGATAATGTTTTGCAGTTATTCAATGGGTAGAAATGTGTGGGCTATTTGGATATGATCTTCTCGATAAGTATGATGTTTTCTAGTAATGAATTTAACGGTCTTTCACTGTACGATACCAGTGTTACGTGGGAAAGAATACATTGATTGTCAAGTGTGAATACCAACTACTTAAGAAGTAATCAGTTGTATGACATAATTAGATAATGAGATTCTATATTGATTTCACATTTGAGAAACCAACTAGTGTATTACTACATGTGCTTTGATTGAGCATTATTTTATGAAAATTTTTAGTGGTGGACTTTCGTACAATATTAATACAATTAGGTTATGAAATGTACCTTGATACTAGAAAGACAAATTTATAGGAGAAAATCCCAGGGAGTATTCTTGGGTGCTGTAAATGGAATATTAAATTATGAAAATGTGCATAAAATTGTGTTAGTCCCTTGAATTTGATTGATACTAAGTTTAAGGTGTCAGCTCGAGGAAAAGATTCACTTTGTGGTGATGACAAGGGATAACTGAGAATGATGGTAAAAAGAATTCATGAGGAATTGTGATTGGGATGAAACTATATAATTAGGACTTGTTTGTTAAACTAATTTTGCATGGTAATAAAGACTTGTGAGTATCAAAGGTTGTGATTTTCTACTATTTAGTGGGTAATGTGGTTGTATGACAAGTTTTAGGAAATAGTGGGGCACCGCTCAAATATAATTCAAAAGAGCTAGAATCATAAAGAGAATGAAATAAAGTTTGTGGGATGAGTGTAACCTTCGAAAAAAATAAGAGTAAGAATACTTTTTCTGGTTAGAAAGACTAAAAACGTATCTTCAATGGGATTTAGAATTAGGTTCAAAGATGCAAAATTTAGTTCATTTTTTCTGGTTATGATAATAGTGTCACGAGTTCATCCCATTAGTTAAAAAATTGGATAAAACTTATGAAATGAGTGTACATACGTTCTGCTTGAGTGATATGATAAGTTCTATTGTACTGTTGAATTTAGTAATGAGTAGATTGGATTTTTAGTGAAGGATATGGTAAGGTCGATGGAGAGACTGTCAATGATCAGCTAATATACATGTATTCATAGAAGTATTCAAATTATAAGAAAATGTAGATAGATAAGGGCATTGGGTTACATATTTGGATTATCTATTCAATTTTTTTTTTATTATAAGTCTGCATTACTAGTGATATGTTTTGTCAAGATATGAATTTCTAAGGTAAGAAATGATCTATTGCATCGGGTATCGAGCATTTGACAGGACATACATATGATTGGATTCTTAAAGTTTGTTACTTTTGATTGTTAAAGGATCTAATAAAGTATTTCCCTCAGAGTTTTGATTTAGAGGGTGAAGCAAAATGTCATGGGTTGTTGGTAAGACGGATGAGATCGGTAAGAGAGCTTTAGAAGCAAGAGTCTGATATATTGAAGAGTCGAGATATTAAGAATTTTTTGTCATGAAAGAGAAAAATTAAGAAAAGTGAAGGAATAATATCTCTCATATAATCTTTATTTGTAGTTGAAGGTTGTATTGATTTTCGCATAAGAGGTTACATAGACATTTGATAGTTAATGGAGGTTACGTTCTGATTGTATATAATCTTATTGTGGTGGCCAAGAATTTCTTAAGTGTTGCTAAGAGGTATATAATGGTTTACGTGGTAGTTGAAACTAGGTATATGAAAGATTGTGTAGAGTCGACATTGGTTGTGATTCAATATCTTTATCTTGATGGGGAATGTACTTTCAAATTTGAGATTGGTGCAATTATCCTTGTTTGTGACTCGTATTTGTCATGAAATGCTTAAATAAAAAGAGATATAGTCATAGTTTGAACATGTACTTGATAATAATACTTTGATACTAAGGATGGTTAGAGAGTAAGGTAAATGATCGGTATGGTTATGATGTTTTGTCAGTATTAACAGTGATTAATTCAATTTATGGGGGTACAATAAATCTAGTATGTGTGGAACTTTTTCAGCGAATAAATTTGTGATTTTGGGTAGCCAAAAAAAAAGAGAAGTTTAAAGATAGAGGCACAGTTGAAAAAGGGAACAACGAATTGAGATGGAGGGAGACTACGCACAGCAACATTTATTATCCTATTCTGTCTACAAATTGCTATATCTTTTTTGTGTTAAATATTGATTTAGTTGTAATGTGATGAGAAGGTGTCGGTATACTATAAGAACTAGTTGTGAGTGTTACAACTGTGAACGACATTAGATGATATTGAAAAATTGGTAAGATTAGTAAAATATATAAAAACAATTAAGGAAATTTAGTTCATAGTTAAGGCTAATAATTGGAGTATTGTTGTTGGATATTGTATGGAAGGATAGATATGGAATGTTAGGTTGCAACGGTGGTAGTGGTATGACTTTTTATTATATAACTATGTTTTCGGATGTTACCCAATGTTTAGCCAATCATTGACTAATGATGTTATTTGGATTACAGCATATGATACATTTATGTTATATGTTCGGTATGCTTGGGTGTAACACTTGATGGTGGTTACTTAATTATTTCCATATTTGGATTAGATGGGTTAGATTATTCTTGATGATAACTCATGTGTAAAGATTATATTTTAATATCTTAAGCTCCTAAGGATGTAATTTTGATTAAATCTAAGATGGTTTGTGCATTATGAGTGTGTGGTGGCTGATTCACGTTCATTCCTTATTGTAGCTATTATCAATTCAGAATTTTATCGTGGTTATGTTTGACAATATTTGTCTTGATGGTTGTATCAAAATTTAGTTGGAGAATCGTTCAGTGAGTCCACTTTGAAATAGTTTTGTTTTAAGTTGAGTTTACAAACAATAAGAGTTGTAATTAGAGTATTGAGATGGCCCATTTGAGGCATTGTATGAGAGAAGGTGTAGGTGTTCAATTGGTTGGTTTGACACTTTTGATATGAGACCTT
Source organism: Solanum chmielewskii (assembly GCA_027704785.1). Lineage (NCBI taxonomy): Eukaryota > Viridiplantae > Streptophyta > Magnoliopsida > Solanales > Solanaceae > Solanum > Solanum chmielewskii. Next base: position 23,418,279 of record JAKWIX010000322.1, on the reverse strand, counting down.
GCGTACTAATATTTTGAAGGAATTTTTTTGACAACTACCCTTTCTTACCCTCATATTTATGTGATCGTTCGAGGATGAACGATGGGTAAATTGGTATATAATTTAACGATCCATTAAGTCGACTTGAGTACCACAAATTTCATTTCATAAAGTCTCATTCGATAGATATTGAATAAGAAAGTTGGACTATTCGTAATTATAATTATGAGATTAGTGGGATAGTTTTAATAATTATTCAGTTGGTGGTTAAAGAAAGTAATAGTAAAATTAATAGTGGGTTAATTTTGCCATTTTATAGTTTGTGTTATATAACAGTTAGGTTAATAAATATTATGTAGAATAAAAGAAAAAGAGAGAAGATGGGGATAACGGAAGGCAGCACAATTGAAAGAGACGACATGATGGTGCAGGTAAAAGACACATATGTCTCTTCAAATTGTATGAATCGTGTTGACAAGGAAATTAATATTATTATAATTATATGTTGATTGGGCAAAATTGGGTTGCACATAGTTGTAGTGAATATAGGATTGTTTCGTTTTGTTAGTGGTGAAAAAGATCAGAGAATCGGAAAATTACAAAATTGTCACGACACAAAACGAGTCGTGAGTGGCACCCACACTTAACCTCTTAAGTGGGAGAACCAATCAATTTAACCTAACTTACAAAATACAAGCATAATGTGGAAACTCAAATGCTACTAAATATCATTTTCCAAAACCTTAAAATAATCAGATCAAGGACATCTAATCTCAAATACTTAGTCTAAGAATATCAAATACACCAAAATAAAAGAACAAAATGGTATGTGTCCGAAAGTATAGGACATCATGTCATGACCGAAACAACCCAACACGAGCTTGAATGGATAGCTCACCCTTGAACTTGATATGCGGGAGGCTGGCTAGAGCTGAGAGAAATCAGAAGTCATAGGTACACTCGCTGCATTACATAAAAGGAAAACAAAGAAGAAAACAAGCAGGGCTTAGTACGAGGCAACAAGTACTGAATAAGTATCATCAATCAACCCAAAATAGTAACTAATATACAAAGAATAATAGTATGAACTCAACTATAACACTTAACATGTGATAAGCAACAAACAACATAAACAAGTGTCAATAAAAATAAAGTAAGTACGTATTAAGTCAACGGTATCTAGATCACACATGAGGACTCATGCCTCCAAACGAAACCATTTTGGGAGATGAGTTCTTTGAGATTGAGTATTTTCCATTAATATTATTGTGTCGGAATGTGACACTTCAATCCAAGAATACCGTGTCGGAACATGACACCTTGATCCAAGAATACCATGTCAGAACGTGACACTCAGATCCAAAAATATCGTGTCTGAACGTGACACTTCTATCCAAGAATATTGTGTCGGAACGTGACACTCCAATCCAATAATACCATTAATTTATAATTTTATATTACCACTTTTTCATTCGTTAATAATATTTCATCGAGCCTTTCTTTATTCAAGGCATTACTTCGATAGTGATGGTTTAAGATTATACATTCCACGGTCTCGAGATTTCAGAACAATTACAAAACACACGACCAAGCCACACAATCACACAATCAAGTACATAGAAAATTTAACAATATCATTCAATGCATATCAGTCACTATTAAGAGTTTACTATCAAATAGCATAAACCATAATCTACCTCCACCGAAAAAACGAAGTCAAACCAACTACTTCTTCAATGCTTTTCCTTTCCTCAATGCCTCCAAACATTGTACATCTATAAAGTATATATGAATATTTTATAAGTTAATGAGTTTATTAACACTCATATTATTTTATGTCCAACCTAGACCCCACAACTCACCTAATTTATAATAACATTTACTCAAGTTCAAACCTAATGATAAGTCTTAATTCCTCCAGTTAGCATAAATTTTAGGAAATTTAAATAACTCGACGCACCTAAAATTTAATTACCTATCTTAATATCAAAGCTTGATTTAAAATATAATACTTGTAGGAATTAATAAATGATGAACCTTAAACAGTGGCATACTATGTAACAATGGCAGAAGACTATTCCGATATTCTTCTTATTTTTCAAGAACCAACAATCCATAAAATAGTAATAAACATTATGCCCTCCCTACTCACAGAAGCAACGAACATGCAGCAACCATATGAGATTTCAACATGACTAATTTTAACTTTTTATCCAATTCACTTAATATAGTAATAATAACAATATAACTAATAAAAATTAACATCAACCTTAACTAATTTACTACACTAGTTTATGCTCGGTAAAAAGAATAATCTGACATCCATACCTACTCGCCAATACCATACATTATTGACTCATCATTACCTAATCACTACCAATTGCTAAGTTTTAAAATTTGACGTCAATTATTTATATGCTTTTATGTACTTCACATATAAGGGATCATATTATAACAAGGTAGGCATAGGATGATACTTTTGATAACAATTAAAGAAGTTGGGGCATTAATTGTTTACCTGAGTCGTCATCCTCATCCTCTTTGAAGTTTGTACATTTTGGCCACTTAAGAATATAAAACCCTACTCATTATATGACTAATTATAAATATGACAAAAGGGACCCCCTACTAATTTTAAAGTTATTTCCTTTAACTACCAACTAAATAAACTATTTAAACCACCCCCTTAACCTAATAATTTTAGTTACAAATAGTCCAAAATATCCTTTTATAATCTATCGGAAAAGTCATTTATGAAATAAAAAAGTTTAAGTACTCAAAACGATCAAATGGATCAAGGAAAAGAAAGGGTATCAATCTCAATGATTATTCCAAAATTTACCCATCTTTCGTCCTTGAACGATCAAAAGAAGGCAAGGAAAAGAAAGGGTATCTATCTCAATGATTATTCCATAATATTAATACCCATTGTCTCATCTGAAAAGTATCAAAAACAAGACATCTACACCTCCCCTCATAGAATGTCTCTAATATAATTACACACATATTTGGTTTATCAAACCCCACATTCATTGAAGTCAACACTCTTAATAATAACAAAACGTATAAGCTACATCGATCGTCTACCTTACTCTCAAATCATCATTAGTATCAAAGTATAGTTATCAAATACATGTTCAAACTATGGCTATCTCTTTCTATTTAAGCATTTCATGATAGATACGAGTCCCAAACAAGGCTAATAGCACTAATTTCAAATGAGATAGTACCTTTTCATTGAGAAAAGGCTATTAAATCACACCCAAAGTCAACTCTACACCACTTTAACATACCATGCTTAAGGTACCATTTTAAACCATTATATATGCCATGCAAACACTTAGGGAAATTCTTTGTCACTCAAACTATTCTGTATACTATAAGCTCATAACCTCTATTCACCATTAAATATCCGTGAAACACACCTTAACATTCTATGTAGTCCCATCAATAGAGCAGTATTAACTTAACTTTATTCTTAATAACCATGTAGAATTATATCTCACATTTTACATCATTCTTATGTCTTCTATCCTAATTTGAGCAATCTAACCCCATTGTAAAATACTAAATTTTTCGTTCCTCATTGTTTGTCACCTAAACAAAAAATCATTTTTTTCATAGAAGTCAATGATAAACTCCTAGTAAGTCTGTACCGAACTAGTTCACATCTCACAATTATGTCTAAACTCATAGGCAAAAATTAAAACATCATCAACTACACCCCATGGATTTATACGAGATGTCTTATTCCTTCACTCTTCTCAAATTCTTTTCATGGTGCAAATTATAAATATCTGGATCCTTCAATATATCAAAATCTTGTTTATCTAGCTTGCTTACCGACATCATGTTTTACTAATAATCCATGACATTTTACTTCAAACTCTAAATCAAAACTCTGAGGGTAAATCCTTCTTTAGATCTTTTAACAATCAAAAGTAACAAACTTTATGGTCCAAAGCATGCATAAATTCTTTTACGTGCTCAATACTGACACAATCAATCATTTCTCATCTTACTAATAAATACCTTGACAAAATATACCACCAGAAATTCAAACTTATAACAAAAAAATTGAATTATAAATCCAGTTGTGTAACACAATGCCCTTAATTATCTACATTTGCTTATACTTTGAAGACTTTTATGAATCATTGTACCTTAACTTATCATTGATCTCCTCTCCATCAACCTTACATATCCTTCACTAAAATCCAACCCCACTTATTACTAAATTCAACACTACAACAGAACTTATCACCCCACTCAAGTTGAACATCTGTACACTCCTCTCTTAAGTTTATACAATAACTTTTAGCCAATATGATTAACCTACTAACCTATTGCCTTAACCAAATCAAAATAGATAAAGCCACGCGCTCTTGAACCCATATATGCTCCAATAAGAATTTTTTTTCACCTCCCTGGAAGTCAAATTCTACCAGATTTTAAAGCAAAAAGTCTAACAAAATTATTGGCTTAGGACTTGTCATCCATAGCCACGGGACACTCTTCCACATGTACCAAAGGTAGACTACGTATACACACTTTCTTTCAACCTAAGACATCTACTACCACATTCACTTTGTCAAAATGATAAACGATTGTCATTCCATCATTCTTGAGAACTCTAATCACCTCCATTACCTTAAATTAAGATTCCTCCTATTAAAAGTTATATTAAAATACCTCATAATACACACTATAATACAATGCCTATACAATTTCAATTCAAGCACCACCCGAACGTAGCTGTTCTTCGAGACAAAAAATATGATCTTTTGAACATCCTAATTCAATATCCACCATTCAAATCAACCATCAAGATGTCAGGAACATGTAGTTTAAATTTTAGGCTTATTCAACGGTCAGTTAATTGAGAAACACAATCTCAAGGTTGCTGGTCGGAGAAAAGGTATGCAGCAAAATAAATCTTTTTCTTCTCTCTTCCCTCTTCTCTCTTGTTGAAAGCTCTCTCAAAACCTCTCTTATGTCCTAATGTCTTTCAAGAAAAAAAAATTATGAGAAGTTCATTTTTTCTCTCAAGACCATCCTCTATTTATATAGTTGTGCCATTCCTCAAAAAGTCAAAACCAACTACAAATAGGATTACAAGTCCAATCTTTTTCCTAGTAAAATTGGAAACAGAATAAAGAGAATAATTTCAATCCTTTTTGAAAGAGGATTAAGCCTAGTGTCAAACTCTAAGGCAAATACTTAATTCGATATCAGAACCGGTGAAACACTTTCAAGACTTTGTTGCCACTAAAACTAATTCTAAATGAGAATTTCAGTACTAGTACAAATAAACATATATCATAAAGGTCATATATCACTTTCTCTTTTTACCATCAGGCTTATCTAGACCTTTTCATCATCAAGAAGTGAACCTTTTCCTGGACATGCCACCTTAAACTTAGGTATACTAATCAAATTTATGCTAGTAACTCAATTCTATAAGCATTTTCTTACTAAAATCTTCAATTTAGTTCACCCAAGTATACTCAATAGAACTTTGTTTCCCTATAAGTTTTTCATCCTAGTTTCAATCTACTTTTTGAAGTTTAAGATGAAATCGTCAGTCCTCATTCAGAACGCTCAAGATACATTTCCCAATCTAAATCCACCAGTACCATACCAAAGATCTACCAATATTATAAATCATACCTACCGAAAAGATCATATTCAAATAGGTCACACATTTATACCTTAAAATACATCCAAAATATTATTAAATTCATTCTTAGATCAGGTCGATGACAAAAATAACACACATCATAACTTTACCAAGTAAACATCGATATTATTATAGTAGTCGTATCATGGCCCTTTTTTTACACATACTTAATCTATAAAGCCATAATAGAGATTCTTCTCTCAATTGCCTCAACATAATTTTATCATTTGCTAAGAAATCATATATGTTATGATAACTTTATTAACTGCACTTCACAATGCAATGGTGTCCATTATCTAGTCATTACAATCCCAATAGTCAATCGAGAAAATATATCCATTTTCAAAAGACACATTTTATTTCTAGTGTTGCTATTTGAACTACTCTAGTTCTAACCATATGCGAAACAGATTGAAGAAATTCAGATACCAATTGGTATCATCTAGATACTAATTGGATTCAAGTAGTAGCACAAAGAAAGAAGGAATGAAATTTTCCTAAAGTCCTATAGCTTTTCGAAGAAAAGTAAAGGTGTCCACATACCGTTCTTCAAGACTCTACTAGACTTGTCCTTGTGTGATGAGACCAACAGACCTAACGCTCTAATACCAAGTTTGTCACGACCCAAAACGAGTTGTGAGTGGAACCTACACTTAACCTCTTAAGTGGGCGAACCAACCAATTTAACCTAACTTACAACATACAAGCATAACGCGGAAACTCAAATACTACTAAATATCATTTTTCAAAACCTTAAATTCATCACATCAAGGACATCTAATTTCCAATACTAAGTCTAAGAATATCAAATACACCAAAATAAAAGAATAAAATGGTATGTGTTTGAAAGTATAGGACATCATGTCATGACCGAAACAACCCAACACGATCTTGAATGGATAGCTCACCCTGGAACTTGATATGCGGGAGGCTGGCTAGAGCTGAGAGAAATCAGAAATCATAGGTACACTCGCAACATTTCATAAAAGGAAAACAAAGAAGAAAACAAGTAGGGCTCAGTACGAGGCAACATGTACCGAGTAAGTATCATCAATAAACCCAAAATAGTAACTAATATACAAAGAATAATAGTATGAACTCAACAATATCACTTATCATGTGATAAGCAACAAACAACATGAATAAGTGTCAATAACAATATAGTAAGTATGTATTAAGTCAACGGTATCTAGATCACATATGAGGACTCATGCCTCCAAACCAAACCATCCTGGGAGATTAGTTTTTTGAGATTGAGTATCTTCCATTAATTCAACATGTTTTTCCTTTAATATTATCGTGTCGGAACGTGACACTTCAATCCAAGAATACTGTGTCAAAACGTGACACTCCGATCCAAGAATACCTTGTCGGAACGTGACACTCCGATCCAAAAATATTGTGTCGGAACGTGACACTCCGATCCAAGAATACCGTGTTGAAGTATAACACTCCAATCCAATAATACCATTAATTTATCATTTAATATAACCACTTTTTCATTCGTTAATAATATTTCAACGAGCCTTTCTTTATTTAAGGCATTACTTCGATAGAGATTGTTTGAGATTATATATTCCACGGTCTGGGATTTCATACCAATTACAAAACACACGACCAAGCCACACAATCACACAATATAGTACATATAAAACTTCACAATATCATTAAATGCATATCAATCACTATTAAGAGTTTACTATCAAATAACATAAACAGTAACCTACCTCCACAGAAGAAACGAAGTCAAACCAACTACTTCTACAATGCTTTTCCTTTCCTCAATGCCTCCGAACATTGTACATCTATCTAGTATAAATGCATATTTTATAAGTTAACGAGTTTATAAAAACTCCTATGATTTTATGTCAAACCTAGACCCCACAACTCACATCATTTATAATAATATTTACTCAAGTTCAAACCTAAGGGTAAGTCTTTATTCCTCCAGTTAGCATAACTTGAATGGAATTTAAATAACTCGATGCACCTAACATTTAATTACCTATCTTAATACCAAAGCTTGATTTAAAATATAATACCTATAGGAATTAATAAATGACGAACCTTAAACAGTGGCATACTATGGAACAATGGCAGAAGATTATTCCTATATTCTTCTTATTTTTCAAGAACCAACAATCCTTAAAATAGTAGTAAACATTATGCCCTCCCAATTCACAGAAGCAACGAACATGCAACAACCATATGAGATTTCAACATGACTAATTTTACATTATTGCCTCATCATTACCTAATCATTGCCAATTGCTAAGTTTTACAATTTGACGTCAATTATTTATATGCTTTTATGTATTTCACTAGAAGGGATCATATTATAAAAAGGTAGGCATAGGATTATACTTTTAATAACAATTAAAGAAGTTGGGGAATTAATTGTTTACCTGAGTCGTCGTCCTCCTCTTTGAAGTTTGTACATTTTTCAGACTTATGAATATTAAACCCTATTCATTATATGACTAATTATAAATATGACAAAAGGGACCCCTACTAATTTTAATATTATTTCCTTTAATCACTAACTATATAAATTATTTAAACTATCCCCTTAACCTAATAATTTTAGTTACGAATAGTCCAAAATACTCTTTTAATATCTATCGGTAGAGTCATTTATGAAATAAAAAGTTTTAGTACTCAAAAAGATCAAATGGGTCCTTACAAAAATTCTTGATCTGATGATTGGTGAAGTTATAGGTAAAAGTCAATCAGGTTCTAATTTCATGTCTTATAAATGTTGAAAGGATGTCATTAAATATTACTATTATTATTATTATTATTATATGGGGAACATATAGTGTAGGCATATCAACAAATTGAAATAAGCTGCTAACATGTGTGGCTTCTTTTTTTTTTTTTTGTTTTAAATAATTTAGTGTTTATGTTTAACTAAGGAGGAGAGGTGAACATAAAGACTAATTTGCAGGGTCAATTTTTTTGTGTTTTTTGGTGGAATACTCTAATTGGTTTATACTATTAAAATGGAATTCCATAATCATTGACTATTGAATAGTTATTATAATCCTTATATTGTATAGATGGATTAGAGTTACTAGAGAGTGGAAATCCTCAGTGATGCACATAATGTTAGTATCTGGTTATGATTTAAGTTTTAACATATTGAAAAGAGGAATTAAATATCAGGTATATTATACTATATGGATTTTATTAAAGTTATATTACTTGGAGGAATTGAGGCTTAACTTTAGGCTCAATTTAAGAAATATAAGATTTGATATACTAGTTTAAATCATAGTGTAACTTGACGATAGAATTGAATGTCTGTACTTAGGATTGTTGTATAATTGATGGATTTTAAAGGTTTGGAAGCATTGAGAAAGAAAAATCATTGGAAAAGTAGTTTTCTTGACTTCGGTATTTCGGTGGAGGTAGGTTATGGTTTATGTTATTTCATAGTAACTTTTAATAGTGATAGATATGCATTGAAAGATATTATGAAGTTTTCTTTGTACTTGGTGTGGTTGTGTGGCTTGGTTGTGTGTTTTATGATTTATCTGAAATCCTGAGACCGTCGAATTATATTTTTGAACTCTCTTTATCAAAGTGATGCCTTGAATAAAGAAGGCTTGATGAAATAATATAACCATGAATTGAAAGTAGTGATAATAAAGGATAAATTGACGGTATTCCTGGATAAGAGTTTCACGTTCCGACATGGTATTCTTGATTAGAATGTCACGTTTTGACACGATATTCTTGGATCGGAGTGTCACGTTTCGACATGGCATAATTGGATCGGAGTATCACGTTCCGACACTGTATAATTGGATCAGAGTGTCACGTTCCCACATAGTAACATTAAAGGAAAAGGATATTGAATTAATTTAATGTACTCAATCTCAAAGTACCCATTTCTCAAAGAACATGGTGTGGAGGCATGAGTCCTCGTATGTGCTTGATATTGTGATTGATTACGTACTTGCTTCTGTCACGACTCAAAATGGACGTGATGGCACTCGTCTTATCCCACCAAGACAAGTCAGCCTAAACCTCAACCATTACAATAAAGTGCGAAAATAAAATATAAGTAACTTAATAAAAATCCCAAAACCTGGTAGTCACGTGTACAAGCCTCTAAAGTATTACAATTGATTCAAAAGAAAAACTCAAGTCTCAAATGAACTTATTTCTAGAATAGAACAAGATCATAATTATGGGGAAGAAAGTCTGCTGATATGGAAACAACTATGTCACAAATCTCCAAGAAGCCTCGGAAAATAAGAGAATGACAAGTCCAACAGAAATCCAGGGTCATAACCTAAAAAAAATTTGTAGAAAAAAGGGGTGAGTACCAAACCACACGGTACTCACCAAGTAAACCTCTAAACACAAGATAAGGGGATGAAATACGAGTACTCCTACCACCCCCAACCGAACCTCCATAACTACAACTTGCATTAAAATCAACCAAACCTAACAACTCACAGTTTACATAGCACGTAGCTCAACAACAACGCTTAGACAAATTACATATTCTCAACAGCAACACTTTAAAAAATTACATATCCTCAACAACAATACTTCAACAAATTATATATCCGCAATAACATGCTCAATATTGATCAATCACAAGTTCCATAGAAAGGCAATTAGAAGATCAGCAAAACACAGTATCAAGTTCACTAATGATAAGTATGTGCAATGCAATGGAATGCAATGTCAAGTATAATGATGCATGTCTGACCTAGTGATACACAACCGCTGTCTCTCAGTCCGGGACCCATGGGGGACATATCTGTCCATGCATCTATCACGGCGCATGACACGACCCTCGATAATAGTAACCATTGTGGCGCGTGATAAGTCCCTCGAAATATAGTATCCATCGCGGAGCGCAATATGTCCCTCGAACTATAGTATCTATCACGATGCGCGATACATCCCTCGAAATGGTACATCCTCTGAAGAACTCATTCTTTCTCAATGCACATAACACTTGTCACAAACAATGCCTTATAATAATGCAGATTACAAGTTCACACAAATAATGAGGAGATGACCATTTTCATAACATTGCGCAGTTCACAACCACACAAACATGAAATCACATCAACAATGATTCAACAAGCCTTCAACCCTTTCTCAACACATCACACATAAACAATTAATCACATTGCCTTTTGTTATCCCTGTTTTTAATCATTAGAATCAATCAATCTGGAAAAGTCAACCCATCACCAATTCTGTTACTCCCAAAACATATACTACAAGGAAATACACGCATTTCAGTCATTTAACAAGATTTTAGAAATCCACTTCGCTCAAACAGTTGAATAATCACTCTGAAACCTTAGTCGTCCCCTTTCGTTGAACTTCCCAATTCAAAGCAATCTATTCAATTACATCACAACAATGAGATTTCAAAACTAACAACACCCACATGAATATAGGTTTAAGCTAGACCCAAAAATTTACCAAAGCCTAAAATCAAGTTCTTAAATTTCAAGTCTAGGGTTAAGTTTCAACTTCTTAGAAGACTAAAACCCTAATAGTTTCATAAAATATATAATATATACGTATTGGTGTATCATAATTAATAGTAAGAGTTATACTCAATAGTATTATTTTTTTTATGCCTTGATATAATACCGCAACTCCCAAATTCAAAAATGGAATAACTCATTCTCTCCTGTATATGTTTATAAATGTTTCATGCCATGCTTGGATCATTAATATGCATTCCTTAATTATCTATCATTGTGACACCTCACTGTGCCATAATTTCCCACCAAAAATGTCTACAAACTCTTAAAGAATTATCTTAACCAAAGAAAACATATACCCTAATATGCCTATTATTTTTCTATCCTTTTTTTTCAACCATAGCCCAATAATTACAACATAATTAGTCAGATCTCTTTCTCAATACCAAATTTCTCCATACAAATATACCACCAACTTTAATCTATTTAATTTCAAATCCAATTGTTTTTTTTAAAAAAAAATTCTTTTTTTAAAGCACCTACCAGTAAATAATAACAACAATTATGATTGCACATTAATTACAAAAGATACTCAGCCGCATTCAATATTATGTTTGAAACTAATTCCTGAATCAATAGCACTTTTCGAGTGGCGCAGGTGACTATTCAAACTCCTCCTATTTTATTTTATTTTTCTCGGTTGTGCGAGCAAAAACTGTTGTTGTTCACAACAGCCAGCAACATTTGCCCCTTTTATATTTATTTTAGTTTTTTTTTAATTATTAGTAACAAAATAGTCTTTTGATAAATCTTAAAATTATGTCACTCATTTTTATAAGGCATAAGTTATTTATAAAAGCTACTTAAAAGTAACAATAGAAAAATAATGGTTAACATTTATAAAATGACTAAGAGGATTGTTACATTATCCACCACTAAAAATCATGTTCATCCTCGAACATGAGGAAGAAAAGAAGAAGAATGAATAATCGATGTTACCAAAAGTCTAAATTATGACCTACTAGTTGCTATTCATCTCTCCAAGTGGGATTATTCTTTAGTCCATTCCATCAAGACCAACTATTAAGAACTAAGCTTTTGGATAAACTTTGGAAGATCTTGAAATATAGAGTGATTATCAAGCCAAAGACTAACCTATGAACCAATCTACACTAAAATTCACTAAATTTTAAAGCAACCATTATGGTGAATCTTTTCTGATATAACCAAAATAGCCTTCTGAATCAATATTGATTAGAAATAGAAGTGAGTCTGAATCAACCACCAGACACTCATAATGCACATACCATCAAATATTTTATCGTGATTCTCTTTTTCACGAGCTTAAGTTATAAAAATAGGATCATGTAAACACCCAAGAAGAGATACACTTCAAAATGTAGAATCTCTAACAATCTTTTTAGACAATTATAACTCTTCATAGCTCTTATATAATTTCTTATAAGCAAGGTTGTGCGTATAGAACTACTTATATTCTTCAACTATCATAAACAAATCCAAATATATCCTAACTGAAATGACCAGGTTTGCCCAAGGATCCTACCCTATCAAGAGGGAACAAGAGGATCGGTACATTTGATCCACCACTAAGGATTCACCCATAGATGTGGAAACACAATTGATATAGGTGGTAAATCATACTCTATATAATATCCAGTACAAAGAAAATGCTTTCAAAAGAAAGGTCGAATACCGCAAGATAATTCTTCCATAGTGCCCTTATAAAAATATCTATTTATCTAACTCGATATCTCTATTTTATTTTTATTTTTTTGATTCCAACAATCAACTAAACTGAACCCCATTACAATATCAGATATACTAGTTCGTCGAACCCCACATAGTTCTCGGAGTACTCCATTGAATCTAACACATTTAATACCAACAAAGATAATAACTACATTAGTCATTTACCTTACTAGTATCAAAGTATTCTTATCAAATACATTATCATCTCCAAATTTTCAAATTATGGCATTCTGTCTTTTCAAATAAGTATTTTATAACGCATACGGATCCCACCCAAGGCTAACACTAACTTCAAATCTAAAAGTATTTTCCCATCACTCTAAAGTTATTGAATCACGTTCAATGTCAACTCCATGTAATCTTTCAGATGCCAAATTTCAACTAACATTCAAAACCATCATATACATTATGTCAACACTTAAGAAATTTTTTGTCCACTCCAATAATTTGGTATACTATAATCTCATAACATATACTCACCATCAAATTTCTATGTAACAAATCATAGCAGTTTGTATCATCCCATCAACAAAATAGTTTCAAATTCCTCGAAATCCTCATTAATCATGTAAAATTCTAGGTCCACATTGTTGAACATCAATAAGTTACCCATCATAATTTGAATAATATCGCTCTACATAACCACATGTAATCTTCCCCACATCATTACTTGTCAGCCAAAAAAACCCCAATATTTAGAAAAGTTGATGATAATTTCTAGTAAGTCTTTACTAGTTCATATCTCACAATCATATACTCATAGATAGAAATTACCAAATTCTTCAACTACAAATTAAGGGCATATATGCGAGAGGTCTTTATTCCTTCACTTTTCTTACATTCTTCTCATAACAGAAATTTTAAATGCCTTGAACTCTTCAATACACCAATTTTATTTTTTTTTGCTAATTCACTTACAAGTCTTAATCTTTGTCCAACAACCCATGACATTTTTTACCTTATCTTCTAAACCATAACATTATGTGAAACTCTTATTGCGTAAAACAATCAAATGTAACCAAATTTTCTAATTGAAATTTTTAAGTCCTTCCAAATGCTTCATACTCAATGCGATTGATCATTTCTCACTGTACAAATTCATACCTTGACAAATCACACTAGCACAAACCTAAACTCACCATGAAAAACTTGAATCAAATTGTATAACTTAATCCCTTTATCCATCACTATTAGCTCATACCTTGAAGATTTTTATGAATTCACGTATCTTTGCTTATCATTGATCGCCTCTTCATAAATCTTATCATATTTTTCTCTAAAAAATTCAATCATACTCATTACCAAATTCAAAACCACGAATACACTTATCATCACACTCAAGTTGAACATATATACACTCATTTCTCAGATCTTATTCGATTGTTTTTTTAACCAATCTGATAAACCCGTGAACTATTACAATACCAACGTAAAACGGATGAAATAATGTGTCTCTGAACCCAATTCTCAACCCCTCTAAAGATACCTCCTTAGCTCTTGCAATCAAAGTATATATCCTCGCTCTCTTCTCTTTCTGAATGTTAAACTACATTCCACTATTTTTAATTATGACTTTAGGTCCTTTCAATTCCATTCGAGTGACATCCCAGCTCCTCATAAACTTATCATAAAACTACACTACTTAGAAAATACATTCCACTATTTTTAATTATGACTTTAGCTCCTTTCGTTTCCATTCGAGTGACATCCCAGCTCCTCATAAACTTATCATACAATAACACTACTTAGAAAATAGCAGTGAACCATACCTTAGACATTCTAAAGTCATCATTACCGTACAAAATGTATTTTCACCAACAATACTTATCATATAGTTGTAGTCCAATCATAATTTATCATAGACTCTTATAGTATCATGCTTAGTTAGCTTTTGTCATCCCCACGAAGTCAATCTTTTCATCAATATGACACGATAAACCTAGTTATACGAACCAAAATCAAAGGACTAAACCAATCTTATTTGCACTTTCTTACTAACATCTTCAATTACCTTCCCACAAGTATAATTTTTTGGTCTTCTATTACCCATAAGCTTGTCATTCTGATAGCTATCCATTTCCTCGGACATTAAAATAAAATTATCGGTCCTTATTTAGAACATTCGGAATAAACTTCTCAACTTAACACATTGATACCATATCAACAATCCACCATTAAAATCTTCCTTATACATACGCTTAACCCATTCATTCATAGTAACAAGCTAGTTGGTTTCTCAAATTTGAATGCAACATCAAATCTTACTCTATGAGCATGTAATAAAATTGATAATTCCTTATATAGTTAGTATTAACACTTGACAATCGACGAATCTCTTTTCATATAACACTAGTACCACATCGTGAAAGACTATTAGATCCACCACTAGAACATATCATATCTACCGAAAAGACCGTACCCAAATAGCTCACACATTTCTACCTATCGAATAACTTTAAAATATTATCAAATTCCCTCTCATATCTAGTCCAAGCTATGTGTATTCTTTCATAGGGCAGGTCGATAACAAAAGTAATAAACTACATACTTCTAACACAGTACCTATCAGTACCATTGTAATAGTCGTATTATGACCTTATTTGGTATACACTCCATCTATGAAACCACAAAAGAGATTCTTACCTCAATTGGTGCAACATCATTCGCTAAGCAACCCATTAATGTTATGAAAATTATATAAATTATAATATTTTTCAAGGTTACACTATTCATTATCCAGCCAACTCTTTAAACATTTAACTTCTTGTTGTGAAACCACTCTAGATATTGCTTATACCACATAAGTACTATTTTTATTTTACTTATTAATTTATTTATTTATTTTGTATGGTAAATAACCTTACTCGACCCGTTCATATATGACCAAACATTCTTTTCATGAGCATATTATTTCCACCTTAATACCAGATCTAGCATCAAATCAATACACGATACAATAACTATTTACATAAGGAACTACGCAAGAGTCATCACATAAATGAGAGAGAGAATAGAATGAAGTAAGAATCAAAACGGACAAATAATGCACGATAGAGATTCAAAAAGTGAAGATATTTCCTAAAAGTCAATATAGAGTCTCGAAGATAAGTATAGACGTCTCCATACAGATCCTCAAGAGTCTACTTAGACTCGACTTGTACACATGTGAGACCTATGAACCTGGGGCTCTGATACAATTTTTTCAAGACCCAAAAAGGACGTGATGGCACTCGTCTTATCCCACCAAGACAAGTCAGCCTAAAACTCAACCATTACAATAAAGTGCGAAAATAAAATATAAGTAACTTTATAAAAACCCCGAAACCTGGTAGTCACGTGTACAAGCCTATAAAATATTACAATTGATTCAAAAGAAAAACTCAAGTCTCAAATGAACTTGTTTCTAGAATAGAACAAGACCATAATTATGGAGAAGAAAGTCTGCTGAGATGGAAACAACTATGTCACAAATCTCCAAGAAGCCTCGAAAAATAAGAGAATGACAAGTACAACAAAAATCCAGGCTTATAACCTACAAAAGATTTGTAGAAACAAGGGGTGAGTACAAAACCACATGGTACTCAGCAAGTAAACCTCTAAAAACAAGCTAAGGGAAAAAATAAGAGTACTCCTACCACCCCCACCAAACCTCCATAACTACAACTTGCATGAAAATCAACCCAACCTAACAACTCACAGTTTACATAGCACATAGCTCAACAACAACGCTTAGACAAATTATATATCCTCAACAACAACACTTCAATAAATTACATATCCTCAACAACAATACTTCAACAAATTATATATCCGCAATGATATGCTCAATATTGATCAATCACAAGTTCCACAGAATGGCAATCAGAAGATCAACAAAACACGGTATCAAGTTCACTATTGATAAGTATGTGAATTGCAACGGAATGCAACGTCAAGTATAATGATGCATGTCTGACCTAGTGATACACACCCGCTGTCTATCAGTCTGGGACCCATGGGGGACATATCTGTCCATGAATCTATCGCGACGCACGACACGATCCTCGATAATAGTAACCATCGTGGCGCGCGATGCTTTCCTCAAAATATAGTATCCATCGCGGCGCACGATACTTCCCTCGAACTATAGTATCCATCACGAAGCGCGATACGTCCCTCAAAATGTTACATCCTCTTAAGAACTCATTCATTCTCAACGCACATAACACTTTTCACAACCAATGCCTCGTAATAATGCAGATTACAAATTCACACAAATAAGGAGGAGGTGACCATTTTCAAAATATTGCGCATTTTACAACTACACAAACATGAAATTACATCAACAATGATTCCACAAGCCTTCAACCCTTTCTCAACACATCACACATAAACAATTAATCACATTGCCTTTTGTTATCCCCTTTTTTTCATCATTAGAATCAATCAATGTGGAAAAGTCAACTCATTACCAATCCCGTTACTCCCAAAACATATACTAGAAGGAAATACAGGCATTTCATACACTAAACAAGATTTTAGAAATCCACTTTCCTCAAATAGTTGAATAATCACTCTGAAACCTTAGTCGTCCCCTTTGGTTGAACTTCCCAATTCAAAGCAATCTATTCCATTACATCACCACAATGAGATTTCAAAACTAACAACACCTACATTAATATAGGTTTAAGCTAGACCCAAAAAGTCACCAAAGCCTAAAATCATGTTCTTAAATTTCAAGTCTAGGGTTAAGTTTCAACTTCTTAAAAGAATTAAACCCTAATAGTTTCATAAAATATATAATATATACGTATTGGTGTTGCATGATTAATAGTAAGAGAAATACTCAATAGTATTTTTTTTTTGCCAGGATATAATACCGCAACTCTCAAATTCAAAAATTGAATAACTCATTCTCTCCTGTATATGTTTATATATGTTTCATGCCATGCTTGGATCATTAATATGCATTCCTTAATTATCAATCATTGTTCCACTTCACTATGGCATAATTTTCCACCAAAAATGTCTACAAACTCTTAAAGAATTATCTTAACCAAAGAAAACATATTATACCCCAATATGCCTATTATTTTTCAATTTTTTTTTTCAACCCTAGCCCAATTATTACCACATAATTTGTCAGTCCCTCTTTCTTAATACCAAATTTCTCTATACAAATATACCACCAAATTTAATTTATTTAATTTTCAAATCCAATTGATTTTTTTTTTGAGTATTTCCTTTTTTGAAGCAGCTACCATTAAATAATAACAACTATTATGATTGCACATTAATTACAAGAGATACTCAGCCGCATTCAATATTAAGTTTGAAATTATTACCTGAGTCAATAGTACTTTTCCAGCTGCGTAGGTGACTATTCCAACCCTTCCCATTTTATTTTATTTTTTATCGGCTGCCGAGCAAAAAGTGCTGCTGTTCACAACAGCCAGCATCAATTCGCCCTTTTATATTTCTTTTATTTTTTTAATTTATTATTATTATTAACAAAATAGTCTTTTAATAAATCTGAAAATTATGTCACTCATTTTTTATAAGTCATGTCTTTTTTCTTAAAGCTACTAAAAAGGAATAATATAAAAATAATGGTTAACATTTATAAAAGGACTAAGAGGATCGTTACAGCTTCAGTTGTCACTTATTCATGTTGTCACTTGTTCATGTTGTTTGTTTCTTATCACCTATTAATTACTATAGTTGATTTTATACTATTATTCTTTGATTATTAGTTACTATTTCTGGTTGAACGATGATACTTACTTAGTACATGTTGCCTCGTACTGAACACTACTCGTATTTTTCTTTGTTTTCCTTTTATGTAGTGCAGCAAGTGTACCAATGAATTTGAATCGCCCTCAGTTCTATCAAGTCTCGGCATATCAGGTTCAAGGGTGAGCTATTAATTCGAGCTTAAGTTGGATTCTCTCAGTCATTACCTGATGTCATTAGTTTTCGGACAAAATTATTTTATTTCATTTATTTTTGTGTCTTTAAGATGAGTTTCAGGTTTTGGGAAAAGATATTTAGTATGTTTTTGAGCTTCCCCATTATGCTTGTAGTTTGTAAGTTGGGGTTAAATTCGTTGGTTCTCCCACCTACGGAGTTAAGTGTGGGTGTCACTCACGACTCGTTTTGGGTCGTGACAGTTTTCTTGTAGCTGTACTTGATAGTATGATTAGATAAATATAAAAAATATGTTTTGATTTATAATTGGAAAAATACACAAGTACCTCTTAGACTATGAACGAAATTTTAGGGACACACATTAACTAAACTAAGGTTCCATTACCCACAAACCTATTTTTTCTAGTAATTTTGTGCTCCTTCTGGATTAAGTGGCATCCTAATATCTCCCGCGCGCCTCAATTGTGTGGAGTCACGGAGTGTGCCACGTAAGATAAAATGTGTCAAAGTTACAAAAAAAGTTTATGGGGGGGGGGGGGAGTGATATGACCTTATTTTATTTAAGGTGTGTCTCTTAAATTTCGATCTTAGTCTAGGGTTACTAATGCCTTATCCCTTAATAATTTAAATTTTTTAAAAATATATTTACTTAGTTCAATTTGGTATTAGAGCAAGTACAAAGTCATCTATAAAAACTTAGTAAATAATGCATAAATTAAAAAAAATTAACATGTAATTCCAATATATACTTAGCATAAATTCACTAAATATAATAATCATGCACGATCAATTAGTGTAGACTCAAACTCAAAATTGTTACCTTTAAATTAAGTCATCAAAAATCAATATCGATACCATATGAAGTAAACATAGTCTTATGTTGGTTAGGACATAAAATGTGAAATAATATTATGATATTAGAATATTCTAATGAATCGCATCGATAAATCACATATCTCTCTCTATTTTTTTTCTAAATAAATGTTTTGTAATTAGAAACATTCAAATATACATAATTTTATAAAGATCCAACAGTAGTAGTAATTAGTTATTCTTTCATTTAATTCTTTCACATGGTAGAATAATCTCTTCACGCGGAGCATAAGTCCCTTTTTCTAAAATTCAAAATGATGGTTTATATATTAACTTATAGATCAAGTGTTTCGTTAAAATAATAAAATTTGGGTTTTAAATTTAAAATAATATTATGTTGGAGATGTTACTCTCAAATCGCATGTCCAAATATTAATTTGAAATCAAGATGTCATAGTGTATGTCCAAATACAAGGTTAGAATAAAAGAGTTGTATAACTAATATAATTTCACTTCAATTTTGATTATTCACTTAGAAGGATGTGAGTAGAAATAAGAGATTATGTCTCCTAATGAGTGAAATTTTGGACTTGCAATTTGATGTCGCAATAATGAATCACAAGATGATGCGATTTTACGTTAATTGCATATTATGAGATTAAATCTCAAATTCTCCAAAAAATTATTATCTTAAAATTTTCAAATTCAAAAATAGACCGACATATTAAAATTTTGTAAAAATAAATCACATCTATACCTACTAACAATTTATTTCATACGTAATATAAAATATATAATTCATACCATTACTTTTTGGAATGATCCATTTGGTTGTTTTGAGTATTAGAGCTTTCTATGACATAAAATACTTTCTGAAAGGTTTTAAATTGATATTTTGGACTATTTGTAATTATAATTATGAAATTAGTGAGGTTGTTTTAATATTTTATTTAGTTGGTGGTTAAAGAAAATAACATTAAAATTTATTCTGCGTCACTTTTACGATTTATTTTATAACTAGTAAACTTAGTTGCGCTACACGCCATGTGTATAAGTTTTTTTTAAATTAAAAAAAAATAGATTAGCTAATAAATTTTATCATTTAGATTTGTACTTTCAACTCAATTCATGAATTGATTTTATCAATAAATAATTATCCTTAAATTAGCAGTATGGTCAAATATCTATACGTTTTTTTAGTTGAATAGTATATATTCTTTTATGTTAGTTATAATATATAATTAAGAATTTATGACATTATTATCAATTTAAATGAGTTCTCAAAATTAAATATGGTCAACTATGACATTTTGTTAAAAATTTTAAGTGACATTTTGTAACGACCCTTTTAGTCGTTTTAGGAGTTCCAACTATTATTTTTATATTAACCTTTTTAGTAGATTTTATAAATAATTTATATGACTTGTAACAATGAGTGACATGATTTTAGATTTAATAAAAGATTATTTTATTACTAATAATAATGAAAAAAAAGGAAAAAAAAAAGAAAAGAAAATTAATTAATTAAATATATAAAATAAAATAAAAAGAAAAGGGGCAAAGTGCCCTAAACTTATAAAAGCCTGTGACGGCTTATATGAGAAAAAAAAAGAGAACGATTTGAAAAAGAACAGAGAAGAAAAGAAAAGAAAGGGAGAAAAGAAAAGGGAAAAGGGAGGAGAAAAATCAATATTTTCATCTCAAGGCGTCAAGGTAATTATTTTCATCCTCTCTATTAAGTTTTTATGTAATTAGAAGTAGATTTTTAGATTAAAACGTGTATAATTTACACTAATATGTGAAACTAATTTTTAATTTTGTATACATGTATGCATATGTTATTTAGCATAAATTTCACCTTAGTCATTAAGTAATTATGAACAATTGTTGATGATCATGAAACAATTATTGGGAAGGGAGGTATATAGACATGCAAGAAGCCTTCCGTATAAAAGTATTTCATGAAATATCTTTATTTTGGTGTTCAAATATGGGTGATATAAACTGGATCAATTTGAGATCCTTTTAATAGTTTTCATATTATCATTTATGTTTTGATATATTAATATATATAATTAAGTATTAGGTCTATGGTATTAAGTGAATGTCCTAAGATTTATGATATTGAAAAGAAATTAAAAATTTAATCCTAATCTTGAAACTTAAGAACTTAATTATAAATTTGCGTGAGTTTTTTTGGTTTAGTCTAGCCACGTGCAATATGTGTGTTGTTAACTTCAACCTTATAGTTTTTAATTATTTGAATAGACTGGATTTTATTTGGAAGTGCAACAAAGGAGGAAGGCTAAAGTTCCGAAGTGATTGTTCGATAAATTGAGGCAAGTGGATTTCTAAACTCTTGTTAAGTGTATGAAATGCGTGTATGTCCTTGTGGTATATGTTTGCAAGTAACGGGATTGGTGATGGGTTGACTTGCCCACATTGATTAATTCTAATGATGAAAAGAATGGGGATAACAAAAGGCAATGTGATTAATTGTTTATGTGTGTTGTGTTGAGAAAGGGTTGAAGTCTTTTTGAATCATTGTTGATGTAACTTCATGTTTGTCTGCTTGTGAACTGTGCGATGTTATGAAAATGGTCATCTCCTCATTATTTGTGTGAACTTGTCATCTGCATTATTCCGAGGCATTGGTTGTGACAAGTGTTATGTGCATTGAGAAAGAATGGGTACTAAAGAGGATGTACCATTTCGAGGAACATATCGCGCGCCACGATGGATACTATAGTTCGAGGGACGTATCGCGCACCGCGATGGATACTATATTTCGAGAGACGTATCGCGCGCCGCGATGGTTACTATTATCGAGGGTCGTGTCGTGTGCCGCGACAGATGCATGGACAGATATGTCCCCCATGGGTCCCGGACTGAGAGACAGCGGGTGTGTATCACTAGGTCAGACATGCATCATTATACTTGACATTGCATTACACATACTTATCATTGGTGAAGTTGATATTGTGTTTTGCTGATCTTGTGATTGCCTTTCTGCGGAATTTGTGATTAATAATACAGAGCTTGTTATTGAGGATATGTAATTTGATAAAGTGTGGTTGTGGAGGATATATATGTAATTTGAATAAGTGTTGTTGTAGATTTACGTGCTATATAAAATATGAACTGTTAGGTTAGACTGAATTTTATGCAGGTTATAGTTGTGGAGGTTTGGTTGGGGAGGTAGGGGTACCCGTATTTTATCCCCTTAGCTTGTGTTTAGACATTTACTTGCTGAGTACCGTGTGGTTTGGTACTCATTCCTTGCTTCTACAAATTTTTGTAGGTTATAAGCCTGGATTTTTGTTGTACTTGTCATTCTCTTCTTTTCCGAGGCTTCTTGGAGATTTGTGAGGTAGCTGTTTCCATCTCATCAGACTTTTTTTTCCATAATTATGATCTTGTTCTATTCTAGAAACAAGTTCATTTTAGACTTGAGTTTTTCTTTTGAATCAATTGTAATACTTTAGAGGCTTGTACACGTGACTACTAGGTTTTGAGGTTTTTATTAAGTTACTTGTATTTTACTTCCGCACTTTATTGTAATGGTTGAGTTTTAGACTGACTTGTCTTAGTGGGATAAGACGAGTGCCATCACGTCTATTTTTGGGTCGTGACAAATTTTTAGTCATTTAAATTTTTAAAAAAATATCAAAAGAATTAAAATACGAACAAATCCAAAAACAGTCTTAGAATTATCAAAAAACTATTTGTAATAGATAAGCTACCTATAATTTTAAAAATTGAAAAAGTACTCCCATGTTTGTATATTAAAATTTGAAGTGTTCTCTCTATATGTTCATTCTTTTGAAGGAAATGAGTGATACATGATTTTAGTTCGGTAAAAATAATTTTTAGTGATATAGAATTAAAATAAAAATAATATATTGCTGTTAAAATACATAATAAAATAAGTAATAAATGAAAAATTATAAATGAATTATAAAAGGTTTTATGTTAAGATTTTAAAAAATCTTATAATATCAAACAAAAACTTATAATTAGACTTAATTTTTTTCTAAATGAGGTAAATATAAAAAAAATTATTCATAAATAATATGAATATTAATAATTATTAACGATAAATAATATTTTCATATAATTAAATTGTAGGTGAAAAAGTTAAGTAAATTTTTAAAATCATTATAATGGAGGGTAAATGGTTACGTAATGTGTATATTTGAAATAAGTATCTATATTTATTTTATCCTTGATAAATTATCTTCTATAATTCTACGTTTTTTTAAAACTTATTTCAAAGCTATGTTTTAGTCTCCCTTTTATCTTATTTTATTTTTCATGTTTATAATCTTTGCTTATTTAATTTCATTAAGAAAACACTAACAATTAGAATCGTAATTAAGAGAATCAAGTTTGCTCGTGTTTAATATTTTTACTAATTTATTATATTTTTAACAGTAACAATTACTTATCTTAACATAATCAAGTTAGCTTGTCGTCAGCTTTTTATTAATTTATGCAAATGATTAAAATGAAGTCTCTTAATTAATATTTATTGTGTTTTTCATGATTCATATTTTATTGAAAATTTAAAAATAACTTCATATATTGGTGTTTTTTCCATTAACTAATTACGTTGATAAGGAACCAATCAGCTCTTATTGCATTGGAGGTTTAACCGGGGAACTATAAGAAATCCTTATAGTAATAACAACAATAAGACATAAAATTATGGTTAAATAATCAAGAAAAATATGAAAAATATTTAGTTATATATGATTTGAAGAGGAAAGAAGGATCATATTCTCACATAACATAATTCAATTCTTCAAAATTTACAAAGTGAATAAAATAATCAGTTTCTTTAGAAACTACAAGTATAAGGAAAGAAATCTAAAAAAACTACAAAAAGAAGCAAAAGAGAACATGAACAAATTTATTTTTTCTATTAAAAAGTCCTGATTTGTATCATCAACAATTCAAATTAATAATATCATATGTTTAATTTCAATAGAACAAAAGTGATAATGATAATTAGACATGTCAAATTATTTACCTTACAAAATCAAACTATGCAAAATACCTGACATTTTTCATTATACATCCATCTCCTGTAAAAATCAGATCAAAGAAGACAAGAATAAACAAATCAAAGAAACAAAAAATGAAGAATAAGGAAAATAAAATTAAAATGACTATCATACATGTATCAAAGTGAGTTTTTATAGATGTCATATTTAGGAATTACAATTTTTTATATTAATTAATTTGAAGGTTATGAATATTAAAGTTTAGGAGTATATATATATTATTAAATTAAAAGGTTAGGAGTTATATATATTATTAAAAGGTTAGAAGGTGTAATGCTCATTAAGTAACTAATATTATTGTGTAAAAATAATAATTAGAAAGGCCTATTTTTTTAAAAAGATAATATTTGTTTGATTATTAAAAAATCATTTCCCAAAACATGAAAGTCATCACATCAAGGGCATCTAATCTCCAAATACTAAGTCTAAGAATATCAAGTACACCAAAATAAAATAATAGAATGGTATGTGTCTGAAAACATAAGACATCATGTCATATGACCGAGAGAATCCAACATGAGCTTAAATAAATAGGTTACTCTGGAACCTGATATGTTTGAAGCTGGCTAGTGGTGAGTGAAATTTGAAGTCATTGGTACACTTGATGCACTCCATAAAAGGAAAACAAAGAAAAATACAAGTAGGTCTCAGTACGAGCAACATATACTGAGCAGGTATCATCGGACAACCCAAAATAGAAACTATTATACAATGAGTAATAGTATGAACTCAACTATGACACTTAACAAGTGTTAGAAACAAACAACATAAACAAATGTCGACACAATTAAAGTAAGTATATTATAAGTCAACAATATCAAGACCATCCATGAGGACTCATGCCTCAAACAAAACAATTTGGGGGATTAAGTTCTTTGTGTGTGTGTGTGTGTGTGTGTGTGTATGTGTGTGTGTGTGGGGGGGGGTGCGTGGGTGTGCGTGCGTGCATGTGTGTGCGTGCTTGTGTGCGTGCGTGTGTGTGTGTGTGTGTGTATGCGTGTGTGTGCGTGCGTGTGTGTGTGTGGGGGGGGGAGGTGTGTGTGTGTGTGTGTGTGTGTGCGTGTGCGTGCGTGCGTGCGTGTGTGCGTGCGTGCGTGTGTGTGTGTGCGTGTGTGTGTGTGCGTGTGTGTGTGTGTGTGCGCGCGCGCGCGTGCGTGGGTGTGCGTGCGTGTGTGTGCGTGCGTGTGCGTGTGTGTGTGTGTGTGTGTGTGTGTGTGCGCGTGTGTGGGTGTGTGTGGGGGGGTGTGAGGGGGGTGTGAGTGTGTGTGTGTGCGTGTGCGTACGTGCGTGCGTGTGTATGCGTGCGTGTGTGTGTGCGTGTGAGTGTGTGCGGGTGTGTGTGTGTCTGTGTGTGTGTGCGCGTGCGTGTGTGTGTGTGCGTGTGCGTGCGTGCGTGCGTGTGGGTGCGTGTGCGTGTGCGTGTGTGTGTGCGTGCGTGCGTGTGTGCGCATGTGTGTGTGCGTGTGTGTGTGTGTGTGTGCGTGTGTTTAAGGTGACATGTCAAGGAAAAGGTTCACATCTTGATGATGAAAAGTTCTAGCTAAGCATGATGGTAAAAAGAGGAAGTGATATATATGTTTATTTGTACAAGTATCGAAAATTCTCATTTAGAATCAGTATTAGTGGCAACAAAGTCTTGAAAGTGTTTCACCGTTTCTGATATCGAATTTAGTATTTTCTTAAGAGTTGGACACTAGACCTAATCCTACTTGAAAAAGGATTGAAATTATTCTCTTTATTTGGTTTCCAATTTTATTAGGAAAAGAATTTGTAACGACCTGTTTAGTCGTTTTGAGCAGCAGATTCGATTTCTGGAGAAATTGGCTGAGACGACGGACCGTCATGGGCACGACGGACCGTCGAGGGGGTCTCGTTCCAAAACACATAGAATTCTGAAATTTGGGTACTGAAATCGACTCTCTGAACTTCGTGACGAAGTGGCAGGACGGACCGTCACAGGCACGATGGCCCGTCACAGACTGCGTAATCCCAGGCTGGGTCGGATTTCTGTTAAATGTTTTAAGGGTCGTTTTGGACTATTCCTGCTTATAATTATAAAGTTAGTGGTTTAATATTAATAATCAAATTTCTTGAGGGTTAAAGGAGATAACCTTGAATTAATTAGTGGGTTACTTTTGTCATCTTTTATACTTAATTATATGCTAATTAGGGTAAAAGAAAGAGGGTTGAATAAAAAAAATATAAAGAACAGAGAGAGGGAGAAGAACGATCGAGAGAGAGGAGAAACGAAGAGGAAAACACAGCTTTGGGGAATTTGCTTGCTCGATCACTAATCTTCGGTGGAGGTAGGTTATGGTTTTTATGCTATTCGTAGTAAACTCTTAATAGCGAATGATATGTGTTGGGTAGTGT
This sequence comes from Solanum chmielewskii, assembly GCA_027704785.1. Lineage (NCBI taxonomy): Eukaryota > Viridiplantae > Streptophyta > Magnoliopsida > Solanales > Solanaceae > Solanum > Solanum chmielewskii. Next base: position 23,391,226 of record JAKWIX010000322.1, on the reverse strand, counting down.
TGTAAACCCTTCTATATGCTTAATTGTATGCTTGCATGGATGTGATGATATAATTGTGATGAAATAAGCAGGATGAAGCTATTGAATCCTAAATCTTGAAAACCTCTTGTTAATGATGATGTCTTGGTATAAAAGAAGGCTTGATGAACTAAAAGAATGAGGTTAGGGGATCGGGTGTCACGAACCGACACGTAGTAATAGGGGGATCGGGTGTCACGAACCGACACGTAGTAATAGAGGGATCGGGTGTCACGAACCGACACGTAGTAATAGGGGGATCGGGTGTCACGAACCGACACGTAGTAATAGGGGGATCGGGTGTCACGAACCGACACGTAGTACTAGGGGATCGGAGTGTCACGTTCCGACACAAGAGGAATAAAGAGAGTGAATCTTGAATTATGGTAATATACTCAGATTTAATGAACCTATTTCTCAAAGGAGTATGGTATGAAGGCTTGCGTCCTCATGGGTGTACTTGGCGTACTTATTAATGATTATAGTACTTGTTGTTGCTACTTGTTGAGTATTGTAGTTGATTTTATGATATTATATGATATATATTGTTTTCTATTTTGAGTTGGCCGATGATACCTACTCAGTACCCGTGTTTTGTACTGACCCTTACTTGTATGTTTTTCTCCTGTTATTTGTGGAGTGCAGCAAACGTACCGTCATCTTCAACTCAACCGCAACTCTAGCCATTCTTCGTCACACCAGATTTCAGGGTGAGCTAAAGCTTCTAGCTTGGACTGGATCTTCTTCTCATGTCTGGATGCCTTGAAGTTCTGGCATAGACTAGCTGTTATTTATGTTTAGTTTCTTAGATACTCTTAGCTTTAGGAATTTGAGAATAGATGTTCTTGTGATGATGACTTCCAGGTTTTGGGGATAATGATGAGTTTGAGTTTTATGAGTTGATTATTGATTTCATTAATGAGTTTTAAGTCTTCCGCATTATTTTTATGTTTGAAATGTTGGGGTTTAGATTGGTTGGTTCGCCCACATAGTAGGATAAGTGTGGGTGCCACTCGCGGCTCGTTTTGGGTCGTGACAGAATTGAAATTGTAATCTTATTTGTAGTTGATTTTAACTTTGTAAGGAAAATCACAATTGTATAAATTAGGATGGTCTTAAGAGAAAAATTGAACTACTCGTTATTATTCTCCTTGGCAGACATTAGGACATAATAGTGGTTTTGAGGGAGCTTTCAACAAGAGAGAAGAGAGAAGAAAATTTATTTTGTTGCATACTTTTCTCCACCCAGCAACCTTCAGATCGTCCTTTTCAATTTACTAACAATTGGATCGGGCTATAATTTGAACTAAGTGTTCCTTACATCCTGCTGGTTGATTTAAATGGTGGAGATTGAATTTGGAAGTTTGAAAGATCATTTTCTTTGTTCCAAACAACAGCTGCGTTTGGTTGGTGCTTGCATTAAAATCGTAGAGGCATTGTATTTATAGTATGTATAATGAGTGTTTTAATATAATATTCAATAAGAGGAATCTTCATTTAAGATAATGGAAGTGATTAGAGTTCGTAATGATGATAAGTGATTGGTGATGGATTGTGATTGAGATGAAATTATATAGTAAGTATTGTTGGTTACACGAGTTTTGTACAGTACTAACGATTGGCAAACATCTAATGTTGTGGTTGTATAGAAAGTTTTAGGTGATGTTGGGACACCACTTGAATTTAATTTAAAAGAGTTATAGTCATAATGAAAAAAAATTGTGAGATATAATGCAGTCTTCAGAAAGAGGGCAAAACAAGAATATTTTCTTCAATTGCAAGGGATAAAGAGGTATCTATTGGATGTCTAGTATGGGGTTATGAGACATGTGGTTTCATATATTTTAGTATGGTCATGGTTTTAGTGTCAGATGTTTATCAAATTAGTTAAAAGCTATCAAATAAGACTTAAGAAAGAAGTGTACATACGCTCAACTCGAGTGTGATAATAAGTTCTCTTGTGATAATGAGTTTATTAATAACTGCGTCAAACTTTTAGCGATGTATATGAGAAGATCAATGAAGAGGTGATCAACAGTTAGTTAAGATGTGTAAATCCATAAAAATCTTCAAGCTATTAGTCATGTTGATAGATAAGGAGATTGAGTTACATTATTCGATTTACAATTCAAACGTTTCATTTTGAATCTACTTTGGTGGTAGTATGTTTCATAAAGGTATGAATTTGGTGAGGTAAAATACAAATCAATAATGTATTTTTTACATCATATATTAAACATATGGACGGACTTATGCGTGTGTTAGGTTAGAATATAAGATTAAATGGCATGGTTGTTGGTACAAGGATGAGCTCGGTAAGCAAGCTAGAGAAATTAACAAGAGTATGATATATTAAAGGATCGAGATATATAGAATTTTGCATCATGGTAAGAGTTTGAGAAAAGTGAAGGAGTAAGACCTCTCGTATAAATCATTGATTTGTAGGTGAAGATTATATTGGTTTTTGCATAAGAGATTCGATATGACAGTAACATGTGAACTAGTTTTGTACAGATTTATTAGGGTTTCATCATCAACTTTATAAAGTTTGAGTTTTGATTTGGCTGACAAATAATGAGGTATGGAAAATTTAAAATTTTACGTGGGGTTAGATTGCTCAAATTATGTTATATGACTTAAGAATGATGTACGAGGTGATATATAATTCTACATGGTCATTAAGAATTTAGAGTTTGATTAATACTACTCCATTAATGGGACTACATAGAATGTTATGATGTATTAATTAGACAATTTATGGTGAATAGAGGTTATGAGCTTATATTATACAAAATAATATGAGTGACCAAGAATTTCTGTAAGTTTAGACATGAGGTATGTGATGGTTTAGAATTGTATCTAAACCATGGTATGTGAAGTTGACCTTGGGTGTGATATAATAGTTTTATATCGATAGAAGGTACCATTAAAGTTTAATAAGTGTATTATCCTTGTATGAGACTCGTATTTGTCATGAAATGCTTAAATAGAAAGAAAGATAGCTATTGTTTTAATATATATTTGATAAAAATAATTTCATACGAATGATGGTTTGGGAGTAGGGTTGATGATCGGTGTGGTTATGATGTTTGTTAGTATTAAGAGTGTTGACTTCAGTGGATGTGGGTGTCATGACCGGAACCTATACCCCAAACGAGACCGGCATCATTGACCTCTCAGAGGTCGCAGACAACCCTACATACATTATCGTTACTTCATCTAGGTTAATTTTAGCGGAAAAAATTGAATTTTTTGTTTTCTTATTTCATGTGAAACACATTATACTCAACATCATAGGCATTCACAAACCAACCATCTAATATAGAAATATTCAAATGAAAGAAGCAGTTCATAATTGCATTAAACTTATCCTTGAAAAAACGACACCAATACAAAGTCGGAATGAAACGAGAAATGAAACATTAGTGGAACATACTCCACTAACTCAAACCTATATCTAAGATAGAATATAATGAGAAAGCGTCCTCGAAGGCATGAGGTTCTGGGTTCATTATTTTATTTTAAATTTATCTCTTAACTTTCTTTCCAATCCAAGATGTTGTGAGTTCAATCCCCACCCTCCACATTTATTTTCTCGTTTATTTTTCTCCTAACTCTCTCATCCATTCAAGAGTTTGGGGATTAAATTTCCACTCTCTACATTTATTTTCTCCATATTTTTCTCTTTACTCTCTTGTTTAACCGAGAGGTTGTGGGTTCGAATCCCACTCCTCTCATTTCTTTATTTACGTTTTAGGCTTAGGAAAGTCTACTAAGGTATTTTGGGTTCGAATCCCGTGTGCCTCACTCCTTTTTTATGTTAATTAATTAAAATATGCCTTAGTGAAATATTATCATTTTCAGGCAAGGTCACCCAATTTCTATTCCCCTTATCCCCATTTCCTCATTTATTTCTCTAATGATTTTTTTTGTGTGAGGTATTGGATTCAATCCTTAGCGAACTCATCTATTTCATACTCATTTAAAATTTAAGATTTATTCATCCTTGTTTGGAAGAAACCATGCTTATAAAATGCTGGAAATTTGGTCATGTCTTTCAACTCCTTTTTATCAACATTTATACATTAGTTCTTAGGGTAATTCATGGATCATTTAATATGTTTTGAGGTGTAGTTTCGTAGTTACATTTATCTAAGAGTTTTTCCACTCCAATCATACATATTACACCTCATATGAACATGATTTATACAAGTTTGTTCCCCTAGAATACATCAATAAAACATGTCATTTTCGAACTTCAACCAACAGTATATGTCACGGCTTACATATTGCATACACATAATTTTGGAAGACAAAAATTATCAGTGATACAATTCCGAGGACAGTTTCATGATCATATTCATCAAAAACATCACATTACACGCCTAATCTACCAGCAGAAACACCAACCTAAGATCAATGGGATCTAGTGAAAGGGAACATGTTATAGGAAACACCCTTGTTTTTGGAGTAGATTCATCTAAGACTTAAGGGTCTCTTAGGAAAGGGACCAAGAGTAGGAAAACCCATACCTTATTTCACGCCATTCAATCCTTGAACCTGCTGCCCAAAGACCTTCTACAAACTCATGTCTAAGTCTCGAAACCTCAACAAAAAAATCAACGGAAAATCCTTCCTTTTGCCTTACGTTTTTGGTTAATGTTTTGTATATGTTTTTAACGTGAAAGTTCTTCAAGTGTGAAGAACTTTTGGATGAATTTTCAGTTCTTGTGGTTTGGTTAGGCAGAGAGAACGTGAAGAGAAAGAGAGATATTGACGTGAGAGAGAGTTAAACGTGACACAAAGTTGAAAGAGGTGAAATAGTTAAGAGTTAGTCAACTAGGACTCTTAGGAAAGACTTAGTCAAATAAAATATCTTAATGAATAAATAATAATTAATAGTTAAATATGATTTTATTTTTTTCTTAAATAGGCTATTAAATATTATTTTATTAAATTAATTTACCAATTTAAATAAAATAAATTCAATAATTGCTCCCACGTAGGTTCGAACTCTGTTGGAGCAAGATTTTGCTAATAGGGTAATTTCGGTGCTCTCTACCCAAAATACCCCTCCACCTTATTAATTTAATAATTAATGATATATTTCGGGTAATTATGATACTACCCTTAGTGTGTAAAAAGACCATTTTACGCCTAGACCCTCCAAACTTAAGATTTCCGCTTTTCAAGTCCGGTAAAGACTCATCCGTGTAAATCTTCATATTCGGAAGCCCTACATGGATGGACCCAACATTTCCTATCTTAACTAACTCCCCAAGTTAGTTGGCTTGAATGTCGTAAGGGTTCAAAGGTCTGTTTCTACGCACATCAATCCGCGTGAACTCGGTCTAATCATAGACATTCTAGACACATTAAACATTACTTTATCATATCCATTTTTAGGGTTGTTACAGGGGATTTGATAACCCTAGTGTGTATGAAACTATAATAGTTACTAAATTGGTGATGGTGGGTTGCTAGAAAATCAAAGAGATAGAGTCAGTTGAATGAACATGTTTTATATGGACACTATGGAAGGAGTGTTTAGAGCTATTCCACCTTGGATATTTTCAATAAGACATATTAAGTGCTGTCCTGGTGTAGTTGAAATAGTATTTGAGTGGTTCTACATGTACCACTTTGCGTATGAGAGTTTGATTTAGAATTTTACCATGAAACAATGTCCTGATTATTGTGTCAATGTCATTGAGAATATGTTGCAGACGTGTGTAAAATTAACTTTAACTTTATGTTGAGAATATTTTGTGTTGTTAGTTGAGTTTACAAATAATAATAGGTATCATTGGAGCATCAAAATGACCCAATTTTGTTGTATTGTTTGAGAGGATGTGTAGGTCTTCAATTTGTTGCTTTGGTGCATTTAAGGTGAGGCCTTGGGAACTAATGATTTGAAAGAATCGTTAGGACATCTACTCTTCCTAATCTTGCCTTTTTTTTATCGTTCGAGGACGAACGATGGGTAAATTGGTATATATTATAACGACTCATTAGGTTATTTTGAGAACTAGAACTAGTTTGACTCTTTCCTTTAATTTTACAATGGTATTTTGAAAAATTAGACAATTATGAAACTTATGGATAGTTTCTATAATTTATTTAGTTGGTGATCAAGAAAAACAACATTAAAATTAGTAATGGACCACTTTTACCATATTTATAACTAGTCATATAATACGTAGGGTTAATATTATTAGATTATACCACAAACTGCTCACCACTCTTGGTTTTGGTTCTCGACGCCATGAAAAAAGATTGACAAAAAATATTAAGGTAGAAACTTCATTAAATTCTCAATTTTATTTTGTAAACAATGGATGGTTTGGTAGATATTGATTATCGTTAATATTATTTTATTATTTTAAAAAGTGATGAAGTTATAAGTGTGGAAATTATGATTTATAGAAAAAGTGAGGAAGGTCTAATGATCAGAAGTGACTTTTTTATATATATTTTTATATGCGAATGGATTATCCCAATATCAGGACATATTACTATTTTTTGTTTCAGAAGTGTTGTCATTGGTTCGTAACTAGTGGCTTCAATTTTAAATATTTATTATTATCCTTTAGTTATTATATCATGATTGAGTTTTATTATATTGAGACGGGTAATTAAATATTACGGTATTATATTATTTGAATTCCATTAAAGTTATGGTAATTTGAGAAATTAAGACTTAACCCTAGGTTGGAAATTTGGGAAATATGAGAGTTGACATATTAGTTGACATCAAAATTTAGAAAAGTTAAATTAATAATTTGAATGTTAATAGACGCTTAACTTATAAAATATGCATATATACTTGATAGATAGACAATGTTCAAAGGCATTGAGGAAAGAAAAAGAATTGGAGAAGTAGCTTGCTTGACTTCGGTTCTTCGGTGGAGGTAGGTTATGGTTTATGCTATTTGATAGTAAACTCTTCATAGTGATTTATATGCATTAAATGATACTGTGAAGTTTTCTATGTACTTGATTGTGTGATTGTGTAGCTTGGTTGTGTGTTTTGTGATTGGTCTGAAACCTGAAACCGTGGAATTTATAATCTTGAACCATCTCAAAAGAAGTGATGCATTGAATAAAGAAGGCTCGATTATATATTAATAACGATTGGAAAAGTGGTGATATTAAATAATAAATTAATGATATCATTGGATCGGAGTGTCACGTTCCGACACGGTATTCTTAGATCAGAGTGTCACATTCTGACACGGTACTTTTGGATCGGAGTGTCACGTTCCGACACAGTATTCTTGGATTAAGTTACATGTTCTGACATGGTATTCTTGGATCGGAGTGTCACGTTCCAATACGGTAATATTAAAGGAAAAACATGTTCAATTAATGGTTAGTACTCAATCTCAAAGAACTCAACTTTCAAAATGGTTCAGTTTGGAGGCATGAGTCCTCATGTGTGATCTTGATATCGTTAACTTATTATGTACATACTTTAATGTTGTTGACACTTGTTCATGTTGTTTATTTTTGGCTTATCAGTGGTTAAGTGTTGTAGTTTAGTTCATACTATTATTCATTGTATATTAGTTTCTATTTTGGGTTGGTTGATGATACCTACTCAATACATGTTGTTCCGTATTGAGCCCTACTTGTGTTTTTCTTTGTTTTCCTTTTATGAAATAAAGTGAGTTTATCAATGACTTCAAATTTCCTTCAGCTCTAGCCAGTCTCCAGCACATCAAAGTTCAGGGTGAGTTGTTATTTTTAGCTCGTGCTGGATTCTCTCATTCAAATCTTGATGTCCTTGAATTTAGGACATGAACTTATTTGAGTTTCTTAAATATTCTTAGACTTCGTAATTTGAGAATAGATGTCCTTGTGGTAATGACTTTCAAGTTTTGGGAAATGATATTCAGTAAGATTTTGAGTGTCTGCGTTATGCTTGTATTTTGTATGTTAGGTTAAATTGGTTGGTTCGCCCACTTAGGAGGTTAAGTGTGGTATCACTCATGACTCGTTTTGGGTCGTGACGTATTATTATTAATTTATTATTATTATTATTAATTATATTGTATTTCAAAGTTGAGGGAATAGGCATCAGAAGTGCAAATTCAATTTGCACTTGCTTCTGTGGCAGTTTATTTTTATTATTATCCTATCTAGGTGCCAAAAATTTTCATGTCTATTAAGAGGTAATATTGACAATGATTACCGTATGGTAATACAGTCATTAGGAATAATGTGCATAATATATCATCATCTCTGCAATTTAAATAAGTTTCACTTCGTGACAAGTTATTTAGGTTTTAATTACTTTTTTCTTCTTCATATAGTTATTTTATTATGATTCAAATCTTTATATATAAAGATATATAATTAAATATTGAGTGTAGCATACTATTTGAATACCATTAAAGTTATGTTATTCAGAAAAATAAAGATTTAACCTTAGGTTTAAATATAGGAAATTAGAGGCTTGACATATTAATTGACCTCAACATAATAAACTTGAATATAGATTTGTGTTTGATGACTATTGGGTTTAGACTATACTTATTAGAGTAATGTAAGTGTCTAAAGGATCGTTAACTTATAAATTATGCATATTGCATAGATTGGAAAGGTTCGGAGGCATTGAGGAAAGAAAAAGTATTGTATAAGTAGCTTGCTTGACTTCGGTTCTTCGATGGAGGAAGGTTGTGGTTTATGTTATTTGATAGTTAAATCTTAATAGTGTTTGATATGCATTGAATGATACTGTGAATTTTTCTATGTACTTGATTGTGTGGTTGTGTGTTTTATGATTGTTCTGAAATCCAGAGACCATGTAATTTATATTCTTGAACTCTCTTTATCAAAGTGATGCCTTGAATAAAGAAGGCTGCATGAAATATTATCAATAAATTGAAAATGGTTATAATAAATGATAAATCAATAGTATAATTAGATCACACTGTCACATTTTGACACGATATTCTTGAACCAAAGTGTCACATTCCCACACAATATTCTTGGATCGGAGTGTCATGTTCCGACACGGTATTATTGGATCGGAGTGTCACATCTTGACATGATATAATTGGATCTGAGTGTCACGTTTCGACACGATAATATTGAAGTAAAAACATATTGATCTAGCGGAATGTACTCAATCTCAAAGAACTCAATTTCCCAAATGGTTTGGTTGGAGGCATGAATCCTCATGGATAATTTTGAATATTGTTGACTTATTATATACTTACTCTAGTGTTGTTGACACTGATTCATGTTGTTTGTTGCTTATCACCAGTTAAGTGCTATAGTTGAGTTCATACTATTATTGTTTGTATATTTGTTTCTTTTTTCAGTTAATTGATGATACCTACTCATTACATGTTGCCCCGTACTGAAACCTACTTGTGTTTTTCTTTGATTTTTTTTTATGAAATGCAGCAAGTGTACCAATGACTTCGAACTTCTCTCTGCTCTAGCCAGTCTCCAGCATATAAGGTTTTAGGGTAAGCTATTCATTCAAGATGGTGTTGGATTCTCTCGATCATGACATGATGTCCTATGTTTTCAGACACATACCATTTTATTCTTTTATTTGTGTATATCCGATATTCTTAGACTTAGTAAATGTATATTAGATGTCGATGTGATGACTTTCAGGTTTTGAGAAAATGTATTTAATTAGATTTTGAGTTTCCGCATTATTCATGTATAATATAATTTAAGGTTAAATTCGTTGATTATCCCACCTAGGTAGTTAAGTGTCGATGCCACTCACTATTCGATTTGGGTCGTGACATAAATGAAGCGAGATCGAAGTATTGGAGGGCAATACAACGAATGACTATTTATCCGATGAAAACTCCTTAAACATCCACAATCAACACAAATATATTCTTCTTTAGTTCCATCATCACCCTTCTTCACAAATTCACGACATCCATCTACCGAATAGTCCCCAAAATTAGTAGCATGATTTTTAGGCACATCCCGTATTTTATCGTCATATCACCACTTGGATTTCCGTTTGAACTGTTTGCCATTGCATGATTTATTTATTTTTACTACAGACATTAGAATGAAAAGTTTGTTTTGCCTTTTTGTGTTGCTTTATGAGACTCTTAAATAATGTGTGTAATAAAGTTCATCAATTGGTTGTTTAAAATAAATCTACTTATGATATTATCTATAGTATAAGTGAATTTATTTTTGTTATTTTTTCATTAATAATATCTGTACAAAACGTTTGAAAAGATATATTTAGATAAGAATATTCAGGCTCGATTTGGTCATGCGATATGAAATCAAGATTTGATACTATGAGATAAAGTTGAAGTTTTGTTTGGACATTTTATATTGCTTGTTTTCTCCTAATAAGATCGTATAACTTGTAAACTATTAAAATTGTCTCACCTCTTTATACAATTTTATCAAATTAGCACAAGTTTATAAAATTACATAACATACTATCACAAAGCTATTCTAAAATATTTAACATTTATTGGCCAAACTTTATTTCATTTAAAAAGAAAGTAAATATAAGTTCTAGTGTATAGTATTTAATATAATTATCCTACTTACCATGAATATTCTTCTCATATTGAACTTGCATTTCAATTATATGACCCAAAATATGAACTAACGTTATTACTTTGAGTCATTTGTGAGTCAATTTAGTTTGTAAATAAAGTTGATAAAAAATAACGAATCTGGTTAATATAAATGGTAGAGTAGGAATAGATTTACAGTAATAATAAATTTTATGTTGATGAAATTAGTTGTTGTATAAGATATAAATGATTTTAAAAGTAATGATATGGATTATATATTTTATATACATATGAAATATATGGTTAGTAGATATAAATGTGGGTTGTTCTCATAAAATTTTAACTTCTTGGGAAATTTTTGAATTTGAAGATTTCTCAATCGTCAATTTTGGAAAATTTGAGATTTCTTATTGTGAAATCAGCATGAAACTGCATGTCTAAACGTTGATTTCATCTCATGATTTTAAATCGCGATATGAAATCGCATGTCCAAAATTTTACTTCTTAGAAGATCTAATTCCTTATTTCTACTATATATCTTCTAATTGAGTAGTCAAAACATATGGGAAATTATCTTTCTCACACAATATTTTTATTCTAAGCTTTATTAGGACATACACTACGATACCTTGATTTCAAATTAATATTTAGACATGAGATTTTGGACTAACTTCTCAAAAAAAAAGAATGACTTTAAATTTCAAACCTTAATTTCCATTTTATTTAATGCAACACGTGACATATAACTTTATTTTCTTAAATTATAATTTTAAAAATTTTAAAAATTGACTCATACTCGACGTGAAGAAATGATTCTACCATGTGAAAGAATTAAATTAAAGGATAACTAACTAGTAGTACTAGTGACCAGTGAATCTTTATAAAATTATGTTTATTTAAAAGTTTCTAATCACAAAACATTTGCTGATAAAAATGCATATGGAGAAATGTGATTTAACTACGCGACACCATATAATATTTTGATATCAAATCATGATTTCACATCTCATGTCCAAACCCTAGAAAAATATATATTTCAATATGGTATTCATATCGATTTTTAACAACTTCATTTAAAAGTTAAAAATTAGAAGTTGAGTCTACACTAATTGATCGTGTGTGGTAATTACATTTAGGGTTCATTTGGTAGAGTATAATAGTAAAAATAATGCATGCATTAATTATATGTATTACTAATTCCTTGTTTGATGCATTTTTTCATGCTATTTATAACTGATGTTATTGTGTATTCAGGAGTGCATTAATAATAGCTGGAAATCTGTGGTATTAGTAATACAAAGAATTTAATGCATGTATAATATGGTTAAAGACTCACTTACCCCTCAAAAGTACTTTTACTTATTTTTCACCATATAATTGTGAAGGATACTTTTCTAAATAAATATTTTTATACGATACATACTTTTAAATACACTAAAACAGACTTGCATAAGAAATAATCTATGCATAACTAATACAAGTATAACTAATACATGCAATATGAATGTTTGCATTACTAATAAACTCTATTGGGTATAATTTTTATACACACTACAAAATGACCCCTTAGTGATTTGATGCAAATATATATTGGAATTACAGGGTTTTTTAAGTTTAGACATTTTTTGTTTAGTATTTTATAGATGATTTTTTACTTGCTCTGATACCATATTGATCTACCCTAATATCTTATTTAAAACTTTAAATTATTAATGAAAGCACATTTTTATTTATTTATTTGAATCATACTATTGCGTACTGCTAAAGGTAAATGTAATTCTTTACTAAACTAAACTTGAAAAAAAAGTAATTAAAAATATATTTGGCTGCTCCTTTGTCATTATTTGTGAAACTTATATAATGAAAAAAAAAATCACCTATTAGGATATTAAATAAAATGTCACGACCCAAAATGGACGTGATGGCACTCGTCTTATCCCACCAAGACAAGTCAGCCTAAAACCCAATATCTAACAAAATGCGGAAGTAAATGACAATCCAACAACAATTTCTATAGAAGAAAACAAAGTCAAATTAATTCAATCCCCAAAACCAGGTTGTCACGTGCACAAGCCTCTAATGTAAAAATTAGAATTGGAACAAAATAGAAGTCTAAATGAAGTTGTCTTTCAAGTAAAAACAAAGTCATAAACTGCAGTAGGAAAGTTCGCTGAGATGACAAACAGCTACCTCACAATCCTCCACAAGATGCCTCGAAAACGAAGAGAATGGAAGGTATCACAAAAATTCCGGCTCGTAACCTACAAAAATTTGTAGAAGCAAGGAGTGAGTACCAAACCACGCGGTACCCAAAAAGCAAACCTCTAAACACAAGTTAAGTGAACAAAATACGGGTACTCCTTACGCCCTATCTAAACCTCCAGGCTACAGCCTAACAGTTTACCAAACACATTACTCAATAACCACACTCTATCAGTTTGCACATTCTCAATAACAACTCAATATTCAACAGTCACAAGATTCACAGAGAAACAATCACAAGATCAGCAAAACACATGTTCAAGTTCATCAATAATAGAAATGTGCAATGCCATGAGACTCAATGTCAAATATCGTGATGCATGTCTTTCTTAACGATACACACCCGCTGTCTCTCAGTCCGGGACCCATGGGGGACATATCTCTCCATGCATCTGTCGCGGCGCACGACACAACCCTCGATAAATAGTAACCTTCGCGGCGCGCGATACGTCCCCCGAAATATAATATCCATCGCGGCGCGCGATACGACACTCGAAAATAGTACATCACGCTCTTACCACAACCATGTCTCAGATACAATGCAAATGACATGCTCAAATGAAAAGGAGGAGATAACCATTTGATAACAAAGCACAATTTACAACAAGAAATACAACACCAACAAATAAAAAACAAGTCTCCAAATCATTCTCAACATCACACAAGGAAATGCACGAATTTCGTACGCTTAACAAGAGTTTAGAATTCCACTTGCCTTAGTCAATCGAATAATTACTCTTGGGCTTGAGCCTTCCCTTTCCGTTGAGCTTCCGAACAAATGGAATCTATTCAAGTATATATTCACAATAAAGTTTTAGAAATAACAACACCCACATTTTTATTTGTTTAACCTTGACCTAAAAATACACCCAAATTTATAATCAAGTTACTAAATCTTGATTCCAACCAATAAGTCAAATCTCATATTTTCTAAATTTCAAGTCAATTAGGTCATAATTTATCCAAACACCACAACCGTGAAAGTTCTTATATAATTATACTATACTCACTATTCAATATCACATCTTAATATGTAATAACTTGAATCATAATGTGGTAACTAAACAATTAACTAAATCAGATGTGCCTCAAAACAATTTACAGATTAACATATTTCTAATGTTCAACAATAAACATTAATTAAATAAATTATTCACTAAGCAATCATGTCCAATGATTAGGCATTATTATCCAATTATTAGGTCATCATTGGACAATGATTAGACTATTTAAATTAATCATATGCTTACCCAATTTCAATATGTATGCCACTGCCAATTCTTGTTTCAAATCCCCTTTTTCCATTCATATTATAATGTTATGTACACATATATAGTGATAAACAAGACATTTTCACAAGGCATTTAATGCATATGTTGTTTACTTGAAGCAGCAGTCGAACCCTTCGTCCTCGTTCCGTCTTTCTCCTTTCTCCTTTTCCTTTTATGAATTTATTAGATACTAATTGTGATAGGTTTTACCCACATATTTTATTAAATATAGTCTAAATGGTATAGGGTCTTAAATAAATTATCACTTTAGCCCATAAACTATCGATTAATTAACTCAAGTTACACTAATATTTAAAATTTCCAAAAATGACCTTCCGGGTCATTACACAAAAAGACTTAAATATAATAGATCATCTTACATCTTTTAAAAATACAGAGGAAAATTGAAATATACTTCTATTTTCAATGATTTTTTTTAAAATAAATATTTATGACTTAGCAATTGGATTTGTCGATATCCACATATAGAACCACTTTAAAAAATATATATTCAGTGGAAATAGATTTTTATTTTGCGTTAAGATTTACTACCCTAAAAATATTTAGTGATGATTGAGTTAATGTTATTGCATTAAGAGTAGCTAAAACCTTTAAAATATTAAAATAGTTTTTTTTTTTTTATAAATACTCATATTTATTATTGTCATTAAAATATAAATGAATTATAATTATATTATTACTGTTAAATAATTGTCGAACAATCATTTATTTGTTATATCATATATACGTGTGCCCCCCCCCCCCCGCACACATTTTAAATCTGTAATGTTTATTTGTGCCACTTTAAATTTTTTAAACACAATGATTACCCCCCCCCGGCAAATTCAAATGTTAACTTACATTACGTTAATTTCGTTATTCAAAATAATTGAATTCTTCAAGGGTCAACATGCATATTTGAAACATTTTTCATATTTGCCTTCTTATTAGTGTCACGACCCAAGTAGTAGCACGAAAGAAAGAAAGAAATGAGCTTACCTAAAGTCCTATAGCTTCTCGAAGAAAAGTAAAGACGCCCCCTTACCGTTCCGCAAGACTCTACTAGACTTGTCCTTGTGTGATGAGATCAACGAACCTAACGCTTTGATACCAAGTTTGTCACGACCCAAAACGGGTCGTGAATGGTACCCACACTTACCTCCTTAGGTGGGCGAACCAACACATCTAAACCCCAACATATACCAATAGTTCAACTATAAATAATATAAATAATGCGGAAGCTCCAAAAGATACTAAGAAACCAATTTAAATAAGTTTCTAAAGTTTAATATTTATCATCCCAAAATCTGATAGCCATCACATCAAGGACATCTAATCTCCAATACTATGTCTAAGAATATCGAATACACTAAAATAAAGAATAAGATGGTATGTGTCTGAAAGTATAGGACATCATGTCGTGACCGAGAGTATCCAACACGAGTCTGAATGGAGAGCTCACCCAGTAACTTGATATGCGAGAGGCTGGCTAGAGCTGAGGGAAATCAGAAGTCATAGGTACACTCGCTGCATTTCATAAAAGGAAAACAAAGAAGAAAACAAGTAGACTCAGTACGAGGCAACATTTATTGAGTATGTATCATCGGTCAACCCAAAATAATAACTAATATACAATGAATAATAGTATGAACTCAACTATAGCACTTAACATGTGATAAGCAACAAACAACATGAACAAGTGTCAATAACAATAAAGTAAGCACGTATTAAGTAAACAGTATCAAGATCACACATGAGAACTCATGCCTCCAAACCAAACCATTTTGGGAGTTGAGTTCTTTGATATTGAATATCTTCCATTATTTCAACATATTTTTCCTTTAATATTATCGTGTCAGAACGTGACACTCCGATCCAAAAATACCATGTCGGAACGTGACACTCCGATCCAAGAATACTGTGTCGGAACGTGACACTTCGATCCAAAAATACCATGTCGGAACGTGACACTCCGATCCAAGAATACCGTGTTGGAACATGACACTCCGATCCAATTATACTATTAATTTATCCTCTATTATCACCGCTTTCAATTCATTGTTATATTATTTTCATCAAGCCTTCTTTATTTAAGGCATCACTTCGATAGATAGGATTATATAATATAAATTCTACGGTCTCAGGATTTCAGACCATTCACAAACCACACAACCAAATCACACAATCACACAGTCAAGTACATAGAGAACTTCACAATATCATTCAAGGCATATCAATCACTATTAAGAGTTTACTATCAAATAGCATCAACCATAACCTACCTCCACCGAAGAATCGAAGTCAAGCAACTACTTCTCCAATGCCTTTCCTTTTCTTATTGCCTCTGAAACCCTTCCAATCTATCAAATATATATATATATATATATATAAGGTATATGTTTCACAAGGCCATAAATACTCCGATTATCTGTGTCTAGCCTATACCCATCAATTCACCTAATTCTATAATCAATCTCTTAAAGTTTAAGCCTAATGGTAAGTCTTAATTCCTCCCATTAGCATAACTTTAGTGGAATTTAAATAACTCGATACACCTAATATTTAATTAACTAACTCAATATTTTAAAACTTGGCTCATAACAAGATAACTATGGAAAGAATTGGAATTTAAGGTTACGTCTATGTCCAGTAACATCTACCAGGGAAAATCAAAACAACATATTACATAATTTATAACACCCATATGCAAAAATTCCCAATTTTATTGTAGAAATATCAAAGTTTATTACCCCACCTTACTCTCTTATTGGTTATATATTTGGCCTCAATTTAATAATCAATAATTACATAAGAATTTAAAACCTTCCTACTGTTAATTGTTTGTTATTCTTGAATAGACCATTAGGCCATCATTACATGCAATTCAAAACAAAGGTATTTGCCATTAAATATAACAACTTGAATGGCAAAGAGCGTGATAATACATAACATACGAAATTTATTTTAAAATAGTAAACATATGACGGTAACAATATAATCTTCCATGAACTAATTAAATTTTCTATATATAACTTCTACTTGCCACTCATCCACCAACTTTAAGTCAATTCTACCAAACATTACAGTAAGACATATATTAAAATGTACGCCCGATCCCCCTTCACAACAACATAGTACTAATTTATATATATATATATATATATATACACACACACACACACCTTTTCGTTCCAATAAAGAACATAACAATAGTAATAATAATACTCACAAGCAGTTTCTGTACAATCCAATACGACTCCACTAATTTTTCTATCGTTTATTGAATATCTCTCTTTTCCAATTCAAATATTATACTAAAAATAATTACACAATCATGCTAATACATTCCAAATCCAACTCTGAATTTGATTACCTGATGGAACAACCTCTTCGTGACTGCTGCAGATATGGTTTTTCTTGGCTAAACCCTTATTTCCCTTCTACATAATATTTCCTCCTAAATATTATATAACTAATTATAAGAGTGGTGAAAGTGACCCATTATTTATTTCACTATTATTTTCATAACCACTAACTAAGTAAATTAGTAAAACTACCCCACTAGTTTCATAATTATAATTATGAATAGTCCAAAACACCCACTTAAATCTATCAGAGAGTATTTTCTAACATAAAAATTTCTAGTGCCCATACCGACTACACGGGTTGTTACAATAGATACCAATTTACCCATCGTTCGTCCTCGAACGATCAAAGGAAGGCAAGGCAAGAAAGGATAGTTATCTCAGTGATTATTCCAAAATATTAATACCCATTGTCTCATCTCAATAGTATCAAAAACTAGAGATCTACTCCTCCCCTCATAGAATATCTTTAATATAATTGCACACATACTTGGTTTATCAAACTCCACATTCATTGAAGTCAACACTCATAATAATAACAAAACGTATAACCACATTGATCATCTACCTTACTCTCAAACCATCATTAGTATCAAAGTATGCTTATCAAATACATGTTCAAACTATGGCTACCTCATTCTATTAAAGCATTTCCTGATAGATATGAGTCCCAAATAAGGCCTATAACACTAATTGCAAATGTGATAGTACCTTTTCATTGAGACAAAACTATTAAATCACACCCAAAGTCAACTCTACACCAATTTCACATACCATGCTTAAGGTACCATTTTAAACCATTATATATATCATGTCAACACTTAGGAAAATTCTTTGTCGCTCAAACTATTATGTATACTATAAGCTCATAACCTCTATTAACCATCAAATGTCCATGTAACACACCTTAACATTCTATGAAGTCCCATTAATAGAGTAGTATTAACCCAACTTTAATCTTAATAACCATGTAGAATTATATCTCACCTTTTACATCATTCTTAAGTCTTCTATCCTAATTTGAGCAATCTAACCTTATTGTAAAATACAAAAATTGTCATACCTCATTATTTGTCACCTAAACCAAACTCATTTTTTTTAGAAGTCGATCATAAACTCCTAGTAAGTCTGTACCGAACTAGTTCACATCTCACTATTATATCTAAACTCATAGGCAAAAATTAAAACAACCATCAACTACACTCCATGGATTTATACGAGAGGTCTTATTCTCTCATTCTTCTCAAATTCTTTTCATGGTGCAAATTCTAAAAATCTCGCTCCTTCAATATACCAAACTCTTGTTTATCTAGCTTGCTTACCGATCTCATATTTTACTAATAATCCATGACATTTTACTTCACACTCTACATAAAAACTTGTAGGGCTAAGCCCTTCCTTAGATCCTTTAACAATCAAAAGTAACAACTTTATGGTCCAAACCATGCATAAATTCTTTCACGTGCTCAATAACGATGCAATCAATCGTTTCTCATCTTACTAATTCATGCCTTGACAAAATATACCACCAGAAATTCAGACTTATAACAAAAAAAAATTGAAGTATAAGTCCAATTGTGTAACACAATGCCCTTAATTATCTACATTTGCTTATACTTTGAAGATTTTTATGAATCACTTTATCTTAGCTTATCATTGATTGCCTCTCCACCAACCATACCATATGCTTCACTAAAAATCCCACCCTACTCATTTCTAAATTCAACAGTACAACAAAACCTATCATCTCACTCAAGTTGAACGTCTGTACACTCCTCTCTTAAGTTCTATTCAATAGCTTTTAGCCAAGCTGATTAACCTGTTATGCTATTACCTTAACCAAAATAAAATAGATGAAATCACTCAATTTTGAACCCAATTCTCGATCCCTTCGAAGATACATTTTTAGTTCTTACAATCAGAGAAAATAATTCTGCTCTCACTTATTTTTCTTAAGGCTACACATCCCACATGTTTTATCTTATTTTAGTTATGATTCCAACTCCTTTAAATTATATTCGAGTGCGCCCTAAATTTCCTAAAATTTATCATACAACCACATTACTCACTAAATAGTAGAAATATCAACCTTAGATACTCGCAAGTTTTTATCACCATCCAAAATTTATTTGACCAATAATTTGGATTCTACAATTTGCATCTCCATCACCATCCATCACTTACTCCTATCACCATCATATATTTGTAAGCCCTTTTCATCACCACAAAGTCAATTTTTTCCTCGACATGACACCTTAAACTCAGATATAGTAATCAAAATGAAGGGACTAACAAATTTTATATTCATTTTCTTACTAAAATCTTCATTTTACTTCACCCAAAGTATACCCACTAGGATTTTCTTTCCCTATAAGTCTGTCATGCTAGTATCAATCTACCTTTTGAAGCTTAAGATAAAACCTCCAGTCCTCACTCAAAACCCTCAAGATACATTGCACAATTTAAGTTGTGTTAATATTTGTACCAAAGATCCACCACTAAAGATTTTCTTTAAATAATGCTCAACCACTAAAATTTTCCTTCAAAATAATGCTCAATCTAAGTTCATGTACTAATAAACTAGTTGGTTTCTCAAATGTGAATGCAACACTAAATCATATTATCTGACCATGTCGTTCAACTTGTAACTCCTTTAGTAATTAGTATTCATACTTGACAATCGACGTACCTGTTTCCACATAGCCCTAGTACTGCCACACCGTGAAAGTCCATTAGATACCTTACTAGAACACATCATACCTGTCCATAATATCGTACCCAAATAGCCCACATATTTCTACCCATTGAATAATTGCAAAACATTATCGAATATGTTCTCTCTCTAGACCAAACAAATTATTTTACTTCTTAGATCAATTCAATAACAAAATAACACACTTTCTAACTCTAACCAAGTAAGCATTGATGACTTTCTCGAATATACCCTCACTCTATGAAGTCATAGTACTGTCTTTATTAACCGACACTCGACATGAGACTACAACAACATTTTGCGATCGAGAAAATATATCTATTTCTAAGGACATATTTTTTTTCTTTATGTTGTTGCTATTTCAACATCAAATACTCTAGTAGTACCCATATTTGAAAATAGAGTGAAGAAGTTCAGATACCAATTTGTATCACCTAGATACTAATTGGATTCAAGTAATAGCACGAAAGAAAGAAAGAAATGAGCTTTCCTAAAGTCCTATAGCTTCTCGAAGAAAAGTAAGGCGTCCCCTTACCGTTCCGCAAGACTCTACTAGACTTGTCCTTGTGTGATGAGATCAACGAACCTAACGCTTTGATACCAAGTTTGTCACGACCCAAAACGGGTCGTGAATGGCACCCACACTTACCTCCTTAGGTGGGCGAACCAACACATCTAAAACCCAACATATACCAATAGTTCAAATATAAATAATATAAATAATGCGGAAGCTCCACAAGATACTAAGCAACAAATTTAAATAAGTTTCTAAAGTTTAATACTTATCATCCCAAAATCTGATAGTCATCACATCAAGGACATCTAATCTCCAATACTAAGTCTAAGAATATCGAATACACTAAAATAACGAATAAGATGGTATGTGTCCTAAAGTATAGGACATCATGTCATGACCAAGAGAATCCATCACGAGCTTGAATGGATAGCTCACCCAGTAACTTGATATGCGGGAGGCTGGCTAGAGCTGAGGGAAATCAGAAGTCATAGGTCCACTCGCTGCATTTCATAAAAGGAAAACAAAGAAGAAAACAAGTAGGACTCAGTGCGAGGCAACATTTATTGAGTAAGTATCATCGGTCAACCCAAAATAGTAACTAATATACAAAGAATAATAGTATGAACTCACCTATAGCACTTAACATGTGATAAGTAACAAACAACATGAACAAGTGTCAATAACAATAAAGTAAGCACGTATAAAGTAAACGGTATCAAGATAACACATGAGGACTCATGCCTCCAAACCAAACCATTTTGGGAGTTGAGTTCTTTGAGATTGAATATCTTCCATTAATTCAACATATTTTTCCTTTTATATTATCCTGTCGGAACGTGACACTCCGATCCAAAAATACCGTGTCAGAACGTGACACTCCGATCCAAGAATACCGTGTCGGAACGTGACACTACGATCCAAGAATACCGTGTCGGAACGTGACACTCCTATCCAAAAATACTGTGTCGGAACATGACACTCCGATCCAAGAATACCGTGTCGGAACATGACACTCCGATCCAATTATACTATTAATTTATCCTTTATTATCACCGCTTTCAATTCATTGTTATACTATTTTCATCAACCCTTCTTTATTCAAGGCATCACTCCGATAGATAGGATTAGAGAATATAAATTCTACGGTCTCAGGATTTCAGACCAATCACAAACCACACAACCAAATCACACAATCACACAGTCAAGTACATAGAGAACTTCACAATATCATTCAAGGCATATCAATCACTATTAAGAGTTTACTATCAAATAGCATAAACCATAACCTACCTCCACCGAAGAATCGAAGTCAAGCAACTACTTCTCCAATGTCTTTCCTTTCCTTATTGCCTCTGAACCCTTCCAACCTATATAATATATATATATATATATATATATATATATATATATATATATATATATAAGGTGTAAAATCACAAGGACATAAACACTCTGATTATCTGTGTCTAGCCTATACCCAACAATTCATCTAATTCTATAATCAATCTCTTAAAGTTTAAGCCTAATGGTAAGTCTTAATTCCTCCCATTGGCATAACTTTAGTGGAATTTAAATAACTCGATACACCTAATATTTAATTACCTAACTCAGTATTTTAAAACTTGGCTCATAACAAGATAACTATGGAAAGAATTGGAATTTAAGGTTACGTCTATGTCCAATAACCTCTACCAGGGAAAATCAAAACAACATATTACATAATTTATAACACCCATATGCAAAAATTCTATGATAATTTATAACACCCATATGCAAAAATTCCCACTTTTATCATAGAAATGTCAAAGTTTGTTACCCCACCTTACTCTCTTATTGGTTATATATTTGGCCTCAATTTTATAATCAATAATTACATAAGAATTTAAAACCTTACTACTGTTAATTGTTTGTTATTCTTCACTAGACCATTAGGCCATCATTACATGCAATTCAAAACAAAGGCATTTGCCATTCAATATAACAACTTGAATGGCAAAGAACGTGATAATACATAACATACGAAATTTATTTTAAAATAGTAAACATATGACGGTAACAATTTAATCCTCCATGAACTAATTAAATTTTCTATATATAACTTTCACATGCCACTCATCCACCAACTTTAAGCCAATTCTACCAAACATTACAGTAAGACATATATTAAAATGTACGCCCGATCCCTCTTCACAACAACATAGTACTAATTTTTTTTAATTATATATATATATATATATATATATATATATATATATATATATATACCTTTTCCTTCCAATCAAGAACATAACAATAGTAATAATAATACTCACAAGCAGTTTCTGTACAATCCAATACGACTCCACTAATTTTTCTAACGTTTATTGCATATCCCTCTTTTCCAATTCAAATATTATACTAAAAATAATTACACAATCATGCTAATACATTCAAAATCCAACTCTAAATTTGATTACCTAATGGAACAACCGCTTCGTGACTGCTGCAGATATGGTTTCTCTTGGCTAAAACCTTATTTCCCTTCTACAGAATATTTCCTCCTAAATATTATATAACTAATTATAAGAGTGGTGAAAGTGACCCATTATTTATTTCACAATTATTTTCTTAACCACTAACTAAGTAAATTAGTAAAACTACCCCACTAATTTCATAATTATAATTATGAATAGTCCAAAACACCCACTTAAATCTATCAGAAAGTATTATCTAACATAAATATTTCTAGTGCCCAAACCGACTACACGGTTTGTTACAATTAGTTGGAGAAACTTATAAGAATTATGATTAAGAAAATGACAAATAGTAGAAACTATAAAGTATGGTTTAAGTTGTGTACTTAAACATTTTTTTTTCATATATGTGAATTATCTCACAAATTTAATTATTATGAAATTGAGAGAGCATTTTTTTTATTTTTCTACCACGATAAATTATGGTTAATGTAGCAGCTATGCATTTATATATTCTAATTATCATTTAGTATCAATATGATTATAATTTTCGTGTTTAATTCATTTGTAATTTCATAATTGTGTGGATTTACGGGACATATGAATCTGGAGGATTATAGGAAACAGTATGGAGTTAGATGTTTGAAAAATGAAGAAAAATTTAGATGTAAAATGAAGTTTGCATGTTGCCCACATGATCAAAGCAATGAAACTCTTTAAACTGACTTAAGCACGTGTAGTGTGTAGACCCCAAGTCCACAGGTGATCTGGACTAGTTTTTCTAATCAAAGAATGATATACATTTTAAATCATGAGGTACATTGGAGCTGAAGCAACAGAATTATGAAATTTCTAAAAATATCCCTTATCAAAAAGCATACATATTGACGGAGAGGAGCTTGGTATACCCTCTTGCAATATAGTATAAAAAGTAATATACAAAACAAATAAGTGAAAAAACATTGTTTGCATTTTTATAATCAAACTCTCTCATAATCAAAATTATAATATAAAAAGTTGAATAAACTTTCAAAGTTTAGGTTTTTTGCAGCTGAATAAATGGTTCTAGTATAACTTCGAGTTGTTACATGACACCTAGTGTCTATTTTGTTTCATATTTTCTTGAAGTATGTATCATTGGTTAGCTTATTAGCTATTGATTAATTACTATTTTTTTAATTAATCTAATCACACTCTTAATAATTTTACCTATTTATTCAATTTTGGAAATAAAAATTAACCAAATCTTTATTGAAGAAGTATATATAGTTCATTGAATTTACATTAAAAGATAATTTTAAATTAGAACTAGGTTTGTCACGCCCCGAGCCTACACTCTAGACCTGACCGTCACTCAATGACCATTGTTGGCCTTTAGAGGATCCTTGATCTAGCTTACTTAACTCAGCAAAAGACAATGATCAATAACTGTAAAGATAAAAACTCAACTGAAGTGTTAAATCATATTAACTATGAATGTAATAAAGTTTAAAACATACAATTGGACAAAAGTGGCAACCCAAGTCTTAACAAATAGATGAAGATGAAAAGACTTAAAAACTCAAATCTCGTTGTCTATGTATGAAGACTCTAGAACTGAAATGGATGTCGCGACAGACCCCAAAACATCCTTATAAAGAAAATACTGGAAAAAATTTTTTAAAAAAAGGACTCCTCTGAACTGTAAGCAGGCTCACCAAACTAATTATAGTGTGCTCAACAGGATCAATGGTGCGCCGAATGCTGATGCTCGTTACCTACATCTGCGTCATGATAAGATGTAAGCCAACTGGCATCGGTACATTGAATGTACGAGTATGATAGTTTGAATGCTAAAACAATATAAGCTTGAAAAGAGTAAGAAGCAACACTCACCTTGGTTCTGCTCAACTCATAAATTATATAACACAATATTACTGATTCATTTCCATATAAAGCAATTTAAAAGCAAGTGTAATATAAAGAAAAGGTGTTTGAAAACATGTTGTAAACTCTAAATATATACAAAGATACAATTAACTCTAAGTGTAAAAATACAAATAAATTGATGTATATATAAAATAAATTTAATTTCTTCGGGAGTTTCTCTAACCGACAACCATCACTAAAAAGCTATATTGATGATACAATGACTACCTCACGCTGACAACACATCCTATATCCAGCCAGAGGTATAATACCTTAACTTCTTTATGGATGCACTAGACTACTGTGAAAATGTTTCATCTAAAAAGTATGATCTTTTTCTACCTATGGTTGCTACATGGTTTATGGGGCTGTGAGTTGTTTGAACTCTCCCTACATCGGTTCTCAATACTACTCTAAAAATATATTGGCTCTTATGTTTTAAAAACACACTTCTTCTGTGATTTGAGATTAGTGCTAAAAAACATAGCTCAAACCCTACCTTGGAAATCTCAGTTTCCCTGTTTGCTTCATTTAGAAAGTTATTACTCCTTAACTCAAAACTAGCCCAAAGGGCTTTGAAAATCTTAGTTTCTATTATTTTTTAAAATTCCGAAATCATTTTAATACTTCTTTAGAAATAGTTAGTACCCATATACTCCTTTGAAGAAAAGACTTCTCTTTACTTAGAACTGAACTCAACCTTATGTCTTAAAACGACATTTCAAACATATTTGAATTACTTATAAAGGTTGAAATAAACTTCTTCTTCTTATATTTACTCTTTACTCAACCTGATCCTTAACTCTAAAAAACAAAGCTTAGAAAACATTTGTAAAAGACTATAAGAAGTTTCTAGACTTGTCTCAAAACTTTCCTTGAATTGGAAGTTATGGATCCAAGGTTGTAGTGTATGTTTCTGGATGATTTATTTATGATTAGAAGTCATTTAGAGTAGTTAGAATCATTAAGAAGTTTTAAAAAAAACTTTAGAAAGGCTTAATCGGACTTAATTACAAACACTGGGTGAAAATGCTGATTTGGATGCATTTTGGGCACGTTGCGCTAGACCCATTAGTCTGAGGTTTCATTTGGGTGCACTGCATGCGTACCGCCCCAGACCCTCTGGCACACATGGGGCGCGCCGCTCCTAAACCTGCGCAGGTGACGCCTGGGGATTTTCATCTTGTTTTCCTAACCTTAAATCATTTTAATCCAATTTATTTTCTAAAATTCACCTTAGATTTATTTACCCAATTCATATATACAAAGATCTAACCTGAAGAACAACACTATCTACCTCCATAAATTCATAAACATCAACTCATGTTCAAGAATAGAAGTAATTCAAGAACAACATTCAAAATCCAATCTTTAATGTATCAAATCATGCTTAATCAAATATGCTTGGCACGTGGGTGAACTAACCAAACAATATGGAAAATTCACATACCTTTTTAGGTATTATCGCTGATGAAATCCACATATTAACTTCCACGATCTTGGTGAATCTTGCCTTTTTTGTTCTTCTCGTATCTTCTCTTTTCTCCTTAACCCTAGCGAGAAAATTTCTAACTTCCAAACTGATTAAACTGAGTCTTGACCCTTATTATTCTCCGAAAAAGGGATTAAATTTATAAGGTAGTGAAAATTCTAAAATACCTTTTAAAATCCGGGAATTGGACATTTCGTTAATCCAATAGCCCAACTTCCGAAGGGCATAACTCACTCTTTTGAAATCAGAATCGTGAAAACTTGACGGCGTTGGAAATATCATAACAAGGGATTTCCAACCATATCTGGAACTAATCCTACCTCAACTTTTTCTAAGAGTTATGGTCATTTGGAAATGACCAAAACTCACTTTTAACTTAGATTTTCCAAATTAACCTATACTTTCCAAAAACCAGTATTTCAAAATTTTAAACTCATTTCTAGTTCTTAATAGTTTCAAGATGCGACAATATCTTTACCTTGGGAACACTCACCTCGAATGAATGTATTCCTACTAGATTAAGAGTGGTAACATAAATCTCAAACACCCAACATGCAAATGCAACAACAACATGCCTATTCATAACTTAAAAGAGTAGTAAGAAGAAAAATTAGTATCTTGGTCTCCATTTTCTCCGGATTCAAAGGGGTGTGGATATATCTTCTTTATCTCCTCTTCATCTTCCCAAGTAGCTTCTTCAAAACTTTGATTCCTTCAAAGGACCTTGACTGATGCTACTTCTTTTGTTATCAACTTGTGAACTTGGCTATCTAAGATCTCAACCGAAATCTCTTAATAAGATAGACTACCCTTGATTCCAATATTTTTTAGTTAGAATGATCAACGAAGGATCGCACATGCACTTCTTCAACATAAAGGTGTGAAACCCCCGATGAACTGCTGCTAATTCTTGCGGTAGTTATAACTCATAAGCTACATTGTCAATCCTCTTTGCTATGCAATAAGGTCCAATGTACCGGGGACTGCGCTTTCCCTTCTTACCAAACCTTATAACACCTTTCACGAGTAAAACTTTTAGATATACCCAATCATCTTCTTCAAACTCTAATGGATTCCTCCTAAAATCGGTGTACAAATGGTGGTATAAAATATTCATGGGATAGTTGATGTCTCGTACCAAACATGAAATGAAGTTAAACCTAAACTTATCTCGAGATTTGTTTTCTTATCTTATGACCCTAATGGTATAAGTTGATACTTGAGATATTATTACATCATGCAAGTTGAATATAACTTTGTTGGAGTGAACATATAACACATATTATATTATTGCCTTACAGGTTGAATTTGTAAAAATGCCCTGTCTTTTGTCAATTGCTTTTTTAAGTTTGTAACTTGGGCTACTTGATTACTCAAACTAGAATTGTATCGAATATGCATGTCTAGATGATTAATTTTCATGGCCCTCAAATATGGACAAAAAATTGTAAACTAAATAATGTACATTGATGATGAAAATGTTGAAAACACGTTAATCACCAAGAGTGTGTTTGGTATGAAGGAAATGTATTCCTACTTCACCAAGAGTGTCATCTATATTTAATTATTTTTACTTGCTTTAAGGAAACCAACAAACTTGTGTGTTGGGTTGAGATTTAATGGTAAGATATTATATAATAAATAAAGTTATGATATAATGATTAAATATTAGGTGTGTCAAATTATTTAAATTTCATTAAGGCTATTCTCATTGGAGAAATTATGATTTAACTCTAAGTTAGAATTTTACGAAATTAATTATAGAGTTAGGTGAATTTTTTGGTCTGGGCTAGACATAGAATAATATGAGTTCGCATAGACTCGTTAACTTACAAATTATGTACATATACTTGATAGATTGAAAAGTTCAGAGGCATTGAGAAAAGGAAAAACTTCATTAAGTAGTTTGATTGACTTTGGTTCTCTGGTGGAGGTAGGTTATGGATTTTGCTATTTGATAGTAAACTCTTAATAGTGATTGATATGCATTGAATGATCTTGTGAAGTTTTCTATGTACTTGATTGTGTAGTTTTGTAGGTGTGTTGTGTGTTTTGATATTTGTCATAAATTCTGAGATCATAGAACTTATATTCTTGAACACTCTTTATCGAAGTGATGCCTTCAATAAGGAAATCTTGATGAAATAGTATTAGTGGTGATAATAAATGATAAAGTAATGGTATTATTGGATCGGAGTGTCACGTTCCGACATGGTATAATTGGATTGGAGTGTCACGTTTCGATAGAGTATTCTTGGATCGGAGTGTCACGTTCCGACACGATATTCTTTGATTGGAGTGTCACGTTCCGACATGATATTCTTGGATAGAAGCGTCACGTTCTGACACGATATAATTAGATTGGAGTGTCACGTTCCGACAGAGTAACATTAAAGGAAAAAAAGATGGAATTAACTTAATGTACTCAATATCAAAGAGCCCATTTATCAAATGAGTGTGGCGTGAAGGCATGAGTCCTCATGGGAGTGTTTGATATTATGATTGATTATGTAGTCACTTGTTCATGTTGTTCGTTTCTTACCATTTGTTAAGTGCTACGTTAAGTTCATACTATTATTCATTGTATATTGGTTTCTATTTTGGGTTGACCGATGATAACTACTCATCACATGTTGCCCGTACTGAGCCCTACTTGTGTTTTTCATTGATTTCCTTTTATGGAGTGCAACAACTGTACCAAAGACTTCAAATTGCTCTCAGCTCTAGCCAGCTTCCAGCATATCGGGTTCCATGGTGACCCATCCTTTTAAGCTCCTGTTGAATTCTCTCGGGCATGACATGATGTCTTATATTTTCTGACACATACCATTCTATTCTTTTATTTTTGTGTATTCGTTATTCTTAGACTTAGTATTTGGAGATTAGATGCCCTTGATGTGATGACTTTCAGATTTTGGATAATGATATACTTTGATAAGTTCTGAAGCTTCTGCATTTTTTTTTATTCATAGATGAATTATTTGTATATGTTGGAGTTTGGATTTCTTGGTTCGCCCACCTAGGAGGTTAAGTGTGGGTGCTACTCACGACTCATTTTGGGTCGTGACACTCGTACCAAACATGAAATGAGGTTAATCTTAAACCTTATCTCGAGATCGATTTTCTTATCTTATGACCCTAAAGGTATAAGTTGATATTTGAGATATTATTACATCATGTAAGTTGAATATAACTTTGTTTGAGAGAACATATAACAAACTATATTATTTCCTTACAGGTGGGATTTATAAAAAAG
The DNA here is from genome assembly GCA_027704785.1 of Solanum chmielewskii. Lineage (NCBI taxonomy): Eukaryota > Viridiplantae > Streptophyta > Magnoliopsida > Solanales > Solanaceae > Solanum > Solanum chmielewskii. The sequence goes on along the minus strand of JAKWIX010000322.1, from coordinate 23,361,448 downwards.
TTCTCTCTTTTGTCAATTTCTTTTTTAAGTTGTATCTTGGGCTACTAGATTACTCAAATTAGAATTGTATCGAATATGCATATCGAGATGATTAATTTGCATGACCCTTAAATATGGACAAACTTTTGTAAAATAAATAATGTACATTGATGATGAGAATATTGAAAATATGTTAATCACCAAGAGCGTGTTTTGTATGAAGAAAAATATTTTCAAAATTTCTCATGTTTGGTTGGATCAAATGTTTTTCCAAATTAACTCATTTCCTCAAATTTAAGGAAAATAACTTCCTTTCAAAACTTAAGGAAAACCTGTTTCAAAAATTTCTTCCAACCTCGTACCCAGCCCGCCCTACCAGCCCCGAACTCACCCCTACCCAACCCTCAAAAAAAATTTGTTTTTGACAATTATTTTAAACTTAAAAATTTCATTTTTCTCCACTACCCTCGGCCCCCACCCACTCCACTAGCCCTTCTCCGCCCTCCCCCCGCCACCCTACACCACTAGCCCCCTACCATCCCCCCTCCCCAAAAAAAAAATTTAATATTTTTTAAAATAAAATAAAGTTCAAATTATATTTTTTCATCCTTACCCTCAACCAGTCCCCCCAAAAAAATTTTAGTTTGTTTTTGTTTTAAAAAAAAATCTACTTCAAAAATTTATTTTTTATTCTAGTAAAAATAAAGGATATTTCTCAAAAAGTTTTTTTATTACTAAACCAAACACTAAAATATTTTTCCGAAAAATATTTTATACTGACCAACTAAACATGAGAAAATAAGTCAAATATCTACTTGTTTTCCAGGAAATATTTTCTAGGAAAACATTTTCCTTCATACAAAACACATCCCAAGTCTTTCTCATTTTTAATTCATCCTTAATTGACTTATCCCCTTTCCTTTAGATGATCTTCCTAATAAAACGTCTATTTTTGTGATTATTAGCCATATTTTAAGAAGTTGACGAATCTAATATTAATTGACTACATACATAACAGATTCATGTAATACTTTTTCATGTCTACAATAGAAAAATTTATGGTCTCACTCGATAAAGGGTTAATGAGTTAGAGTGGTACGCACTGACAAGAAGTTGGGAAGGGATGTGTTATGGTAGGGATTTTAATCAGGGAGGTATGTGAAGTAAGTTATGGTGCTACAAGTGTTAGTATTTTTCAACAAATTTCAATTTTGAATGGGAATTTTTGGTGGAGTAGCATGGAAGCGACAATGTTTTTGTTTGATATTTATAACTACTTTAAAAGGAAACACATGGAAGTGAACTTTTAGCTCAATTACACATAAGTCTAGGGAGGTGTTTTATTCTTTTATACTAAAAGACAATCACTAAGAGCTTGTATGGTCATTTTTTCTCATAACGAAATATACGATCTGATTTTCTATTGTGGTTGTGCATAACAAATTGTTTGATATATTTATCTTTATTTTATTGATTGAAGAAAACAGTATAAAACCCATTGTGACAACATGAACTTAATCTTCAAATTTGTTGTTTTCAGGAAAATTGTAGACAATCTAATTGGAGAAATATACTCAAACATTATTTATGAGTTGTAAGGGGCACGTTATTCATGATTAGTAAGATAAAGCCTTGACGGAAACATTACTTAGTGCATGTCTGATTTTTACACAAGATGATCACAAGTGGTGTAGTTGTCATCACAGAAACAACTATCTCTATTTTAGGCTGAATAGAATATCTTGAGTTGAAGAGCTATCACTATGATATTTTCATGTCGCTACACTAGATATTTTAATTTTTATGCAGGTGGACAGTGTTGTTTTTTGATTGATTTTATAACATTTTTGGTGCCTTTTTACTTTGGGTGAATTTTGATGTTGAAGGCTTGATTTCAGAGCTATTGTTTGGATTGTGGTACATATTTATTTTTAATATAGAACATTTCATCTCCCACTTTAATAATTACCATGTTTGTCCGTGCAAAGCACTGGCCTAGGCCTATCTAGTATATATGCATATATATATAGTCATATGATTAGATGAGAAAATATTTATATATAACGACATTTTATACAACTATTAACTTGATCTATATATTTAGGTTCCGTTTTACCATGTGATATGAAATAATGTTTTAACACTATGAGAATGAAGTTGAAGTTTTGTTTGGAAATTTTATGTTGTTTGTTTTCTCATAATTATAAAGCCCTATAGCTTGTAAAATTATTAAAATTGTCTCACTTCTTTATAAAAATCTTAACAAATAAGAAAAAGTTTATAAAATCGCATAATATCATATCACAAATCTTTTCTAAAATATTAGAATATTTATTGACCAAACTTATTTTCATTAAAAGAAAGTAAACATAAGTTGCAGTGTCTAGTATTTAATATAATATTGCACATCCTGCGGATAATTTTCTCAAATTGAACTTGCATTTTTCAATTATATGACTGAGAATATGAACTAACATTGTTACTCTGAGTCATTTGTTGGTCAATTCCTTTTGTAAATAAATTTGATAAAAATAATGAATTTGGCTATGATAAATGGTAGAGTAGGAACTGATTTAATGTAATAATAAATTTATGTTGGTAAAAGTTATTGTTTATGAGATATAAATAGTTTTAAAAGTGTCACGACCCAGAACAAGTCGTGAGTGGCACCCATACTTAACCTACTAGGTGGGAGAATCAACAAATTTAACCCAAATTACATTATACAAGCATAATGCGGAAGATCAAAATCTTACTAAATATCATTTCCCAAAACCTGAAAGTCATCATATTAAGGACATTTTCTCTGCAAATCTAAGTTAAAGTATATCAAATACAGCAAAATAAATTAATAAAATGGTATGTGTTCGAAAACATAGGACATCATGTCATGACTAAGAGAATCCAACACGAGCTTGTATGAATAGCTCGCTCTGGAACCTGATAAGCTGGAGACTGGCTAGAGCTGATGGCAATTTCGAAGTAATTGGTACACTGCTTCACTCCATAAAAGAAAAACAAGAAGGACTCAGTGCGGGGCAATATGTACTGAGTAGGTATCATCGGGCAACTCAGAATAGAAACTAATATACAATAAATAATAGCATGAACTCAACTATGATGCTTAATAGGTGGTTAGAAACAAACAACATGAACAAGTTGCTACATAATCGATCATAATATCAACCACACCCATGAGGACTCATGTCTCCACGCCACGCTCATTTGAGAAATGGGTTCATTGAGATTGAGTACATTAAGTAAATTCCATATATTTTTCCATTAATGTTCCTGTGTCGATATGTGACACTCAAATCAAATTATACCATGTCGAAACCTGACACTTCGATCCAAGAATATCGTGTCGGAACGTGACACTTCGATCAAATTATACCATGTCAGAACGTGACACTCCGATCTAAGAATACCACGTCAGAACGTGACATTCCAATTCAATTATATCATTAATTTATCATTATTATCAGCACTTCAAATTCATTGATAACATTCATCAAGCCTTTTTTATTCAAGGTCTCACTTCACTAAAGATGGTTCAAGAATATAAATTCCAAGTCTTAGGATTTCAGACCAATCACAAACACACAACCAGGCCACACACAACCACACAATCAATTACATACAAAACTTCACAATATCATTCAATGCATATCAATCACTATTAATAGTTTACTATCAAATAACATAAATCATAGCCTACGTCCACCGAAGAACAGAAGTCAAGCAACTACTTCTCCAATGTTTTTCCTTTTCTCAATACTTTCAAACTTTTCCAATCTATCAAGTATGTATGCATAATTTGTGAGTTAACAAGACTAAAACACTCATATCATTCTATGTCTAGCCTAGATCAAAAAACTAATCTAATTATATAAGCAATTTCTTAAAGTTCAAACCTAAGGGTAATTATTAATTTCTCCAATTTTAATGGCCTTACTGGTATTCAATCAATATAATACGCCTTATATTTAATAACCTATCTTAATATGTCAAAAAAATATTTATAGTACGAGACCATAATATTAATATTAAACGTCGGAAGCCACTGGTTAAGAAACAAGCGGCATCCAACCCTCCACCATATACTTACCTGAGTGTTGCACGATGCCAATACCCCCTAACATTATAATAATTATATAATAATAATATGCATCCATCACTGATCATTAATGCTTGATTAATTTTTCCAATCAACTCACGTGGCAAATTAATTGTCTTATGACTCGTCAAACTTCCACTCTATAGTTATAAAACATTATATAATTTCAGTTGAGATTGAAACTGTTATAATAATACATATTTGTATAAGTAGTGATCTCAATATTGATTTGCTCACCTGAAGCTGACATGATTTTCTTTCTGTCAACACCGTTTGCTTTATTCCCCTCTTCTCCTCTTTTCTTTGCTTCTACCAATTATTTTTTACCCTAATTACTATATGACTAACTATAAAATAAATGGTAAAAGTGAACCACAATAAACTTTATTACTCAATCTTATCCTTAAGTCTAAAACATAATGTTTAGAAAACATTTGTAAAAGACTTCTTGAAAGGACTATAAGAACTTTCTAGAATTGGCTCTAAACATTCCTTGAACATGAAGTTATGGATTCAAGGTTTTAATGTATTTTTGTGGATGATTTATTTATGGTTATAAGTCATTTATAGTAGTTAGAATCATTAGAAAGTGTTAAAACACTTCACTAAGGCTTAATCGGACTAAAATACAAAAACTGGGCGAAAAATGCCGATTTGGAAGCAATTTGGGCGCGCCGCGTAAGACCCATTAGTCTGAGTCTCATGTTTGGCGCACTGAATGCGTGCTACCCCAGATCCTCTGGCGCATATGGGGTGCGCTGCTCCTGAACCTGCCCAGGGACACCTGACGGATTTTCATCTTGTTTTCCTGACCTTAAATCATTTTAATCCAATTTATTTCCTCAAATTCACCTTAGATGTATGCATCCAATTCATATATACAAGAATCTAACCCGAAGAAAAACACTATCTACCTCAATAAATTCATAAACATCAACTTATGTTCAAGAACAAAAGCAATTCAAGAACAACATTCAAAATCCAACCTTTAATGAATAAAATCACGCTGAATCAAATATGTTTGGCACGTGGGTGAACGAACCCAACATTATGGAAGATTCACATACCTTTTTAGGAATCATCCCTGACGAAATCCACATGGTAACTTCGACGATCTTAGTGAATGTTTCCTTTTTTCTTGTTCTCTTCTCTTCTTCTTTCTCCTTAACCCTAGCGTGAAACTTTACAACTTCCAAACTGAATAAATGGAGTCTTGACCTTTATAAACTCCTAAAAATTGATTAAATTAATAAGGTAGTAAACAGAGTAAAATAACATTAAAATATCGGAATTGGACATTCCATTAATCCTATTACTCAACATGCAAAGGGCATAACTCACTCTTCTCAACTCAAAATCGCGAAAACTAGACGGTCTTTGAAAAAATCATACCAAGGGATTTCCTACCATATATGGAAATACTCCTACCTCATCTTAAGCTTGGAGTTAGGGTTGTTTGAAATGACTAAAACTCACTTTTAACTTAAATTTTCAAGATTAACCTATACTTTCCAAAAAAGAGTATTTCTAGATTTTAAACTCCTTTCTAGTCCTTTCTAGCTGCAAGATGGTACATTATATTTACCTTGGGAACATTCGTCCTCGAATGATTGTATTTCTACTAGACTAAGGGTGGTAACATTAAGCTCAAACACCCAACATGCAAATGCAACAATAACATGCTTACTCATAACTTAAAGAGTACTAAGAAGAAAAATTAGTATTTTTGGTCCGCATTTTCTTCGGATTCAAAGGGATGTGGATATCTCTTATTCATCTCCTCTTCATCTTCCCAAGTAGCTTCTTCAACACTTTTGTTCCTCCAAAGGACCTTGACTGATTCTACTTCTTTTGTTTTCAACTTGTGAACTTGGTTATCTAAGAACTCAAACGACAGCTCTTCATAAGATAGATTAGCCTGGATCCCATTATTTTTAGTTGGAATGATCAATGACGGATCTTAATATTTTTACTCCACATCTTGGTGAACTAAATCTTGTCCTATGAAATCTGCTTCACCAACTTCAAAAACCATCCAATAGGAAATTTGCATCTTCTCCCATAAAGAGTTTCATAAGGAGTCATTTTGATGCTAGAGTGGTAACTAGTGTTTTAAGAAACTCAATGAGAGGTAGGTGATCATCCCAAATCCCTTTGAATTCGAATCACGCATGCCATCAACATATCTTTTAATGTCTCAATGGTATGCTCTGCTTGCCGGTTAGTCTGAAGATGAATGGTATAGAGTACTTAAGTTCACCTTTGAGCCCAAACCTTTCTGAAAGTATTCCATGAAGTCCTACCACCTCTTGGATGTACAACATAGCATAATCCTCTGCCGAACGAGTAGTCTTTACGGTAAAAACTGAGCTGATTTTTCCATTATATCGACTATCACAAAAATAGAATCATGTTGCTTGGAAGATGTCACGACTGAAAATGAGTCGTGAGCGAAACCCACACTTAACCTCCTAGGGGGCGAACCAAGGAATCCAAATCCCAACATACAAACTACAAGCATAATGCGGAAGCTCAAAAACTTACTAGATATCTTTTCCCAAAACCTGAAAGTCATTACAACAAGGACATCTAATCTCCAATTACTAAGTCCAAGAGTTTCAAAGACACCAAAGTAAATTATATAAAGTAATTCATGTGCGGAAACTAAGGACATCATGTAATGACTGAGAGAATCCAACCCAAACTCGGATGAATAGCTCACCCTTGAAACTGATATGCCGTGACTTGATAGAGCTTAGTGCGATTCAAAGAAAAACACAAGTAGAGCTCAGTACGAGGCAACATGTGCTGAGTAAGTATCAGCGGACAACTCAAAATAATGATTAATATACACTGAATAATAGTATAAAATAAATTATAGTACTTTATAGGTGAAAAACAACAAACAACATGAATAAGTGACAACAGAAGCAAGTAAGTAATTAATCACAATATCAAGCACACACGAGGACAAATATCTCCACACCGTGTTTGTTGGGAAATTGGTTCTTAGAGATTGAGTACTTAAAATTAGTTCAATATCCTTTTCCTATAATATTTTTGTGTCAGAACGTGAAACTCCGATCCAATTATACCGTGTCAGAACGTGACACTCCGATCCAAGAATATCGTGTCGAAACGTGACACTCAAATCAAATTATAGTGTGTTGGAACGTTACACTCCGATCCAATTATACTGTTTCAGAACAGGACACTCCGATCCAAGAATATTGTGTCGTAACGTGACACTCCGATCCAATAATATCTGTAATGACCCGAATCTGAAAGGTCATTTTTGATAATTTTGAATAGTTATTTAACAATAGTTAATTAATTTGTGGATAATTTGTTTATTGTTAATAATAATGGGTCAAGTCTGAAATATTAAAGTAGGTTAAAAAGAATTACTACTATTAATAGATAATTAATTTAGAAAAGAAATAAAGAGAAGGAAGAAAACTAACCTGTGCATCGGCGGCACAAAATGAAAAACATCAATTCGTCAAGTAATCTCTCAAACCTCTGTATTGTTGTATGCATATATAATGATAAGATATCATATTATTATTATATTATTATTAGTATAGTCAATTATTAAAGGAGAAAAAAAAATGATTAGCAACAAGTGGGTTTAAAGTTTGAGGAATTGAAAATATATTATTGTATGGCCCTTTTTATTTAGGGAGAAAAAGGGGTGATGGCCAATCATTGTGTAATGATTTGTATTATTAGTCAATAATAATTAAATTGGTAAATACAAACCTAGGGTGCTTCAACGTAAGGTTTGAAAATGGTAAGTGTTTTCTCGTTGTTTCTTTAGATTTTTATTATTCTTATATTATTATTCAAGTTTTGATAGAGTGGTAATGTAATTAAGTTTTTGGTGTATGATATTATGTGAATATCTTTAGATTTATGATATTGAAAAGAAATGGAGACTTAATCCTAGGCTTGAAACATAGGAACTTCACCATAGATGTGAGTGAGTTTTTGTTTCTAGGCTAGACATATTATTATATGGACATTGCTGGGTTAGGAATATTACAGTGATTAATTGCTTGAATAGATTTCATTGATTTGGAAGCTCAACGAAAAGTGAAAGACTCAAGTTTCAGAGTGAATTTTTGATTGATTGAGGCAAGTGGATTTCTAAACTCTTGTTAAGTGTATGAAATGCATGTATGTCCTTGTGGTATATGTTTGGGAGTAACGGGATTGGTGATGGGTTGACTTGTCCACATTGATTAATTCTAATGATGAAAAGAATGGGGATAATAAAAGGCAATGTGATTAATTGTTTATCTGTGTTGTGTTGAGAAAGGGTTGAAGGCTTGTTGAATCATTGTTGATGTAACATCATGTTTGTGTGGTTGTGAACTGTGTGATGTTATGAAACTGGTCATCTCCTCATTATATGTGTGAACTTGTCATCTGCATTATTCTAAGGCATTGGTTGTGACAAGTGTTATGTGCATTGAGAAAGATGGGTACTTAAGAGGATGTACCATTTCGAGGGACGTATCGCGCGCCGCGATGGATACTATATTTCGAGGGACGTATCGCACGCCGCGATGGTTACTATTATCGAGGGTCGTGTCGTGCACCGCGACAGATGCATGGACAGATATGTCCCCCATGGGTCCCAGAGTGAGAGACAGCGGGTGTGTATCACTAGGTGAGACATGCATCATTATACTTGATATTGCATTTCACATACTTATCATTAGTGAACTTGATATCGTATTTTGCTGATCTTCTGATTGCCTTTCTGTGGAACTTGTGATTGATTAATATTGAGCTTGTTATTGCGGATATATAATTTGTTGAAGTATTGTTGTTGAGGATATGTAATTTGTTGAAGTGTTGTTGTTGAGGATATGTAATTTGTGTAAGTGTTGTTGTTGAGCTACATGCTATGTAAACTGTGAGCTGTTAGGTTGGGTTGATTTTAACGCAGGTTGTAGTTGCGGAGTTTTGGTTGGGGGTGGTAGGAGTACCCGTGTTTTATCCCCTTAGCTTGTGTTTAGACGTTTTACTTGCTGGGTACCGTGTGGTTTGGTACTCAACCCTGGCTACTACAAATTTTTTTGTAGGTTACTAGCCTGGACTTTGTGATATTTCTCTTCTCCTTGTCTGAGGTTTCTTGGAGATTTGTCAGGTAGCTGTTTCCATCGCAGCAGACTTTCTTCTCCTTAATTATGATCTTGTTCTATTCTAGAAACAAGTTCATTTGAGACTTGAGTTTTTCTTTTGAATCAATTGTAATACTTTAGAGGTTTGTACACGTGACTACCAGGTTTTGGGGGTTTTATTAAGTTACTTATATTTTATTTCTGCACTTTATTATAATGGTTGAGTTTTATGCTAACTTGTCTTGGTGGGATAAGACGAGTGCCATTATGTCCATTTTTGGGTCGTGACAAAAATGGTATCATAGCCCCAGGTTCATAGGTCTCATGTGTGGACAAGTCGAGTCTAAATAGAGTCTCGATGATCGGTACGGAGACGTGTGTACCTATCTTCGAGAGGCTATAGTGACTTTTAGGAAATATCTTCACTTCTTGGATCTCTATTGTGCGTACTTGGTTCCATTTTGATTCTTAGCGCTTCACTCCATTCGCTCTCGTTTATGTGATGACTCGTGCGTAGTTTCTTTTGTGAATCATCGGCATGTCGTGTATTGGTTTGATGTTAGATCTGGTATTAAGGTGGTAATGATATACTTATGAAACACATGCGTGATCATATTTGAAAGAGTTGAGTAAAGTTAGTTATCATTGTAAAATAATAATAATATATATATATAGTACTTATCTGGTATAAGTAAAATATGGAGTGGTTCGACAATTAGAAGTAAAATGTTTGAAGAATTAACTAGATAATAAATAGTGTAACCTTGAAAAATACAATTGATATAGTTGTCATACCATTAATGAGTTGCTTAGCAAATGATGTTGCACCAATTCAGGTCAGAATCCCTTATGTGGTTTCACAGATTGAGTGTATACCAAAGAAGGTCATGATACGACTATTACAATGGTACTGATGGGTACTTGGTTAGAATTATGGAGTGTGTTACTTTTGATATTGACCTTGCTTACGAAAGAATACATATAGCTTGGGTTAGATACAAAACTAATCTGGTAATATTTTGCAGCTATTTCATGGATAAAGTGTGTGACCTATTTGGAAATGATCTTCTCAATAGATATGATATGTTCTGGTGGTGGATGTAACGAATTTTCATGATGTGTTACTAGTGGTACATGAAGACGGACATGTCGATTGTTAAGTGCAAATACTAACTACTTTAGGAGTTATCTATTGTATTACATGCTCATATGATAAGATTTGGTGTTGAATTCATATTCGAGATACCAACTACCTTCTTAGTACGAGTGGATGTGTTAAGCATTATTTATAAGGAAGCTTTTAGTGGTGGATCTTTTGTATGATATTGATATGTTCAGGTTGTGAAATGTATTTTGTAGATTGTAAATGAGTGTTGATTTCATCTTAAATTCCGTGGAAGTGGAAATATGGATGATAAACTTACAAGTAAAGGAAATCTCAAAAAGTATACTTGTGTGAATATAATTGAGAATTTTAGTAAGAAAGTGCATATAAATTGAGTAAGTATCTTGGATCGTTGGCATAGCTAGGTTTATATTGTCATGTTAATGGCGAGGCTAAATTCGTAGTTAGGGAAATGACGAACTAAGCATGATGATTATAAGATTTCATGACGCATTATGATTGAAATGCAACTATATGATACGGGTGTTGGTTAAAACGATTTTTTTATGGTAATGATGAATTTTGAGTATCTAAGGTTATGGATGTTTCTATTTCATAAGTAGTGTGGTTTTATGGTAATTTTTATAAGGAGTTGGGATGTGATAGAATAAAATTGAAAGGAGCTAGAGCCATAATGGAAAGAATTAGTGGTAAATAGTTTAACTTTCAGAGCGAGGATAAAACTAAGCTATTTTACTTTGTTTGCAAGGGTTGAGGATGTATCTTCAGAGGAATTTGAAGAATTGGGTTCAGAGACAAGTGATTTTACCTGTTTCTTCCAGATTATGATATAATATAGTGCCACAAGATCAATAGATTGATTTAAAAAAAAAACTATTGGACAAAACTTGAGAAAGGAGTGTACGGACGTTCAACTCGAGTATGATGATTAGTTCGTTTGTGGTTTTGAGTTGGTAAGGAGTATGATAAGATTTTTAGAAGAAAAGATACGGTAGGGTCAATGAAGAGGTGATCAAAGATAAGCTAAAATACGTTAAGATAATGGGATTGTGTTACATGGTTGGGATCAAAACTTCAAGTTTACATGGTGAATTTAGATTTATGATAGTGTATCTTTTCAAGGTATGAATTGGTAAGGTAAGGAATGATCGATCACATTGAGTATGAAGCATTTAGAAGGACTTAAAATTTCAGTAGTACATTTGGTTACTTTTGATTGTTATACCTAAGGTTTCCCATATTGTTGGCCAAAAAAAAAATATAAAACTGGAAGTGAGTTAGCAAAAAGGAGAAAAAATTATGGTGTATTGAAGAGTTAAAGTTATTTGAAATTTCCATCGTGGAAAGATTTTAAGAAAGGCAAAGGAACAATAAGACCTCTCGTACAAACATTGGATTCGGAGGTGATGGTTGTAGTGATTTTTCCTTTGAGTTTAGATATGACTATGAGATGTGAATTAGTTCGGCACCTACTTACTGTGGGTTTATTATTAACTTTTCCTAATATTAAGTTTTGGTTGGGTTAAAATAAATGACGTATGGAAGATTATACATGGTTATGTCGAGCTAGATTGTTCAGAATGTGACTAAGTAACAAATGGATGTTAAATAGTGTGGACCTACAGTTTTACATGGTTGATGAGGAATGGAGGGGATTAAAAGTATTTTGTTGACGAGACAAAATAGATTGTTATAATGTGTTACATAGGCATTTTATGGTGAGTAGAGGTTATGAGACTATAGTATACATAAATATTGGAGTGATCAAGGGTTTCTTTGAGTTATTGCATGAGGTAAATGATGGTACAGATGGTGGTTGAAAATGGTATGTGAAAGTTTAGGTGAAGTTGACATTAAGTGTGACTTAGTTATTTTACCCCGAAGGAGAAATATAGATTTGAAATTAGTGTTATCGGTCTTGGGTGTGACTTATATCTATCATGGGACGCTTAAATGGAAAGATAAGAAACCATAGTTCAAAGTCTTGGAGACTACAATGTGCTTGCTAACAAGAATGTGATACTACTGACAGTGTGAAAGTAAGGTAAATGGTTGGTGTGGTTATGATATTTGTTAATATTAGAAGTGTTGTCTTTGATGGAGTACTGTGAGAAGTATGCGGGGTTTCGCAAATCTAGCATGTGTAAAATTGTACTGGAGATCAGACTGGTTGATTTTGGGTAGAAAAAAAATTAATTAAATAAAAAAAATAAATTGAGGGATGTAGTCAGATGAATGGAAATATTGATATGGAAATTATGGAGAAAGTATCGAGTGTGATTCGACCTTGATTCCGTATATTCTTAAGATTGATCACCTACTTCGTTTTGGACATGATTTGGAGTATGATTCATTGCATATGCCTACGTTTTTTTTACATCTATGGGTGAATTCCTAGTGGTGGATCGGATGTACCGATCCTCTTATGTCCTCTTGATAGAGTAGGAACCTTTGACAGACTTGGTCATTTCATTTATGATTAATTTGGCGTTGTTGAAATAGTTAAAGTATCTTCATATGTCTACAGATACAACCTTGTTTACGAGAACTTACAGAAGAGCTTCCGTGAATAGTTACAGTTATTTGATAGTGTTGTTAGAGATTCTATACGCATGAGTTTATCATTTGCTAGGTGTTTACGGGATAATTTTCTTCTTTGGGTTAGGTAAGTTTGATTTTTCCTCAATAGGTACCCGATGCTAAAGATTACATTTTTATAACTTAGGCTCGTGAAAAGATTGTGTTGTGAAAAGGGAATCATGATAAAATATGTGATGGTATGTGCATTATGAGTGTGTGGTCACTGATTCAAGCTCACTTCTAGTTGTATCCATTATTTATTCAAAAGGATATCTTAGTTTTGGAACAAAAGATTCATCATAATAGTTGTGTTAAGGTCAAATGAGGTTGAGTTGAGATGGAGTCCATGGGGTAGTCCGTGGCTTGAAAAACACTCCCAATTTGTAGATATTCCAAAGTTTGATTCGAAATTTTATTTATCATTAGTTGACCTTGATGGAATGGACTTAAGGAGAAGTCACTCAAAGATGAACACCGACTAATAGGTCATACTGAGATTTTTGATAACATAAATTATTTTTCCTTCTTCTTCTTTATGTTCGAGGACGAACATGATTTTTAGTGGTGGATAATGTAATGACCCGGATCCGAAAGGTCATTTTTGATAATTTTGAATAGTCATTTAACAATAGTAAATTAATTTGTGGATAATTTGTTTACTCTTAATAATAATGGGTCAAGTCTGAAATATTAAAATACGTTAAAAAGAATTACTACTATTAATAGATAATTAATTTAGAAAAGAAATAAAGAGAAGGAAGAAAACTAACCTGTGCATCGGCGGCACAAAACGAAAAACATAAATTCGTCAGGTAATCTCTCAAACCTCTGTATTGTTGTTTGCATATATAATGATAAGATATCATATTATTATTGTATTATTATTAGAATAGTCAATTATTAAAGGAGAAAAAAAATGATTAACAACAAGTGGGTTTAAAGTTTGAGGAATTGAAAATATATTACTATATGGCCCTTTTTATTTAGGGAGAAAAAGGGGTAGTGGCCAATCATTGTGTAATGATTTGTATTATTAGTCAATAATAATTAAATTGGTAAATACAAACCTAGGGTGCTTCAACGTAAGGTTTGAAAATGGTAAGTGCTTTCTCGTTGTTTCTTTAGATTTTTATTATTATTATATTATTATTCAAGTTCTGATAGAGTGGTAATGTAATTAAGTTTTTGGTGTATGATATTATGTGAATATCTTTAGATTTATGATATTGAAAAGAAATGGAGACTTAATCCTAGGCTTGAAACATAGGAACTTCACCATAGATGTGAGTGAGTTTTTGTTTCTAGGCTAGACATATTATAATATGGACATTGCTGGGTTAGGAATCTTACAGTGATTAATTGCTTGAATAGATTGCATTGATTTGGAAGCTAAACGAAAAGTGAAAGACTCAAGTTTCAGAGTGAATTTTTGATTGATTGAGGCAAGTGGATTTCTAAACTCTTGTTAAGTGTATGAAATGCGTGTATGTCCTTGTGGTATATGTTTGGGAGTAACGGGATTGGTGATGGGTTGACTTGTCCACATTGATTAATTCTAATGATGAAAAGAATGGGGATAACAAAAGGCAATGTGATTAATTGTTTATCTGTGTTGTGTTGAGAAAGGGTTGAAGGCTTGTTGAATCATTGTTTATGTAACTTCATGTTTGTGTGGTTGTGAACTGTGCGATGTTATGAAAATGGTCATCTCCTCATTATATGTGTGAACTTGTCATCTGCATTATTCTGAGGCATTGGTTGTGACAAGTGTTATGTGCATTGAGAAAGAATGGGTACTTAAGAGGATGTACCATTTCGAGGGACGTATCGCGCGCCGCGATGGATACTATATTTCGAGGGACGTATTGCGCGCCGCGATGGTTACTATTATCGAGGGTCCTGTCATGTACCGCAACAGATGCATGGACAGATATGTCCCCCATGGGTCCCGGACTAAGAGACAGCTGGTGTGTATCACTAGGTCAGACATGCATCATTATACTTGACATTGCATTCCATTGCATTGCACATACTTATCATTTGTGAACTTGATATCTTATTTTGCTGATCTTCTGATTGCCTTTCTGCGGAACCTGTGATTGCTTAATATTGAGCTTGTTATTGCGGATATGTAATTTGTTGAAGTGTTGTTGTTGAGGATATGTAATTTGTTGAAGTGTTGTTGTTGAGGATATGTAATTTGTCTAAGTGTTGTTGTTGAGCTACATGCTATGTAAACTGTGAGCTGTTAGGTTGGGTTGATTTTAATGCAGGTTGTAGTTGCGGAGTTTTGGTTGGGGGTGGTAGGAGTACCCGTATTTTATCCCCTTAGCTTGTGTTTAGACGTTTTACTTGCTGGGTACCGTGTGGTTTGGTACTCAACCCTTGCTACTACAAATTTTTTTGTAGGTTACTAGCCCGGACTTTGTGATATTTACCTTCTCCTTGTCTGAGGTTTCTTGGAGATTTGTCAGGTAGCTGTTTCCATCGCAGCAGACTTTCTTCTCCTTAATTATGATCTTGTTCTATTCTAGAAACAAGTTCATTTGAGACTTGAGTTTTTCTTTTGAATCAATTGTAATACTTTAGAGGTTTGTACACGTGACTACCAGGTTTTGGGGGGTTTTATTAAGTTACTTATATTTTATTTCTGCACTTTATTATAATGGTTGAGTTTTATGCTAACTTGTCTTGGTGGGATAAGACGAGTGCCATCAAGCCCATTTTTGGGTCGTGACAATATCAATAATTTATCATTTATTATCATCACTTTCAATTCATTGATAATATTTGATAAAAAGCCTTTTCATTAAAGGCATCACTTCGATAAAAAGGGTTCAAGAATATAAATTCCATGATCTCAGGATTTCAGACCAATCTTAAAACACACTACCAAGCAACACAACCACACAACCAAGTACATAGAAAACTTCACAATATCATTAAAGGCATATTAATCACTATATAGAGTTTACTATCAAATAGCATAAATCATAACCTACCTCCACCGAAGAACCGAAGTCAAGCAACTACTTCTTCAATGCTTTTCCTTTCCTCAATGCTTTGAACCTTTCAATCTCGACAATTATATCGTCCCTTTACATTGTTCCACCTTTTCGTTGTTCTCCTTTTCCATTTTTTTCTTTGTTTAGCAAACTATTTCTTTGCCCTAATTATAATAAATAACCAATTATAAGAAATGGTAAAAATGATGCATTTTAAATTTTAATGTTATCTTCTTCAACCACCAATTAAATAATTTATTAAAATTAACCCATTAATTCTATAATTGTAACTACGAATAATCCAAAACACCCATTTAAATTCTATCGAAAGCATCTTTTATGTAATTAAAGTTCTAGTACCCCAAAACAATCAAATGTGTCGTTACATTAGATACCAATTTACACATCTTTCGTCCTCGAATGACCAAAGGAAGGTGAGGGTAAGAAAGGATAGTTGTCTCAACAACTCTTTCAAAATCTTAGTACCCAAGGCCTCATATCAAAAGGGTCAACCTAACCAACTGGATATCTACACCTCCTCCCACACAATGTCTCAAATGAGGCCATCTCAATACTCTACTGAGAATCGTTGTCATATGTCAACACATTTAAAAACAAAATTATTTTCAATAACCAGCAAAATGGATCGTATTCACATCCTCAACATGTTCTCAAGGACCTTGGCATAACTGTTTGATGAAATCCTTTCTCACATAACCATGACAAAGTCTCAAAACTAATACAATCTATCAATATTGTCTTCTTAAACAAAAACTTTCAACGAGCTTAAGTTATAACAATTTAATATTTAGACATCACCAAACTTATATACCCCAAAGGAAATAATGATAATCAAGTAACCACCCATCGAGCGGTACACCCAACCATACATAACCTCTAACAACAATGTCAAAATGTTAGATTAGTAGTTATTATAACCAAACCTTAAGAATGTCAAAAATACAACGGTCCTTACATTCGATTACACATAACCAAAACATAATAGCGATGATAAGATAAATCTTAAGTCTGTCGAAAAACTATAAATTTCCATGGTAGCTCTCTTATAAATTCTCATAAGCAAACTGGTAAATGTAGAACCACTCAAATACTTTAACCACTCAAATACAACACTAAATATGTCATATCGAAAATAACCAAGGTGGAATAACTCTAATAAATCCTTCCATAGTGTCTATATCAAACATTTGCATTTAACTAACTCTATCTTTTTTATTTTCTAGCTACCCACAATAATTAATTTACTCCCTATAAGAATCGCAGATATACTTGATTTATAGAATTCCACATTCACTTAAATTAACACTATTAATAAAAAAAAACATTAAAACTGCATAGATCGTCTACCTTACTCCTAAGTCATCTTTAGTATTAAGTATTCTTATAAAATACATGTTCAAACTCTGTCTATCTCTCTTCCTAGTTAAGCGTTTCATACAAAAATATGAGTTCCCAAACAAGGCCAATATCATTAATTTTGAATTTGATAATACCTTTTCATCGAGATAAAGTTATTATCATCCCAAGGGTTTATACAAGAGGTCTTATTCTTTAACTTTTTTTCTCTTCTAACTCTTCCCATGGTGTAAAGTTCTAAATATCTCAACCGTTCAACATATCATACTCTCGCTCCTTTTAACAGACTCGCTTACCCTATTATTCTTTGGTAAAAAAAAATCCTTGACATTTTTACCTTAGTATTTAATCAAAACATTACGGAAAGCCCTTTAGCAATAAAAAGTAACCAAATTTTCTATTCAAATTATACATAAGTCCTTCCAAATGCTCCATACTAAATGTGATCAATCAATTCTTACCTTGCCAGTCCATACGTTGATAAACATACCACGACTAATGTAGACTTATAACAAAAAAACTCAAATTGTAAATGTATAACTCCATCTTCTTTTTAATCAACATAGCTCATACCTTGAAGGGTTTTATGAAGTTATGTATCTTAGCTTATCATTGATCACCTCTTCATCGATCTTATCATACCATTCACTAAAAATCCAAATGTAGTCATTAACAAACTAAAAACCACAAGATAACTTATTATCACACTCGATCTAAATATTTACACATTCCTTTTTTAAGTCATATTCTAATTTTTTTATCAATATTATAAACCTGTGACACTATTACAGTAGCCATTGTATAATATATGAAACTGCACGTCTTTGAACTCAATTCTCAACCTACTTAAGATACCTCTTTAGCCCTTGCAATCAGAAAAATATTATTGCCCTCACCTCTATTTGAGGGCTACACTCATCCCGCAGGTACCAAAGGTAGACTACCTATACACAGTGTCTTTCAACCTAAGAATCTACTACTATATTCACTTTGTCAAAACGATAAACAATAGTCATTCCATCATCCTTGAGAACTCTAATTATCTCCATTGTCTTAAATTTAGATTCCTCTTATTAAATATTATACTAAACACCTCATAATACACACTATAAATACAATGCCTCTACAATTTTAATGCAAGGACTACCCAAATTTAGCTGCTTTTCAGGACTTAAAAAATGATCTTGCGTACATTCGAATCCAATCTCCACCATTCAAAACAATAACAAAAATGTCAGGAGTACATATTTCAAATTTTAGCCCGATCCAACGATTAGTTAATTGAGAAACATGATCTGAAGGTTGCTGGTCGGAAAAAAGGTATGCAGCAAAATGAATCTTTTTCTTCTCTCTTCTCTCTTTTCTCTTACTGAAAGCTCTCAAAACCTCTCTTATGTCCTAATGTCTTTCAAGGAAAATACAAATGAGTAGTACAATTTTCTCAAGACCATCCTCTATTTATACAGTTGTGCTTTTCCTTACAAAGTTAAAATCAACGACAAATAGGATTACAGTTCTAAACCTTTCCTAATAGAATTGGAAACCAAATAAAAAGAATAATTTCAATCCTTTTTCAAGTAGGATTAGGCCTAGTGTCCGATTCTTAAGAAAACACCTAATTCGATAGCATAACGGATGAAACACTTTCAAGACTTTGTTGCCACTAAAACTGATTCTAAATGAGAATTTTCAAGACTAGTACAACAAACATAATTCATGTAGGTCATATATAACTTTCTCTTTTTACCATCATTCTTAGCTATACATTTTCATCATCAAGAAGTGAACCTCTTCCTCAGCGTGACACTTTAAGCTCATGTATACCAATAAAATTTAAGGGACTAACTAAATCTTATAAGCATTTTGTTTCTAAAATCATCAATTTAGTTCACCCAAGTACACTCAATAGGACTTTATTTCCATATAAGTTTGTCATCCTAGTATCAATCTACCTTTTGAAGCTGAAGATAAAATTGTCAGTCTTCATTCAGAACCCTCAAGATACATTTAAAAACCTCAATTACTAGCATTGTACCAAGGATACACCGCCAACATATTTCTTAAAACTAATGCAATCCAAGTGCATGTAGAAATAAACTAGTTGGTTCTCAAATATGAAAGCAACACTGAATCACATTATCTAAACATATCATACCACTAAATACTTCTTAAGTAGTTAGTATTCACACTTGACAATCAATTTATTGGTTTCTACGTAACAATAGTACCGTAGAATGAAAGTCCGTTAGATACCTCACTAGAACACATCATACCTATCGGTAAGATCGTACCCCAATAGCCCACATATTTCTACCCATTGAATAATTGCAATACATTATCAAATATGTTCTTTCTCTAGCCCAAACAATTTTCTTTACTTCTTAGACCAATTCAATAGAAAAATAACACACTCCCTAACTTTTACCAAGTAATCATTGATATAAGGGTGGAAGTAGTATCATGACCCTTTTTTTATATACACTTAATCTATAAAATCGTAGTAGAAATTCTGCCCTCAATTTACTCAATGAAATTTCATTTTCACTAAGCAACCCATATATCTTATAAGAACTTTATCATATTTTCCAAAGTAATGATATTCATTATCTAGCCGTCCCTTACGAACTTTTTCAATGTTGTCACCTTGACAAAGTCATCTTGCATCACCTCGTCTACCTTATATCCATTAAGATCCATAGAATATATTTCTCCATGAAAAAACAAAAAATGCTACACAAGTCATAGATAGTGTCATTACCGGCAAGACTCAACATGAGACTGCCACCACATTTTTGCAGCATCCCAAAATTAGTAAGTCAGAAACTCAATGTGCCATCACTCTACCATATCCATTTTATAAAACAACTCACATAACAAACAATAAGGAAATCATAAGCATCTTCATATTCAGTACCCATGAAGAATAGGAATTTCAACTTTAAGAACATAATAAAAAGATCATACTAGGCACTAGAAATTACATATCTATAGTGAATCGTGGAAAAATTTCTATTTTTACGAATGCATACTCTCTTGCTGGTGTTGGTGTTTCCAATTCTACTACTCTAATACTAATCATATGTGAAATAGAGTGAACAAGGTTAGATACCAATTTGTATCACCTAGATACCAATTGGAAAGTAGCAGAACAAAAGAAAGGAGGAATGAAGTTTTCTTAAAGTCTTATACCCTTTTGAAAGAAAAGTAAAGGTGTCCCCATACCGTTTCGCAACACTCTACTAGACATGTCCTTGTGTGATGAGATCAATGAACCTAATGCTCTGATACCAAGTTTGTCAAGACCCAAAATGAGTCGTGAGCAGCACCCACACTTAATCTCCTAGGTGGGCGAATCAAGGAATCCAAATCCCAACATACAAACTACAAGCATAATACGGAAGCTCAAAAAGTTACTAAATATATTTTTCCAAAACCTGAAAGTCATCACAACAAGGACATCTAATCTCCAATTTCTAAGTCTAAGAGTATCAAAGACACCAAAATAAATGAAAAATATAGTAATTCAGATCAGAAAACTAAGAACATTAGGTAATGACTGAGAGAATCCAACCCAAACTCGAATGAATAGCTCATCCTTGAACCTGATATGCCTATACTTGATAGAGCTGAGGGGGATTGAAATTTATCGGTACACTTGTTGCACTCCATATATGAAAAACAAAGAAAACTAAAAGTAGGGCTCAGTATGTGGCAACATGTATAGAGTAAGTATCATCGGCAACCTAAAAATAGTAACTAATATACACTGAATAATAGTATAAAATCAAGTATAGTACTTAATAGGTGAAAAAAACCAATCAACATGACTAAGTGACAACTGAAGGAAGTACGTAATTAATCACAATATCAAGCACACACAAGGACTCATTCCTCAAAACCACGTTTTTTAGGAAATTGACTCTTTGATATTGAGTTCACTAAATTAGTTCAATATCCTTTTCCTTTAATGTTTCTGTGTCGGAACGTGACACTCCAATCCAATTATATCTTGTCGGAACGTGACACTCCATCCAATAATACCGTGTCAAAAATTGACACTCCGATCCAATTATACCATGTCGAAATGTGATACTCCAATTATATTATACCATGTCAGAACGTGTAACGACCTGTTTAGTCGTTTTGAGCAGTAGAGTATTTTTTGGTAATAATTGCCTGAGTCGACGGATCCCACGAGGGACCGTCAAGGGCACGACGGACCGTCGAGGTATCTCGTACCAAAACACTTATAATTCTGAAATTTGGGTACTGAGATCGACTCTCTGAACTTTGCGATGCAATGGCAGGACGGACCGTCGTAGGCACGACGGACCGTCACAAGGTCTTAAATAAAAAGTGAATCTCTGAACTCTGTGACGACTCAGCAAGGCGGATCGTCGCAGGCACGACGGCCCGTTACAGGCTACGTAACCCTGACTGGGTCAGATTTCTGTTAAATGTTTTAAGGGGCGTTTTGGACTATTCCTGCTTATAATTATAAACTTAGTGGGTAATACTAATAATTCAATTACTTGGGGGTTAAAGGAGATAACCTTGAATTAATTAGTGGGTTACTTTTGTCATCTTTTATACTTAATTATATGCTAATTAGGGTAAAAGAAAAAGGGTTTGAATAAGAAAAATAGAAAGAACAGAGAGAGGGAAGAACGATCGATCAAGAGGAGAGAACGAAGAGGAAGGCAAAGAATTGAAAAGTAGATTCTTGATCACGAATTCTTCGGTGGAGGTAGGTTATGGTTTATGCTATTCGTAGTAAACTCTTAACAGCGAATGATATGTATTGGGTAGTGTTGTAAACCCTTCTATATGCTTAATTGTATGCTTGCATGAATGTGATTATATAATTGTGATAAAATAAGCATGATGAATCTATTGAATCCTAAATTTTGAAAAACCCTAGTATACTTTGTTAATGATGATGCCTTGGTATAAAAGAAGGCTTGATGAACGAAAGTAGTGAGATTAGGGGATAGGAGTGTCACGTTTCGACACCAGGCTAGTATATGGATCGGGTGCCACGTTCCGGTACCAGGATAGTATGATAAGGATCGGGTGTCACGTTTCGGCACCAGGATAGTATGATGAGGATCGGAGTGTCACGTTCCGACACCAGGATAGTATATGGATGGGGTGCCACGTTCCGGTACCAGGATAGTATGATGAGGATCGGGTGTCACGTTCCGGCACCAGGATAGTATGATGAGGATCGGAGTGTCACGTTCCGACACCAGGATAGTATATAGATCGGGTGCCACGTTTCGGTACCAGGATAGTATATGAGGATCGGAGTGTCACCTTCCGGCACCAGAGAAATAAAGATAATGAATCTTGAAAGATGTTAATATACTCAATTTAATGAACCTAATTCCCAAATGAGTATGATGGGAAGGCGTGAGTCCTCATTGATGTGCTTGGTGTTGTGACCAAGGGTTATGGTAATTGTAAATGCCGCATATTGAGTATTGTAGTTGATTTTATGATATTATCTGATATATATTGTTTTCGATTTTGAGTTGGCCGATGATGTCTACTCAGTACTTGTGTTTGTACTGACCCCTACTTGTATGTTTCTTTCATTGTTATTTGTGGAGTACAGCGAACGTACCGTCGTCTTCAACTCAACCGCAACTCTAGCCAATCTTCATTACACCGGATTTCAGGGTGAGCTAACGCTTCTAGCTTGGACTGGATCTTCTTCTTCATGTCTTGATGCCTTGAAGTTCCGGCATGGACTAGCTTTTTATTTATTCTAGCTTTCTAGATACTCTTAGAATTAGTAATTTGAGGATAGATGTTCTTGTGATGATGACTTCCAGATTTTGGGGATAATAATAGGTGTTTGAGTTTTTAGAAGTTATTTAATCGATTTTCATTAATGAGTTTAGGTCTTCCGCATTATATTATGTTATTTATGTTTGAAATGTTGGGGTTCAGATTGGTTGGTTCGCTCACATAGTAGGGAAAGTGTGGGTGCTACTCGCGGCTCGTTTTGGGTAGTGACAAACTTGGTATCAGATAATTAGGTTCGTTGGTCTCATCACACAAGAACGAGTCTAGTAGATTCTTATGGAACGGTAGGGGGACGCCTTTACTTTTCTTTGAGAGGCTATAAGACTTTAGGAAAATTCCATTCTTTCTTTCTTTCGTGCTATTACTTGGATCCAATTGGTATCTAGGTGATACAAATTGGTATCTGATCATCTTCACTCTATTTCACAAATGGTTAGAACTAGAGCAACAACTACGCCAACACCAGCACCGGCAGGAACGGGTGCGTCTGAGCCAGCCACTGGGGCTGTAGCTCGAAGAGGAGCACTGACAAGGGGTCGTGGTAGAGGTCGTGGGAGGACGTTCTCTAGAGGAAGAGGACAAACACCTGTCCCATCTAGTACTAGCGCGGTGACTCCTCCACCGACTGAGGAAGTAGTAAGAGAGGGTAAGGAAGGGGAAAATGAGCAAGTGCAGAATGAGGAATTACCACCCCAACCTACCCTAGAGATGATCAATCAGGTTCTTCCCTATCTTAGCGGATTATCTGATCAAGGCCAGACACCTCCAGTGTTTTCTGCATTAGCACCCCAGGTTCCGGAGGTACAACCTGCAGCTACTATGTCTCCCCGCATGGATGCTTCATTGGAAATAGGCACGTTTCCTCGTTTGACTAGAGGGCTTATAATGACAAGCGATCAGCATGAACTTTTCAGTAAGTTCTTGAAATTGAAACCTCCAGTCTTCAAGGGTGCTGAATCTGAGGATGCCTACGATTTTCTGGTTGATTGTCATGAGTTACTACATAAAATGGCCATAGTGGAATGATTTGGCATTGATTTTGTAACCTATCAGTTTCAGGGAAATGCCAAAATGTGGTGGCGGTCACATGTTGAGTGTCAACCCGCACAGGCACCACCTATGACTTGGGCATCGTTCTCTAGCTTATTTATGGAGAAGTATATCCCCCGGACCTTGAGGGATAGGAGGAGAGATGAGTTCTTGAGCCTAGAGCAAGGCAAGATGTCGGTGACCGCGTATGAGGCTAAGTTCCGTGCATTATCCAGGTATGCCACCCAACTTTGCTTCAGTCCACAAGAGTGGATTCGCCGTTTTGTGAAGGGGTTGAGGTCATATTTGCGGATTTCAGCCTTACAGGTAGCGGCTACAGCAAAATCCTTTCACGAAGTGGTAGACTTCGTGATAGAAGTGGAGGGAGTGAAGCCAGATGACTTCACCATGGCATCGACATCTAAAAGGTTTCATAAGGGAGGTGAGTTTAATGGTTCTTACCCCAGAGGGCAGGGTTCAGGAGGTTATCCAGCCCGACCTATTTAGTCTTCACTGCAGACTGTAGTTGGGGGTCCACCGCAGACCGGTCAACACTTCTCTGAGTTTGGAGGTTATCCCCAGACTTCGTCATTCTCACAGAGATCTATGTTTGAATCCAGAGAGTGTTATGGATGTGGGGAGACTGGACACATTAAGAGGTATTGTCCAAAACAGAGTCACAGACCTCAAATAGTCAGAGGTGGAGGTGGTCATGGAAGAGGCTGTCATTCTGGAGGGCGTGGTGGCCGAGGCAACGGTGGTCACCAAAACAGCTGGGGTGACGGACAAATGGGAACTGCTGCAGCGCAACCTGGTAGAGGCAACGGGCAGACAGGTGATAGGGCCCATTGTTACGCTTTCCCTGGGCAGTCGGAAGCGGAGGCATCAGATGCTGTTATCACAGGTAATCTTTTGGTTTGTGATTGCATGGCTTCCGTATTATTTGATCCTGGATCCACATTTTCATATGTATCTTCTTCATTTTCTACTGGTCTTAATTTACATTGTGAATTGCTTGACATGCCTATTCGTGTTTCTACTCCGGTGGGTGAGTCTGTGATAGTTGAAAAGGTGTATAGGTCTTGTCTTGTAACGTTTGTGGGAAGCAATACTCATGTAGACTTGGTTATCTTAGAAATTGTTGACTTCGATGTAATTCCGGGTATGACTTGGCTTTCTCCAAACTTCGCATTCTTAGATTGCAATGCCAAAACTGTGACATTGGCCAAGCCTGAGACAGATCCGTTAGTGTGGGAGGGTGACTACACTTCCCCTCTAGTTCGTATCATCTCCTTCATTCGTGCTAAGAGAATGGTTAGAAAGGGTTGTTTAGCTTTCTTGGCACACCTCAGGGATGATACTACCCAAGTACCCTCCATTGAGTCGGTTCCGGTAGTCCGTGAGTTTCTGGATGTGTTTCCTGCAGACCTTCCTGGTATGCCACCAGATAGAGATATTGATTTTTGCATTGATCTGGAACCGTGTACTCGCCCCATTTCCATACCTCCTTATAGAATGGCTCCAGCGGAGTTAAGGGAGTTAAAGGCCCAACTTTAAGAGTTGTTAAGTAAAGGTATCATTAGACCAAGTGCATCCCCTTGGGGTGCTCCGGTGTTATTTGTGAAGAAGAAGGATGGGAGTTTTCGGATGTGAATAGACTACCGGCAGTTGAACAAGGTAACTATTAAGAACAAGTATCCCATTCCTTGCATTGATGACTTGTTCGATCAGTTACAAGGTGCTTGTGTCTTCTCTAAGATTGACTTGAGATCTGGTTATCATCAATTGAAAATACGGGCAACGGATGTGCCAAAGACTGCTTTTTGAACCAGGTATGGGCATTACGAATTTGTAGTAATGTCTTTTGGTCTTACGAATGCCCCTGCTGCTTTCATGAGCTTGATGAACACGATTTTTAAGCCATATCTGGATCTCTTTGTGATCGTATTTATTGATGATATACTGATATACTCCAAGAGTAAGAAGGAACATGAGGAGCATTTGAGAATTGTGTTGGAAGTGTTAAGGGAGAAAAGGCTTTATGCCAAATTCTCCAAGTGTGAGTTTTGGCTAGATTCAGTGTCCTTTTTGGGGCACGTGGTTTCTAAGGATGGGGTGATGGTGGATCCTTCTAAGATTGAAATAGTGAGAAATTGGGTAAGACCTACTAATGTGTCAGAAATAAGGAGCTTTGTTGGTTTAGCCAGCTACTACCGTCGATTTGTTAAGGGATTTTCTTCTATTGCTTCCCAATTGACGAACTTGACTAAGCAGAATGTTCCATTTGTATGGTCGGATGAATGTGAAGAAAGCTTTCAGAAACTCAATACTTTGTTGACTACTGCACCTATCCTTACCTTGCCGGTAGAGGGTAAGAACTTCATTGTTTATTGTGATGCATCTTATTCTGGTTTGGGTGCAGTGCTAATGCAAGAGAAGAATGTAATTGCTTATGCTTCGAGGCAATTAAAGGTGGATGAACATAACTATCCGACCCACGATTTGGAATTGGCCGCAGTTGTGTTTGCATTAAAACAATGGAGACATTATCTATATGGGGTCAAGTGTAAAGTCTATTTGGATCATCGTAGCCTACAGTATGTCTTTACTCAGAGGGATTTGAATCTGAGACAGAGGAGGTGGATGGAACTACTGAAGGATTATGATGTTACCATCTTGAATCACCCAGGAAAGGCTAATGTTGTGGCAAACGCCTTAAGTAGAAAAGCAGGAGTATGGGTAGTTTAGCCCACTTACAAGTTTCTAGACGCCCATTGGCTAGAGAGGTTCAGACCCTGGCTAACGACTTTATGAGGTCAGAAGTAAATGAGAATGGAGGATTTTTGGCCATTTGTGGAGGCGAGATCTTCTTTTCTTGACAAGATCAAGGGAAAACAGTTTGATGGTGGGAAACTAAGCCGAATTCAGGATATGGTGTTGCGAGGAGAGGCTAAAGAAGAAATAATGGATGAGGAATGTGTTTTCAGAATTAAGGGAAGGGTATGTGTGCCCCGTGTTGATGATTTGATCCACACTATTCTTACAGAGGCTCATAGTTCCGGATATTCTATACATCCTGGTGCAACCAAGATGTACCGTGACATAAAGCAACACTTTTGATGGAGTAGAATGAAGTGCGACATTGTTGATTTCGTTACTCAATGCCCGAATTGTCAGCAGGTAAAGTATGAACACCAGAGGCCTGGAGGGACACTTCAGAGAATGCCCATTCCTGAATGGAAGTAAGAGAGAATTGCAATGGACTTCGTGGTTGGTCTTCCAAAGACAATGGGTAAGTATGACTCCATTTGGGTAATTGTTGACAGATTAACTAAGTCTGCTCATTTCATTTCGGTTAAGGTGACTTACAATGCAGAGAAGTTAGCCAGGCTCTATGTCTCAGAAGTCGTTCGGTTGCATGGAGTTCCACTTTCCATCATATCAGATAGAGGTACGCAATTTACTTCTAAGTTTTGGAAAACATTGCATGCTGAATTAGGTACTAGATTGGATCTTAGTACTGCATTTCACCCTCAGACCGATGGTCAGTCTGAGCGAACGATTCAGGATTTGGAGGATATGCTTCGTGCATGTGTGATAGAGTTTGGTGGTCATTAGGATAGCTTCTTACCCTTAGCAGAGTTCTCATACAACAATAGCTATAACTCAAGTATTGATATGGCCCCATTTGAGGCACTGTATGGGAGAAGATGTAGGTCTCCCATTGGGTGGTTCGATGCATTTGAGCTTAGACCTTGGGGTACTGACCTTCTGAGGGAATCGTTAGATAAAGTGAAATGCATTCAAGAAAAGCTTTTAGCGGCTCAAAGTAGGCAAAAGGAATATACAGATCGAAAGGTTAGATACTTGGAGTTTATGGAGGGTGAGCAAGTCTTGCTGAAGGTTTCGCCCATGAAAGGGGTGATGCGGTTTGGTAAGCGAGGTAAGCTTAGTCCGAGGTATATTGGTCCATTCGAAGTTCTGAAGCGCGTGGTGGAGGTAGCTTATGAATTGGCCTTACCCCCAGTATTGTCAGGAGTGCATCCGGTATTTCATGTGTCTATGTTGAAAAGATACCATGAGGATGGAAACTACATCATTCGTTAGGATTCAGTCCTGCTTGATGAGAATTTGTCTTATGAGGAAGATCCTGTTGCTATTTTAGATAGAGAAGTCTGCAAGTTGAGGTCAAGAGAGATTGCATCCATCAAGATTCAATGGAAGAATCGGCTGGTTGAAGAATCCACTTGGGAGAAAGAGGCTGATATGCAAGAAAGATACCCACATCTGTTTACAGATTCAGGTACTCCTTTCTCGTCCTTGTTTTTCTTCTTGTGATCGTTTGGGGGCGAACGATAGGTAAATTGGTATCTATTGTAACGACCTGTTTAGCCGTTTTGAGCAGTAGAGTATTTTCTGGTAATAACTGTCTGAGTCGATGGATCCCACGATGGACCGTCATGGGCACGACGGACCGTCGAGGGTGTCTCGCTCCAAAATACTTAGAATTCTGAAATTTGGGTACTGAGATCGACTCTCTGAACTTCGCGACGCAATGGCAGGACGGACCGTCGTAGGCACGACGGACCATCACAGGGTCTTAAATAAAAAGTGAGTCTCTAAACTCTGTGACGACTCAGCAGGACGGACCGTCGCAGGCACGATGGCCCGTCACAGGCTACGTAACCCCGACTGGGTTGGATTTCTGTTGAATGTTTTAAGGGGCGTTTTGGACTATTCCTGCTTATAATTATAAAGTTAGTGGGTAATACTAATAATTCAATTACTTGGGGGTTAAAGGAGATAACCTTGAATTAATTAGTGGGTTACTTTTGTCATCTTTTATACTTAATTATATGCTAATTAGGGTAATAGAAAAAGGGTTTGAATAGGAAAAATAGAAAGAACAGAGAGAGGGAAGAACGATCGATCAAGAGGAGAGAACGAAGAGGAAAGCAATGCATTGAAAAGTAGATTCTTGATCACGAATTCTTCGGTGGAGGTAGGTTATTGTTTATGCTATTCGTAGTAAACTCTTAATAGCGAATGATATGTATTGGGTAGTGTTGTAAACCCTTCTATATGCTTAATTGTATGCTTGCATGAATGTGATTATATAATTGTGATAAAATAAGCATGATGAATCTACTGAATCCTAAATCTTGAAAAACCCTAATCTACTTTGTTCATGATGATGCCTTGGTATAAAAGAAGGCTTGATAAACGAAAGTAGTGAGATTAGGGGATCGGAGTGTCACGTTCCGACACCAGGATAGTATGTGGATCGGGTGCCACGTTCCGGTACTAGGATAGTATGATGAGGATCCGGTGTCACGTTCCGGCACCACGATAGTATGATGAGGATCGGGTGTCACGTTCCGACACCAGGATAGTATGATGAGGATCGGAGTGTCACGTTCCGACACCAGGATAGTATATGGATCGGGTGCCACGTTCCGGTACCAGGATAGTATGATGAGGATCGGGTGTCACGTTCCGGCACCAGGATAGTATGATGAGGATCGGAGTGTCACGTTCCGACACCAGGATAGTATATGGATCGGGTGCCACGTTCCGGTACCAGGATAGTATATGAGGATCGGAGTGTCACGTTTCGGCACTAGAGAAATAAAGATAATGAATCTTGAAAGATGTTAATATACTCAATTTAATGAACCTAATTCCCAAATGAGTATGATGGGGAGGCGTGAGTCGTCATTGATGTGCTTGGTATTGTGAACAAGGGTTATGGTAATTGTAAATGCCGCATGTTGAGTATTGTAGTTGATTTTATGATATTATCTGATATATACTGTTTTCTATTTTGAGTTGGCCAATGATATCTACTCAGTACTTGTGTTTGTACTTACCCTACTTGTATGTTTCTTTCTTTGTTATTTGTGGAGTACAGCGAATGTACCGTCGTCTTCAACTCAACCGCAACTCTAGCCAGTCTTTATTACACCGGATTTCACGGTGAGCTAACGCTTCTAGCTTGGACTGGATCTTCTTCTTCATGTCTTGATGCCTTGAAGTTCCGGCATGGACTAGATTTTTATTTATTCTAGCTTTCTAGATACTCTTAGAATTAGTAATTTGAGGATAGATGTTCTTGTGATGATGACTTCCAGATTTTGGGGATAATAATAAGTGTTTGAGTTTTTAGAAGTTATTTAATCGATTTTCATTAATGAGTTTAAGTCTTCCGCATTATATTATGTTATTTATGTTTGAAATGTTGGTGTTCAGATTGGCTGGTTCGCTCACATTGTAGGGAAAGTGTGGGTGCCACTCGCGGCTCGTTTTGGGTCGTGACAGAACGTGACACTCCGATCTAAGAATATCGTGTCGGAACGTGACACTCCGATTCAATAATATCATTAATTTATCATTTATTATCATCACTATCTATTCATTGATAATATTTCATCAAGCCTTCTTTATTCAAGGCATCACTTCGATAAAAAGTGTTCAAGAATATAAATTACACAGTCTCAGGATTTCATACCAATCTTAAAGCACACAACTAAGCAAGACAACCACACAATCAAGCACATAGAAAACTTCACAATATCATTCAATGCATATTAGTCAATATTAGGAGTTTACTATCAAAAACCTTAAATCATAATCTACCTCCCCCGAAGTACCGAAGTTAAGCAACTACTTCTTCAATGTTTTTCCCTTCCTCAATGCTTTTAACCTTTCAATCTCGACAATTATGTCTTCCCTTTGTATTGTGTCGCCTTTTCGTTGTTCTCCTCGTCTGTTTGTTTTTTTTCTTTGTTTAGCAAACTATTTATTTGCCCTACTTATTTTAAATAACCAATTATAAGAAATGGTAAAAATGATCCATTTTTAGTTTTAATGTTATCTTCTTTAATAGCCAATTAAATAATTTATTAAAATTACCCCACTAATTCTATAATTGTAGCTACAAATAGTCAAAAACACCCATTTAAACTCTATCGAAAGCGTCTATTATGTAATAAAACTTCTAGTACCACTAAACAATCAAATGGGGAAGAGCTGGTTAATCCTATGAATAAATCCATATAAATCATCTCCCACTTCCACTCTGTTAGTTATATTTTTTGAGCCAAACCTCCCCACCATTGGTGCTCTAGTTTAACTTGTGGTCAATTTTGGGCACTTTTAAATAAATTTTTAGCAATGTCATTCTTCATACTATTCTACCAATATACTTCTCAAAAATCGCTGTACATCTTTGTGGAACTCGAATGAATTGAGTATCTGGAGCTATGAGCTTCCTCCAAGATCCTCTCTTGGAGTCCATCCATCATTGGTACACACAGTCTACCTTGATATCTCAAATCTCCTCCTTGTTCAAAAGATAATACTTTTTGCTTTTGAATCGAAGGATGAAAAATAACTGGCACATTTCACCACCATGTGGATGACATGTGGGCAAAAGAAGCGAGCTCGGAGAATTGGATGACTTTACAATGAATGAATATTCATTCGATAAAAACTCCAAAATCACCAACAATCAGCACAAATATATTCTTCTTTAGTTCCATCATCACTCTCCTCCGTAAATTCACGACATCCATCAACAGAATAGTCACCAAAATTAGTAGCATGATTTTTTAGGCATATCCCATATATTATCATCATATCACCACTTGGATTAGAGCTTGAACAATTTTTATTGCTTCATTATTTTTTTATGCTAAAGACTTAAGAATGAAAATTTAGTTTTGCTTTTTTATTTTGCGATTAACTCTCTTAAATAATGTGCTTATGAAACTTCATGTGCTTGTTTGACATAAATCGAATCGTGATATTATCATATATTAGAAGTGAACTTACTTTAGTAATTTTGCATTAATAATATTTATACAAATTGTTTGAAAATATAGATACGTATAATAATGATTTAAGTAAGTTTATGTATAGATTATTACTTTATTCATATTTAGAAGTGACTCTTCTAAAGGACTAACACAACATATACAAGTTGTACCAAAAGTACTACAAATTGTGCATTGTATTTAGTTTGTTATCAATTCTGATCAATAATTGTACCAATAGCACTGTCAATTCTACAATAAACTTTGTCCAATCTGATAGGCTGTTCAATATCTGTTACTTTTGTATTAGCACTTGTACTATAGTTCTTTCTCAGCAAACCACATGTATTTCTTAGGCTGACTTTATTTTCTTGATTTTCCAACCACTAATATCTTCTAAGTTTCTCTAAAATTATATATTTTTCCTTTTTAATAGTTTTTAAATTTTGCCATGTGATAGTGAAGATTTTCATTCGAATTTTTTTATTATTGAAAGGTTTTCTTGTGTGTAATCACGATTTGTTTTTTTGGGTTGTTTACTATTAATGTTTCAATATGCATTGGATGATTTTGAATCTAATCTTAAACATAATTACCTATTTACGGATTTTCTCCCCTTTTTCTCTTTCTAATGAACTGCTAATTTAATTCAGTTTAAAAATCAATGCAACAAAGGTGTTTGATAGTATGCTTGAACCAACTAAAAGTTTTTTGTTTTCTCTTCCTTGAAGATTTTCCACAAGGTATGCCTCTTATATTTTGAAGATTCTTGGTCAATATAAACTTTTTTGGATTTTGTTGGTGAGTCTAAGCTGCTATACTGAACTATTCACGAATTAAATTCTCTTCTATATTTTCTAATTAATTTCTTGTTTTTTTTACCCTGCCCAAAACAAGAGAGATCTTCAACTTTCTAGAAAGATTGAAGACAATATTATCGAAGGAGAAATTTATGAAATCATTATCTCTCAACATATTTTTTAGTTCATGGGTAATATTTGTTAATTCATTCAATTACATCTACTTCAAATT
Organism: Solanum chmielewskii; assembly: GCA_027704785.1. Lineage (NCBI taxonomy): Eukaryota > Viridiplantae > Streptophyta > Magnoliopsida > Solanales > Solanaceae > Solanum > Solanum chmielewskii. The sequence goes on along the minus strand of JAKWIX010000322.1, from coordinate 23,328,446 downwards.
ATGATAGTCCACCTATATTATTTCCTCCATCCATTTAACAAAATAGTAATTCTACACTAATTATTAGATTGGAGAATAAAATTAAATATTTCTTCTTTTGAATTAATATTTATTAGTTTAATTAATCAATTCACTTTTCTATAGTAGAAAAATAGTCACACATTAGGACTATTAACTTGCTTGATATCCTGCTGGTAAGCATAAATCTCATTGAAAGCTTAAATTTGAACCTTAAAAAGCTTTACACTGATTATATTTTCCTTTTGATCATTGCCAGTAGAGTGCAATATAACTATATTGGTCGAGTTTAAATATCCAGGATACTCCTTTGTTGAATATCTATGGTCATTTCTTTCTTTTTTTAAAACTATTTTTTTTAGTTGGTATTTTTTTTATTTACTTTAGCAATTTCTCACTTATACACTTGATGTTTATATGATTTTCGTAGTGCAATGTCTGTTTTAATCTATTAGTTCTAACAAGTGGTCAACTCTTTGAATGACTATCCCATCATCTTTTTTTTGTTCGACTTACTCTTAGTTCTACATTTTCAGCAATGAAGTTTCTTAATGTGACATTCCCTCTTTTGATTAAACAAGGGATAGAGGGAGCAGGGTAGAAAAATCAAGAGAAATGGTCTTCCGATTAAACATGGGTCACAGGGAGCAGGGGTAGAAAAAACAAGAGAAAGGGTTATGAAAATGTTAGACCTAAACCATATGTTCCTCTTTAAAAAATGGTAATTAATTGTTTTCTTTTTGTGCAAGATATCTGTGTTATTTCTAATCACTTGAAATGCTTGACTGTTTTTGTAAATGAAAGTGCATATTTTGAGAAAGAGAAGTACAAGTTGTTCATGTTAACAAAAATAGGGGTGTAAGAATTGTTTTCTAAGTTTGAGACTCGTATCTGCTCCTTATATCATACAATGCATTAGTGCATTCATCGTTTAGTACAAATGATGGGATAAAATATTCATGGGATAGTTGATGTCTCGTACCAAACATGAAATAAAGTTAATCCAAACCTTATCTCGAGATTGGTTTTCTTATCTTATGACCCTAAAGGTATAAGTTGATACTTGAGATATTATTACGTCATGTAAGTTGAATATAATTTTGTTGGAGTGAACATATAACACAAATTATATTGTTGCCTTATAGGTGGGATTTGTAAAAAAGCCCTCTTTTTTGTCAATTGCTTTTTTAAGTTTGTATCTTGGGTACTAGATTACTCAAACAAGAATTGTATCGAATATGCATGTCGAGATAATTAATTTGCATGGCTTTTAAATATGGACAAACAATTGTAAACTAAATAATGTACATTGATGATGAGAATATTGAAAATATGTTAATCACCAACAGTGTTTGGAATGAAGGAAATGTTTTCCAAATTTCTCATGTTTGGTTGGGTCAAATGTTTAGGAAAATGTTTTCCAAATAAACTCATTTTCCTCAAATTTAAGGAAGATGACTTCCCTCCAAAACTTAAGAAAACATTTTCCAAAAAAATTTTCCAACCTCCCCAACCCAACTTATCCCTACCAGCCCCTCACCCACCCAACCCACCCTTACCAGCCCCCACCCACCCAACCCACCCTTACCAGCCCCCACCCACTCAACCCCACCCCACGCCTCCCCCACCTTCAAAAAAATATTAACTTTGTCTTTAAAAAATTATTTTAAACTTCAAAATCTCATTTTTCACTCCTACCCTCAACCCCCACCCACTCCACTAGACCCTACTAGACCCCCTACCCCCTAGCAACCCTACACCACTAGCCCCCTCTAAAAAATTAATATTTTTATAAAACAATTCAACTTCAAATTATAATTTTTTCACCCCAACCCTCAAACCTCCCCCCCCCCCCCCCACACAACAAAATTTTAGCTTATTTTTTTTAAAAAAATCAAATTAAAAAATTATATTTTACTCTAGTAAAAATTAAATGATATTTCTCAAAAAGTTTTTTCATTCTAAAACCAAACACTAAAATATTTTATACTTACTAACTTAACATGAGAAATAAGTCAAATATCTACTTATTTTCTACGAAAATATTTTCCTTCATACCGAACACACCCCAAGTCTTGCGCATTTCTAAATCATCCATAATTGACTTATCCCCTTCCCTTTAAATGACCTTCCAGATAAAACTTCTATTTTTATGATGATTAGCCATATTTGAAGAGATTGACGAATCTGAGATTAATTGACTACATACATAACATATTCGTGTCATACTTTTAATGTCGTGACTGCAATAGAAAAATTTATGGTGACACTCGATAACACTTAATGAGTTAGAGAAGTATGCACTAGATAGAAGTTGGGAAGGGATGTGTCATAGTAGGGATGCTAATCAGGGAGGTGTGTGAAGTAACTTATGGAGCTGCAAATGTTGTATTGTTCAACAAATTTCAATTTTGATTGGAAATTTTTGGTGGAGTAGCAGGGAAAACAATAATGTTGGTGTTTGATCTTTATAACTATGATAAAAGGGAACACATGGAAGTGAACTTTTAGTTCAATTACCCGTATGTCTAGGGAGGTGTTTTATTCTGTTAAACTAAAAGGCAATCACTGAGTGCTTGTACGGTAATTTTTTCTCGTAGCGAAATATAAGACCTGATTTTATATAGTGATTGTGTATAAAAAATTGTTCGATATAATTATCTTTATTTTACTAATTGAAGAAAATAGTATAATACCCTTTGTGACTAACATGAACTTAATATTCAAATTTATTTTTGTTTTCAGGCAAATTATAGACATTCTCACTACAGGAATATACTCTGAAATTAATTATGAATTGTAAGAGGCACATTTTTCATGATTAGTAAGATAGAGCCTCGACGGAAACAATGCTTGGTGCAGGTCTGATTTTTACCAACATGATCACATGTGGTGTAGTTGCCATCACTGGAACATCCGTCTCTATTTTAGGCTGAATAGCATATCTTTAGTTGGAGAGTTACCAATATGATATTTTCATGTCTCTACACTAGATATTTTAATTTATATGTAGGTGGATAGTGTTTTTTTATTGATTTTGTGGCATTTTTGGTGCCTTTTTACTTGGGTGGATTTTGACGTTAAAAGCTTGATTTCAGAGCTATTGTTTGGATTGTGGCACATATTTATTTTTAAGGCACAATAATATATTGGACCCTAAACTTTATTTCGAATTTTAACTTTGATCTCCATCTTTCATTATACACAAACAGGCACTATGACTATCCAACTTTTTTATGAATAGGCACATGAGTCCTACATGGCAAAATACACATAGGAAACCACGTTAGACAAAAAATGACATGTAGGATGACATGTAGGACATGTGTGTCTATTTGTTCAACTTTATACAAGTTTAAGTGTCTGCTTGTGCACATCCAAAGCTAAAGGGCATAAATGTGATTCTCAATCAAGTTGAAAGGGAATATTTATGTATTATGCCTAATTTTAATGTAGAACATTTCATCTCCCACTTAAATGATCACTGTGTTGGGTCGTGCAAAGCACTGGCCTTGGCCTATCTAGTGTGTGTGTATGTGTGTGTGTGTGTGTATATATATATATATATATATATATATTATATATATATATATACACGCACATACACACACAATATCTAATCATATGATTAGATGAGAAAATACTGATATATAACGACATGTCCAAACCTACCTTAAAAATATTTAATTAAATATAGTATTCATGTTAATTTAATAATTAAATTAAAAATAACAAATTAGAGGTTTAGTCCACACTGATTGATCATGGTTATTATATCTGTTGATTTTCAAATGTATATATTGGGAATAAAATTGTTTTTCTTTAATTTTATTTATTTATTTTTTATAGATGTTATTTTATGTGTTCTGATACCATACTAAATTGAGTGACTATCTCATCTAAAAGTTCAAAGTGTTTAAAAAACTTCCTTCTTATCTATTTAGTCGCACTCTCACACACTACTACAAGTAAGTCGAATTATTTACTGAACTAAGCTTTAAAATGTTACTATTAAAGATGCACCTGACAACACTTTCATCATTATTTATGAAGTAATGGCCAGAAAAATGTTCACATATTAGGACATGAACAAATAAACTCAAATATAATAGGCCATTATACATCTTTTAAAATATAGAAGATATTTTGAAATTTACGTATATTTTAAAAGAAGATTTTTGAAAAAAAATATTTATGACTTAGCAATTAAATTTTTGATTTAAGTATAAATAATCACTTTAACAACATAGAATTTTCTTTTTGCGGTAAGATTTATTGCTGGAAATATATTTAGTGATAATTGAGTTAATGTTATTGCATTCATACTAGCTACAACCTTTAAGAATATTTACATATATACATTGTTGGTTATAAATACGCATATGTATCATTGCTGCTAAAATATAGTATATTTAACGATAATTATATTATTATGATTAAATAATTTCTTTAAAGCCATTTATTTACAGGTAACTAAGGCCTTTTGAAACCTATTATTTTCTATTTTTCTAAATCTCTGAATGGGTTCTATCAAAACTCAACTAAAAAGGTAAAAAGTTAAATAAAAAAACACTATAAATAAAATACCAACAATCAAGTGTATAGCATGGATTATTGATATTATTTTCTATGTTTTTCTAAATTTCTTTTTCAACATCTATGATTTTACTTATTTTTTGCTTTACATAATATATTTTTATCTCATTAATATCATTATTTGTATTCAATTTCCAACAATCTATCTTAGAAATTTTGAGGAATTTCAATAGTTGTTTCAAGTGAAGGAAACAATTCATTTGAAAGTGCACAGATGGTAGCAACATTAAATCTTGATTAACCACTTTGTAAGATGTGACATATCAATTCAAATAAAATACTCATTGTTTAGTAAAAAAAAGCCCAAATATTTAAATTCTTATATTTTATATATAAAAAATATTTTTTGAAAATAAAAGAAAAGTATATTTATGTATTAAATTTTGAAATACAATGTGTATGTGATTTTTTCTTTGATAAATTAAGGAAGGTTGTACATAAAAAAGTCAAACCTATTAAGTTTAATAGTATTTAATATAAACGACATTAAATTCTTTTTAAAAAGTTGACGATATTTTGTTTTTTAATTAAAAGAAAACAATTAAGTTGACAAGTAATGAACATGCTATTTTACTATTAATTTTTCTGATGAAACAAAAGTATGATTTTTGACGTGAAACAAATACATTTTTTTTCAAAATAAAAATAATTAAACAACAAAGTCAAAAGAATATAATATTAGATTTATACTTAGATAAATACTTAACTAATAAGGTATTTCTGCAAAAAAAATTAAAAATTTAATGATTAGAAGACAAAGCTAGAACACATAATAATATATTCATTTCATAGTCAACATACACATTTACCCTCTTTTCCTTTATCGTAATATTGCAAAAATAATTAATCAAGAAAGCCACAATTTTACTCACCAAGTAACTAGATGACTAGATTAAAAGAAAACTCTCAGAATTCATTAAATAAAAAACTTTAAAAATTCAACTTTAATTCTCTTACTAATGTAAAAAAAACTAGAGATTAATTAACGTAACTTTATGCTAATAAAATAAAAATTGTTTCTTAGCTAATACTCATACATTGTAATAACTCCAACAAGTGTCACCAACATATCTCTCATGGACTAAAGTTTTTCATCATGTAAGGGATAATAGTACAAAATGGACCTTTTACAACAAATCGAGTCATTAAAAGATGCAAAATAACTAGCACATTTCTACCACCATCTGGATTAACATGTGGGTAAAAGAAGTGAGATCAGTGTATTGGATGATGAAACAATGACTGACTATTCATTCGATGAAAACTCCTAAAATACCAAAAATCAGCACAAATATATTCTTCTACAGATCCATCATCACCCCTCTTCGTTTATTCACGAAATCCATCAATCCAATACTGACAAAAATTAGTAGCATGATTTTTTAGGCGTATCTGTCACAACCCAAAATGAGTTGTGAGTGGCGCCCACACTTAACCTCCTAAGTGGGCAAACCAACCAATTTAACCTAACTTACAAAATACAAAGATAATGCGGAAACTTAAAATCTTACTAAGTATCATTTTCCAAAACCTAAAAGTCAACAGATCATGGGCATTTAATCTCCAGACTAAGTCTAAAAATATCAAATACACCAAAGTAGAAGAATAAAATGGTATGTGTCCAAAATTATAGGACATCATGTCATGATCGAGAGAATCCAACACGAGCTTGAATGAATAGCGTACCCTAGAACCTGATATGCGGCAAACTAGCTAGAGCTGAGGGCTATTTGAAATCATTGGTACACTCACTGCATTTCATAAAAGGAAACAAAGAGAAACACAAGTATGGCTCAGTACGGGACAACATGTACTGAGCCTATCATCGGCCAACCCAAAATAGAAACTAATATACAATGAATAATTGTATGAACTCAACTATAGCACTTAACAAGTGATAAGAAACAAACAACTTGAACAAGTTCAACAAATATCAAGATCATCCATGAGGACTCATGCCTGCAACTAAACTATTCGGGGAAATTGTGTTCTTTGAGGTTGAGTAATTCTGTTAATGCAATATTTTTTTCCTTTAATATTATCGTGTCAGAACCTGACACTCCAATCCAATTACACCATGTAAGAACGTGACACTCCGATCCAATTATACCGTGTCAGAACGTGACTCTCCGATCCAAAAATACCGTGTCAGAACGTGACACTTTGATCCAATTATACTGTGTCGGAATGTGACACTCCGATCAAATTATACTGTGTCGGAACGTGACACTCCGATCCAATAATACCTTTAATTTATTAGTTATTATCACCACTTTCAATTAATTGATAATACTTCATCAAGCCTTTTTTATTCAAGGCATCATTTCGATAAGAGGTTCAAAATTTTAAGTTTCACAGTCTCATGATTTCAGACCAATCACAAACCACACAACAAAATCACAAAATCACACAATCACACAGTCAAGTATATAGAGAAAATCACAATATCATTCAATACATATCAATCACTATTAAGAGTTTACTATCAAATTGCATAAAATATAACCCACTTCCACCGAAGAACCGAAGTCATGCAAGCTATTTTTTTCAATACTTTTCCTTTCCTCAAAGCCTCCGAGCTTTTCCAATCTCAAGAAACTTTTAGCACATTCCGAAGACGTCAAAGTTGAGTTCTCTCGCACAATAGTTTCCGCCGCACATTAGTTGTATAAGGATAGAAATAATAAAAAAAAACATTCTTTTTATTTAATTTAATTATTATTACCCTAATTGTATACCTTACTAGTTATAAAGGTAGTAAAAGTGACTCACTATTAATTTTAATGTTATTTTTTTTAATCACCAACTAAATAAATTATTAAAATTACCCCGCTAATTTTATAATTATAACTACAAATAGTCCAAAATATCTATTTAAAATCTATCGAATAGTATTTTGATGAAAAAAAAAGTTCTAGTACTCAAAACGATCAAAAGGATCGTTACAATAGATACCAATTTACCCATTGTTTGTCCTCGAACGATCAAAAGAAGGTGAGGATACCATAGGGTACAAGAATCAACAAAAACCTGCGAATATCTTTCGTGCATATCATGCTCAGTCTCCCAAGGTCTTACCTCAAATGCATCAATATAACCAACGGGGGAGCTATATCTCCGCTTATACTATGTCTCAATAGTGTCATATAAATACTCAAGTGGTAGCTATTGTTGTATGTAAACTCATCTAACAACAATTGTATTCGCAAATGCCATAAAATCTAATCGCACACACATATACAACATATTTTCAAGGATCTTTACACAATCATTAGATGGAATCTTTTTCACATAACCACGATAAAATGTTGAATCAATACGGATTCCAATAAGAAGTGAACCTAAATCAAACCATCATAGATATTTTCAATATTTCATTCTCACAACATAAACTTTCAATGAGCTTATGTTATATATAAAAAAAATGACCTTTAGACATAGGTATTCATCAAGGGAAAATTAAACTTATATAACCTCTAGAAGAAAATGATCAAGTAACCATCCATTGTGTGATACATCCAAGCATACATGACCTCTAAAAACATTCTCACAATTCTAGATTAGTAGCTATTATAATCAAACCTTAAGAATGACAAAGCTACAAAGGTCCTCACATTCCATCACACACACCCAAGTCATAATACTGATGGTGAGATAACTCTTAAGTTTATAGAACAACTGTAAGTTTTCATGGTAGCTCTCCTATAAATTCTCGTAAGCAAAGTTGTGTGTGTTGGATCACTAGTATACTTAAATTACCGTAAAAAACACCAAATCTTTCATATCCGGAATGAAGAAGTCCACCCGACCAGGAGGACAATCATAGAACCGGTACACCCGATCCACTACTAATGACTCACCGTTGGAAGCGAAAACATACGCGGACTGAATCATACTCTAAACCACACCGAGATTGAAGTAGTTGGTCACATAAGAATGTACATAACCAAGGTCGAATAACTCTAAATACTCCTTTCTTAGTGCCCATATCAAACATTTTCATTCATCTAACTCTATCTCTTTGACATTCTAGCCACCACAATCACCAATTTAGTCTCTATTATAATTGCACACATACTTGATTTATCGAATCCCACATCCATTAAAGTCAACACTCTTAATACTAATAGAATATCATAAGCACATCGATCATTTACCTTACTCCCAAACCATCATTGGGATCAAAATATTCTTATCAAATATATGTTCAACCTATGGCTATCTTTCTTTCTATTTAAGCATTTTATGACAAATACGAGTTCCTAACAAAGCTTATAACACTAATTTCAAATTTGATCTTTTCATGGAGAACAAACTATTAAATCACACCCAAAGTCCACTTCACACCACTTCCACTTACCATGTTTTAGCTACCACTATAAACCATCACATACATCATTGTTTGTCACCCAAATCAAACTCCATCTTTATAAAAGTTGATGATAACTCTGTACCAAACTATTTCACATTTTAAAATCATATCTAATCTATTATGCGAAAATCAATACAACCTGCAAGTACGACTAACGATTTATATGAGAGATCTTATTCCTTTACTTTTCTTTAAAAAAAATTTTAAGCCACTAAATTCTAAATATCTTGAACTCTTCAATACACCACACTCTTGTTCCTCGTGTTGTCTCGCTTACGGATCATATTCTATGGTTAAAAACCCTTGATATTTTTACCTTAGCCTTTAAATCAAAATATTACGTGAAGCCCCCGTTAGATCCTTTATCAATCAAAAGTAACCAAAAAATTTTAACTCAAATTGTGCACAAGTCTTACAAATGTTCAACACTCAATGCGATCAATTATTTCTTACCTTATAAATTCATACCTTGACAAAACATATCACCAGGAAAGCAGACGTATAATGAAAAAGATTGAATTGTAAACCTAAGTGTGTAACCCAATCTCCTTATCTATCCACATTGCTCATACCTTGAACATTTTAATGATAACTTATCATCGATCACCTTTTCATCAATTATATCATATCTTTCGCTAAAATTCAATTGTAGTCATTTATAAACTCAATATCACAAGAGAACTTATCATCATACTCCAGTTGAACGTATGTACACTCTTTTCTTAAGTTTTATTCCATAGTTTTTAACCAATTTAATAAACCTACGACACTATAACCATAACCATAGAAAAATATATGAAACGACACGTCCCTAAGCCCAATTATCACCTTTCTTACGATACCTATTTAACCCTTACAATTAGAGAGAATATTATTGTCTCATCTTTTTCTGAAGGCATATCCCACAAATTTTATCTTATTTTAATTATGACTCTAACTCCTTTAAGTTCTATCCTAGTGGTACCCCAACATCTCTCAAAACTTTCTATACAACCATGTGACTCAGTTAGTAATAGAAAATCACACCTTAGATACTCACAAGTCATTATTATCACATAAAAAAAATTTTGAGAAACAATTTGTATTCTATAGTTGCATCTCAATCACAATTCATCACTAACTCGTATTACCATCATGTTCAACAAACCCTTGTCATAGACACAAAGTGAACCTTTTCCTCGACCTGACACCTTAAACTCAGGTATACCAATTAAAATTTAAAGGATTAACCCAATTATTTTTTTACGCACTTTCTTACTAAAAGCTTTAATTTACTTCACCCGGGAGTTCTTTTTCCCTATAGGTTTGTCATTCTTGTATCAATTTATCCTTTGAAACATAATATGAAATTACCAATTCTCATTCAGAACCCTCACGATACATTTCACAACTTAAATCTATTAATACCGTACAAATGATCCACCACTAAATTTATTTAAAAAAAATAATACATAATTTCTCAATCCAAGCGCCCGTAGTAATAAACTAGTTGGTTTCTCAAATGTGAAAGAAACAACGAATCTCATTATCTAAACATTTCATACCACTAATAACATCTTAGTAGTTAGTATTTATATTTAACAATCGATGTATTCGTTTTCACATGATACTAGTAACATACCGTGTAAGACCGTTAAATCCATCACTAGAACACATCATACAAATAGCCCACACATTTTTACCTATTGAATAACTGCAAAACATTATTGAATTTTTTCTCTCCCTAGCACAAGAAAATTTCTTTACTTCTTATATCAAGTCAATAATGAAAGTAATACACTTCATAACTCCAACTAAGTAAGCATTGATGACCCTCGTTGATATACACTGAACCTAAGTATCGTAGTAGAGATTTTGACCTTAATTGGTGAAACATATACCTCTTCTAATTCAGTAACTCATCTTTCCTCCTATCCTTCAAAGTCTATGGTTTAATTCTTCATTAAGAAGCAAGAAAAATGTTGTCTTAAGTAATAGGTAGTGTCATAGTCGGAACATGAAACTACCACCAAATTTTTGCATTATCCCAAAATTAATAAGTCAGAAACTCAATGTCCTGTCACTCTACCATATCCATCATATGAAACAACTCACATAACAACCAATAAGGAAATCATAAGCATCTTCATATTCAGTACCCATGAAGAAGAGGTATTTCAACTTTAAGAACATAATAAAAAGATCATACTAGTCACTAGAAATTACATATCTATAGTGAATCGTGGAAAAATATCTATTTTTACGAATACATACTCTCTTGCAGGTGTTGGGGTTTCCAATTCTACTACTCTAATACTAATCATATGGATAGATATCAATTTGTATCATCTAGATACCAATTGGACTCAAGTAGTAGCACGAAAGAAAGAAGGAATGAACTTTTCTTAAAGTCTTATAGCCTCTAGAAGAAAAGTAAAGGCGTCCCCATACCATTCCGCAAGACTCTACTAGAACTGTCCTTGTGTGATGAGATCAACAAACCTAACACTCTGATACCAAGTTTGTCACGACCCAAAACGAGTCGTGAGTGGCACCCACACTTAACCTCCTAAGTGGGCGAACCTACCAATTTAACCTAACTTAAAAAATACAATGATAATGCGGAAACTCAAAATCTTACTAAATATCATTTCCCAAAACCTGAAAGTCATCACCTCAAGGACATCTAATCTCCCGTACTAAGTCTAAAAATATCAAATACACCAATATAGAAGAATAAAATGGTATGTTTCCGAAATTATAGGACATCATGTCATGATCGAGAGAATCCAATATGAGCTTAATGAATAGCTCACCCTGGAACCTGAAATGTGGGAGACTGACTAGAATTGAGGGCAATTTGAAGTCATTGGTACACTCATTGCATTTCATAAAAGGAAACTAAGAGAAACACAAGTATGGCTACATGTACTGAGTAGGCATCATCGGCCAACCCAAAATAGAAACTAATATACAATGAATGATGTATGAAATAAACTATAGCACTTAACAGGCGATAAGAAACAAAAACAACTTTAACAAGTGTCAACAATATCAAGAACATCCATGAAGACTCATGCCTCCAACTAAACTATTTGGGGAAATTGAGTTCTTTTAGGTTAAGTAATTCCGTTAATGCAATATGTTTTTCCTTTAATATTATCGTGTCGGAACGTGACACTCCGATCCAATTATACCGTGTCGGAACGTGACACTCCTATTAAATTATACCGTGTCGAAACGTAACACTCTAATCCTAAAATACCATGTCGTAACGTGACACTCCGATCTAATTATACTGTGTCGGAACGTGACACTCCGATCCAATAATGCCTTTAATTTATCATTTATTATCACCACTTTCAATTGATTGATAATATTTCATCAAGCCTTCTTTATTAAAGGCATCATTTCGATAAGATCTTCAAAATTATAAATTTCACAGTCTCCGGATTTCAAACCAATCACAAACCACACAACCAAATCACACAATCTCACAATCACACAGTCAAGTACATAGAGAACATCACAATATTATTCAAAACATATCAATCACTATTAAGAGTTTACTATCAAATTTCATAAACCATAGCCTCCCTCCACCGAAGAACCGATGTCATGCAACCTATTTTTTTTAATATTTTTCATTTCCTCAAAGCCTCCGAGCTTTTCCAATCTCGAGAAACTTTTAGCACATTCCGAAGACGTCAAAGTTGAGTTCTCTCGCACCATAGTTATATAAGGATATAAATAATAAAAAACAACATTCTTTTTATTTAATCTAATTTTTGTTACCCTAGTTTTATACCTAACTAAATATAAAAGTAGTAAAAGTGACCCACTATTAATTTTAATGTTATTTTCTTTAACCAACAACTAAATAAATTATTAAAATTACCCTGCTAATTTTATAATTGTAATTATAAATAGTACAAAATATCTATTTAAAATCTATCAGAAAAGTATTTTTATAGAATGAAAGTTCTAGTACTCAAAACGATCAAAAGGATCGTTACAATATCCCATATATAATCATTATATCAGCACTTGGATTTGAGCTTGAACTATTTTTTATCGCTTGATTATTTTTTTATGCTAAAGACTTGAGAATGAAAATTTTATTTTGCTTTTTTTATTTTGCGATTAAACTCTCTTAAATAATGTGTGTAACAAACTTCATTTGCTTGTTTGACATAAATCGGATCATGACATTACATATATCAAAAATGAACTTCTTTAAGTAATTTTGCATTGCTAATATCTATACATAACGTTTGAAAAGATATATACAGATAAGAATGATTTATGTAAGTTTATGTATATATATTACTTTACTCTTATTTAGGAGGGGACACTTCTAAAGGGCTAACATAACATATACAAGTTGTAACAAATGTACTACAAATTGTACATGGTATTTAGTTTGTTATCTGTTATGATCAATAACTGTACCAATAGCACTGTCAATTCTACTATAAACTTTGTTCAATATGATTGGCTATTCAATATATTTTACTTTTGCATTAGCACTTGTACTATAGTTCTTTCTCATCAAACCACGTGTACATTTTTAGGCAGATTCTATTTTCTAGATTTGCCAACCATTCATTTCTTCTAAGTTTCTCTAAAATTAAACATTTTTTCTTTTAAATGGTATCAAATTTTGTCATCTTATAGTGAAGATTTTTGGCTCGAATTTTCTTATTATTGAAAAGTTTTGTAATCGTGATTTGTTTTTTTAAGTTGTTTTCTATTAAATTTCAATATGCATGTACTAATTATTTTTTATAGTCATGTGCAATTTTATGGATGATTTCGAATTCAAGCTTAAAGATAATGACATATTTAGGGCTTTTCTCCCCTTTTTCTCTTTCGAAAAAAACTAAGTTAATTCAATTTAAAATTAATGCAACTAAGGTGTTTGATAGTATGTTTGAACCAACAAAAAGTTTTTTTATTTCTCTTCCTTGCAAATTCTCTACAACGTACGCCTCCTCAATTTTGAAGATTTTTGGTCAACAATAAATTTTTTTGGGTTCCGTTTGTGAGTCTATGCTGCTATACAAAACTATTCACGAATTATATTGTCTTCTATATTTTCTGATGAATTTCTTATTTTTTTTACCCTGCCCAAATCAGGAGTGATCTTCAACTTTCAAGAAAGATTGAAGATAATATTATCGAAGGAGAAATTTATGAAATCAATATTTATGAAAATATTTTTTCAGTTCATGTGTAATATTTGTTAATTCTTTCAATTACATCTAGTTCATATGATGATAGTCCACCTATGTTATTGTCTCCTTCCATTTAACAACATAGTAAATTGTACATTTATTATTAGATTGGAGAATAAAATTAAATATTTCTTGTTCTGAATTATTATTTACTATTTTGATTACTCAATTCACTTTTCTAAAGTAGAAAAATAGTCGCACATTAGGACTATCAACATGCTCGATATCCTGGTAGTAAGCGTTAATCTAATTGAAAGCTTAAATTTGAACCTTAAAAAGCTTTACAGTGACTATATTTTCCTTTTATTATTTCCAGTAGAGTACAATATAACTATGTTGTTCGATTTTAAATATCCAGGATACTCCTTTGTTGAATATCTATGGTCATTTCTTTCTTTTTTTAAAACTATTTTGTTAGGATGGAATTTTTTAAATTACTTTAGCAATTCCTCACTTATACACTTGATGTTTACATGATTTTCGTAGTGCAAGGTCTGCTTTAATTTATATGTTCTACCAATTGTTCGAATCTTTGAATGACTATCCTGTCATCTTTTTTTTGTTCGACTTACTATTGGTTTATTAGCAGTATTTCAATATTAATATTTTATTATATTAATTTTGCTTTATTTGGAGTTACAAGAATGTGAATATTTCATCCATTAGTGGGTAGTCATTTGTAACTAATTACTCATTTTGGGTAATCATTGTGCATATGTATCATTGTGATTATTTGGTGGTTACAAAACTGCCGTTTGAGGGTACTTGCTGGACATACGAAACATGTTCCATAGAACGTTGGTTGAAAAATTTTGGCCAGCATCTTCAATGGGGATGGTATCCTCACTTTATTTCATTCTTTATTCCTCCATTTTTTTTTTGTAACATATGTAACTCCTAAGGCCATTATCGTTATCATTTAATACCCCATTATCTTCAAATTCATTGCTAGGAAGACTTCTTGTAGTATAAATAGTGATGGTCTTCATTTGGTTTGAAGACATACAAAGCACAAGAAAACATAGAGTGTATAGTGTGTCTAACAGAGAGTTCTTATTAGTTGAAGGGAGGTGTTATTATATGTGGAGCTTTGGACTCAACTCTTGTCCAGAGTTGTTAAGTTGTACTTTGTAAAGACTGTTGTATCCTGGAGGGGACAAGTCAAAGAGAACTACTGTTGGACCGGTTAAAACATTTGTTGCAGTAGACTTGAATCTTCTTAAAGAGAGAGAGATATTCGCGCCTCAGCTTGAATAGATTTATTTTCTTCATTTTCATTTTCAGTATGAATCTTATAATTTTTTGTTATGTTGTAAGTTTTCACTAACAATTTTAAGGAGATTCAACATGGTACAATTGAAACAACCGCGGATGTCAAGATGGGAGACCTGAACAAGCAGTTTCGATTAAATGGTAATCATTTTAAGAGATAGAAGGGTAATGTACTTTTCTACTTAAGTCTTCTCGATGTTTATTCTATGTTAACTGAGAAGAATCATAATAAAGAAGACATCACCTCTATTATTGATGATGAAACTATTTCTCATCTAGGCAAAGTGGAAACGTCATATGGAGATTCTTAATAGTGTCGGTATTATATTCTTAATAGTCTATCTGATAATTTTTATGATTATTATGATAGAACTTACTATTGTGCAAAGAAAAATTGGAAGGAATTGCAGAGAAAGTATGATACCAAGAGGATGGAGGGAAAAAATATGCGGCAAGTAGATTTTTTCATTTCCAAATGGTGGACCACAAGTCAGTGGTAGATCAAGCTCAAGACTTTATCATGATTGTTGGAGATCTTAGGTCCAAAAAGGTTAAAATTGGAGATAACCTTATTGTTTGTGGCATTGTAGATAAATTTCATCTTCTTGGAAGGAATTTCAAAAAACTATGCGCCACAAACAAAAGGAAATTTCTCTTCAAACCTTGGTAATGAAAATCTGCATGGAAGAAGAAGCAAGGGGCCAAGATACACTTTTATACACATTAGAGAAAAACATCACCACGAAACTAAATTTAATTATTTTTAATAATGCTACTCCTGAAATTCACAAAAATACTTCTTTGAATCCTAAGAAGAAAAAATTCAAGAAAAATAATGGTAGACCTCCCAAGAAAAATAATGATGAAAATAACCAAGAACAAAATCAACAAGTTCAAGAAAAGGGATCTTGCTTCGTTTGTGGCAAGAGCGGGCATATTGCTCGATTTTGCAGATTCTGGAAACGTGGTACTAACCCTTAGGCCAACGTTACCAAAGAAACTTTTGTAGCGCTAATTACCGACATAAACATGGTTGAGAATGTTGATGGATGGTGGGCTGATTCTGGTGCAAACCATCATGTTTGTTATAAAAAAGACTGGTCTAAAAATTATACTCATTTTGAGGATTCCAAAACCATCATGCTTGGTGATGCTCACACTACTCAAGTGCTTGGAAAAGGCGATGTCGAATTATATTTTACTTTTGGAAGGGTATTAACTTTAAAAGATGTACTTTATACTCCTTCTATGAGAAAAAGTATGATGTCTAGTTTCCTTCTTAATAACGCAGGCTTTAAATAGATTATTTAATCTGATGAATATGTAATAGTGAAGAAGCGTATTTTTGTGGGTAAGGGGTATGCATGTAATGGGATGTTTAAATTTAATGTTGAGATGAATAAAATTTCTACTTCTGTTTATATGCTTTCTTCTACCAATATTTGGCATGCTCATTTGTATCATATTAATGATCGTTATGTTAGAATCATGAGTAGTGTAGGATTTATCCCAATGGTTAAAAGAATTTTGAAAAGTGTGAGGCTTGTAGTAAATCCAAGATCACTAAAAGTCCTCATTTTCAAGTTGAAAGAAAAACTTATTTGTTAGAATTAATTCATACCAATATTTGTGAACTTGGTGGAATTCTAACTCATGGAGGTAATAGATATTTTACCACTTTCATTGATGATTTTTTCTAAGTTTAAATATGTTTATTTGATGGAAAATAAAAGTAATGCTTTTGAAAATTTTAAATCTTATCTCCATGATGTTGAAAATCAGTTTGGAAGAAAAATAAAAAGAATTAGAAGTGATAGAGGCCGTGAATATGCTAGTATAATCGGAAGTTTGAGATATGTGACTGATTGCACAAGGCCTGATATTGCATATGCAGTAGGAGTACTTGGCAGGTTTACAAGCAAGCCAGGTGTTGAACATTGGCATGCTGTAACAAGAGTAATGAGATATTTAATTAGAACGAAAAATTATGGTTTATTCTTTAAAGAATATCATGTTGTACTTGAAGGCTTTTGTGATACAGATTGAAACACTTTATCAGGTCAATTCCTGTTCTACCACTGGTTATATTTTTATTTGGGTGGTGATGCTGCTTGTTTGAAATCAAAAAAGCAAACTATAATTGCTAACTCTACCACGGAAGCTGAACTAATTGCTCTAAGCTTCAGGTAATGAGGAAGCGAATTGGTTAAGAGATTTATTATTTCAAATATCTTATTTTGAAAAATCAATTCATCCTATTTTAATTCATTTCGATAGCACCGCTGCAATTGGTAGAGTTCAAAACCGTTATTACAACGTTAAATCCAGACCTATAAGGAGGAAACACGATAATGTAAGATCATATTTGACATTTGGTACCATTAATATTGATTATGTTAAATCTTGTGATAATCTTGCAGATCCTCTTACTAAGGTCTTAACAAGAGAAAAGGTTCGAAGCACATCGAGGGAGATGAGATTGAATCCTACAAATTCTTGAGTCACATATTAGGAAACCCAACCTGGGGACTAGAGATCCTATAATAAGGTTAAAAGGGAAAAAACTAATCATATGATGATTGTTATGAAAAATGCACCATCTTTTTGTTCCCTCCCTATGATGTAAGTGCATGTTTCCTGTAGTTTGTTAAGGTAGAGTTGATAAAATTCTTAATGAATGTTTGTAGTCCATATGGGTAGATTGTTAAGCTTACAGAATAGCACTCTCGACATATTTCACTTATGTGATGTGTGGAAGTAGGTCGCTTCCTATGAGAATTGGGCTTATTCTCAAATGCACTCATGAAACCGGGATATCACATGGTCATAACGTGTTGGCTTTAAATCTCATGTCAACACTTTGATTATTATGTGTGAGCAGTGATATTTTATTTCCCTTAAGCAGTCATAGTTCAAGTATGAGACCAGTACAACTTTGGAGTAAAAATAATTGTTTCACTAAGTGGAGGTTTAATGCAGAACACACCTTCATAATGCATAGTAGTCTTCCTTCAGCTGATTGACTCTCTTATCTAATATTAAAATAAGTGGGGGATTGTTTGTTTATTAGCATTTCAATATTATTTTATTATATTAATTTTTGCTTTATTTGGAGTTACAAGAATGTGAATGTTTCAGCCATTAGTGGGTAGTCATTTGTAAAACTGGCAGCGGAACCGGTTACCGGTCTGATCCATCCCAATTCGATTCGATTCCGATTTGGTACCGGTTTATTCTGGTATAGACTGGTTCGGACCGATTCTGGGACAGATTTCGTGACGGAAACCTGGATTGACCGATCCCTTCCGGTTTTGGAAATTATCGGTCCGGTCTTGCCCGGTTCGGTTCGGTCCGGTCAATTTTTTTTTCAAAAAAAAGATGTATTCACTTATAGCCGTTGGTTAACAGCTACTGGGCCCCAAAAATGACTATTTGACCCAAATTTCATCCACTTACACTCCTACCCCCCCCCAACTTGTTTTAATACCCTAATGTTTTAAAAATTACACTTTAACACATTTTTAACTTATAAATACCCCTAAATTTCATTTTTTTAGATCACAAAATCATCTATTCATCTTCTACTCTCTCAACTCTCTACTCTCTAATCTCTAACTCTCTAATATATAATATCTTAAATTCTGGTGTTGCCTTATTTGGTCTTTGGTAATTGAATTTGGAGCTTCAAAATTCAACTTTCAACTTTCCACATTCGGTTTTCGGCGGTCATAAACGTCTACTTTTTTAAGTAGACATTCGGTACATTCGTTCCAACTTTTATTTTACATTTCATTTGTATTAAATTATATTTAGTTATTTTGTGATTTATTATTTTCGTTACATTTTTCGTATTATATATAATCTCACGTTTAATATTTGAATATGGATTACGGTAAAAATATTGTTCAAAAAGAAAAAGGTAAAAAAAAGTACATTTGAGCGTGTAAAAAATATGTGTAACTTTACATCATCCGATAATTCAAAACCGGTAGTTCTTCTAAATCAAAAACTAAAAAATCTACTATATTAATAATAAATACGGATGATTATACACATGTTGATGATACGCTTTTTAGTATTGATAGTAATTAAAGATTAGATCCTTATCATGAACATTTACGACGTCGCTTTGGTAATTTTTTATGAGGATTTGCCTAGTGATAATGATAATGATAATGATACTGATAATTATACTGATACGCCTACTTTTTTATGATGATGATGAAACTGAGCCACCTACGCCTACTAATACTCCCAGTCCCGCTCCTTTTTGTTGTCCTGCTCTTGTTCCCCCCGTACATCCTAGGCCTAAGGTAGTTTGTGCTAAAAAATCGGATGTTGGCAATTTAGGACACAAACGAAGATAAAACACAAGTTATTTGTGATAAATGTAAATATAGATTAAATCATAAAACTGTTGGTAAATCTGGCGGAAGGAGACATTTGAGTTGTCATTTAATGTCTTGTTGTAAAAATGAAATTTCGCATGCTAAAGCGGTATCGAAAGCTAAAAAAAATTGAACCCCCCTTCCTGAAAATGTAGGAGTAGGCGGCTCTAACATGGTACAAACACAATTAAATCCTTCAAATGCCTCTGGCTCTAGTTTACCACTTTCATATAGTAGAGAAAAAGATCTTGAAGAATTAGCTAAAATGATATGTGTTATGGATTTGCCATTTAGTTTTGCTTAAAATCCCGGTTTCATACATTATATACAAATTTTATATAATTCAAATTTTAAAGGTTTTGCTAGAAATACAATAAAAATGTTGTATTTGATTATCATGCACAACATTTTAATATCTTCATTTTTTTATTTTATTATAATACTTGTAAAATAGGTATTACTTCTGATATGGGTGGTAGTGTACACGGTAACGATTATTTGACTGTTACTGCACATTGAATTTATGAAAATTGGTATATGAAAAAAAGAATTTTAGATTATAAATGTTGCAAAATTTAAAAAACCGGTAGTTATATTTCTCAAACTATTTTAGATATTTTACAAAGTTATGAAATAGGTGATAAAATAAGTAGTATAACCTTAGACAATGCTTCAAGTAATAATGTTGTTGTTGAGTATTTAAAACCTACTCTTTATCCTTTCTATGTTGATAATTATCATATTAGGTGTACTGCACATATATATAATTTGATGGTTAGAGATGGTGTACATATGTATGATAACGGATGCACGAAAGTTGAAAATGCATGTCAGTTTATATTTAAATGTCAAGTCAAGTCTAGACGTAAAGATTTTAAAATCGTTGTTTTGAAAATAATCTTCCACCTAGAAAAATTCCAAAAACAGTGGCTACTGGATGAAATACTTTATATGAAATGTTTGTAGTTGCTTATGAATATAGAATACCATTACAAATGATTTGGAATACTCATAATTCTGATATAACATATACACTAGATGATATTGATTGGCGTGATATAAATGAACATATAGATTTCCTAAAAGATTTTTACTTAACTACTAAAAGAATATATGTATTTTATAGTCCATCAATTGTACTGTTTTACCTGATATTTGTACGATTTCTTCTTAATTATATAAATTTAAAAATAAACCAAGATTTCAACAAACCATTGAAAAAATGATTCTAAAATTTAAAAATTATTATATTCCTATTCCTCAAATTTATTTAGCCGCATGTTTATTAAACCCTCAGTACAAAGATGTAGGTGCATCAAAAATGGTTAAAACATGTATTTAAACTTAGATATTAATGATGTATTAGAAGAAATTCCTAGTCGTCAACAAGTTAAAGATAGCATAAAAATTGAAGATAGAAAATTGTATGATTTATATAATGCTAATATAAATTTATCAAGTGAAAATGAACCTCAAAGCTCTAGGAGTAGATTTGATGAAGATAAATTGATGCCTATTTACATGATTATCTTGAACTTTCTCACGATAATAGAAATGATTTTGATGACTATGTTAATCAAAATACAGATTCTACTGAAGATATTCTAGCATGGTGGAGAAATCGCGGCAAAGGATTTCCAAAACTACAATCGATGGCTTGAGATATATTAGCAATGCAAGCGTCGTCAGTAGCTTCAGAAGGAGTCTTTAGTGCAACAAGGTTTCAACTTGGAGAACATCGACATTCACTAGCAGTCGTCAGCTTGGAGATATCGGTATTATTTCGAGATTGGATTAATGCCGAGAGAAAAAATTTGTGTCGTGAACCACTACCGACCAAATTTCAAGATGACATTGATAAAGTAATGCAGGATTATAATGACGACGGGATTGATGCAATGGAAGATCTTTCTATGCAACCAATTCCCGAACATGTTAATAAAGAAATGTTGAATGATTTAAGAAGAGATTTATATGGTGGCACCAACTATTAGTAAAAGTATGTAAATTCGAGATTTAATTCAAACAGGACCCTTCCTAGAAGGTGGCTGTGTAGATTAAATTTTTTTATACTCTACTAATATTTTTGTAAATATAATTGTAATATCAAATAAATATAAATAAAAATATTGGCTAATCACCTTAATTTATTTTTTAACATTGTTGTATTAAATTTAATTTTTAATATTGTCAAATTTTAATTTTATAACTTTAAAGTTTGAATTTAAAAAATTTCAAACTTTAACAGTTTGAAATTTAAATTTTATACTTTAAAATTTGAATTTAAAAATTTCAAACTTTAAAAGTAAAGTTTGAAATTTAAATTTTATAACTTTAAAGTTTAAATTTAAAATTCCCAAACATTAAAGTTTATAAAATTAAAATTTCAAACTTTAAAAGTTTGAAAACTTTAAATTTAAACTTTAAAGTTTGAATTTAAATTTTTCAAACTTTAAGAGTTTGAAATTTAAATATTATAACTTTAAAGTTAGAAAATTTATAATTTTTTAACTATTGAAGTTTCAAATTTAAATTTTAATTTTTTAATTATTATAATCAAAATTATATTCACTTAAAAAAATTAAATCTTTAAGTTTTAAATAATTTAATTTTTTTTAATACCGGTCTGTCCCGGTTACCGATCCGATCCAATCCGATATACTACCGATTCCCTTCTAGACCAGGACGGAACACAATAAAATTTACTAATTTACCAGTTCTGTCCCGGTTCCGAAATATACCGATACCGCCGCAAGTCTTAGTCATTTGTGACTAATTACTCACTTCGGGTAATCATTGTGCATGTGTGTTATTGTCATTATTTGGTGGTTACAAAACTGCCATTGGGGGGTACTTGTTGGACATAAGAAAAACGTTCTAGAGAACGTTGGTTGAACAATTTTGGCCAGCATCTTCAATGGGGATGTTATCCTCAACTTTATTTCATTCTTTATTCCTCTATTATTTTTTGTAACCTATGTAACTCTTAAGGTCATTATGTTTATCATTTACTATCCCAATATCTTTGAATTCATTGCTAGGAAGACTTGTTGTAGTATAAATAGTGATGGTCTTCATTTGGTTTTAAGACATACAACACACAAGAAAATATAGAGTGTATAAAGTTTGTCTAAAAGAGAGTTCTTATTAGTTGAAGGGAGGTGTTATTATTTGTGGAGCTTTGGACTCAACTCTTGTCCAGAATTGTTGAGTTATACTTTGTGAAGGTTGTTGTATCCTGGAGGGAACAAGTCAAAGAGAACTCATGTTGGACAGGTGAAAACATTTATTGCAGTGGACTTGAATCTCCTTAAAGAGAGCTAGATATCCGCGTCTCAGTCTGAAGAGCTTTATTTTCTTCATTATATTTTTCAGTTGTTATCGTGTTATCTTTTGTTAGCTTGTA